>CM060415.1:46952141-47374641 GCA_030545235.1 Helianthus tuberosus
CTTTGGGAGGTTCCCTCGATAACTACCCTGCTTGTGACTGCCCGAAGAGTGCTGACTAGGGCTCTGGTAGTGGTCAGTCTTTCGTTGCTGAACTTGGGGCTGAACTGAAGCTGATCCTTTGCTGGAGTCCCCCTCCCATTTTCGCTTGCTGTCACTGGGAGTAGCAGGAGTAACCGAAGTAGTAGCTGTAGGGGTAGCGTTGATGCGTTTGGGCAACCGGTTCTGCTCCACCGCCTGATCAGTGAGACGGTGAGCCAACTGAACAACCTGCTGGTAAGTGGCGTGATTTGCTGAAGTCACATGGCTTTGGATCTCTGGCACCAGACCCTTAAGATAAAGTTCAATACGCTTGTCCACCAGAGTAGGACACAGTAGTGCAAGCTCATTCGATCTCTTGGTATACGCCTCAATTTCCGACCCTGTCATCTTGAGGTTGAAAAACTCGACCTCCAGCTTGTGAATATCATCTCGACTGCAGTATTCCTCCTTGATCATCTCTTTGAAATTGTTCCATGGGGTGGCGTTAGCAGCAACCAACCCCAGTATTTGGACCTGTGCTTTCCACCATGTGAGGGCTAAACCCTCGAGAGTTCCAGTAGCATATTTCACCCTGCGTGCCTCAGGGCATTCACACATCTCAAACACAGACTCTATCTTTTCAAACCAGTGCAGGAGACCTACGGCTCCTTCAGTGCCGCTGAAAGTGGATGGACGACAGTCCATGAAAGTCTTGAAAGTGCAAACAGGTGCTTGACCTGTTGTGTAAAAGAATTAGGACAAGTTTAAACACAAGAGTTGGTTTAGGAATGTAGGATCTAAGGATCCTAGTGTGAGTTGTAACTGCAGGGTATACCTCCTGCTTGTGCGGCTGCAACTGCCGCGGCAACTCGTTCGTTAATGAGGGCCGTCAACTGGTCCTGAGTCATGTTGATACGTCCAGACATGATCTTCATAGTAAAGATAACGTAAGTGAGATAGGTTCGCGAATAGTGCGATGACAGAAGAGTGTAAGCACACAAGTGTTCTCATGCAATAACAAATAGTGAGCAATGTAATCTAAGCATACCACGAGCAAAGTTCTATGTAATTCTAGTATGTAGGCAATAAACATAAACCTTATTACCTAGGATGTCGAGTCTTGCACGTGGAGCGAAGCGTCGTTGTGGATCGTTGAGAGCACTGTTCTGGTTATAGTCTGGTTTTAATAAAAACGTTTTCCCCATATTAAAACCAAGTTCTCTATAACCAATGGCTCTGATACCAATCTGTCACACCCCCAAAATCCACCTGTGGAGTATCACCGCTTGGGAGCGTGACTGACCAGGATCAAGCCACCAATCATATAGAACATTGTATAAAGTAAAAGTAATTGCAACTTAATCAAACCAATCCATATGAGAGGTGTACCAAAACATAAATATGTTATCACTGTTTAGCGGAAGCGTATGAATAAAACCCAACAAAATAAAGTATGAAATGTCATAAAGTGTTTAACGTAACAATCACGATCCAAGTCCACAACGACCAGCTCCTCCCTGTGCAAGCTCCATGTATCTAACGACCTGCAAGGCATGTAACAGAGGATCAACAACTAGTTGAGCGAGTTCACATAATGTAATTGCGTGATAGTAAGTTCGTATGTAACATGTGGCTCTACTGGGCCGATAGTACGTTCTAATGGTGGGGGCTTCCCATGTTGTATATCTCCTAGACTATTCGAAATCATAAGTATCCTTCCCAATCCGAGGATAGTAGTAAGTATAAGTTTACGCAGGTTTTATGTAAGTGCCCTTCCCAACCGAGGACAGTACGTAGCGAGTACGTAGGATTAGCGCTGGCGTCCTTCCCAATCCGAGGACGGTAGTACGTAGTTTTAGCACTGGCGTCCTTCCCAATCCGAGGACGGTAGTACGTAGGTTTTACGTAGATTTAGTGCTGGTGTCCTTCCCAATCCGAGGACAGTACGTAGGCTTTGCGTAGAATTTGGCACAGGCATCCTTCCCAATCCGAGGACCGTGGTAAATAGTCTAGTGTTAATGTAAGTACAGGTAATCATTCAATCCCATTCCCAACCCAACTGGGGAATCCCATGCCTTGGTAAGAGTGTGAACTCACCTTGGTTTGCTCGGTATGCTAAGTGTACGCTCGCAAGTAATCAATCACGTCCTAAAGTATGCATGTATGTGAAATCAGTTTGTGTCCAAGTTATGCACGTATAAACATGTAGCACGTAATCACAATCATATACAAGATGACTACACTTAACAGCAGTTATCTAACCAGGTTAACACTTAATAGAATTAACTCAAGTCACTGCACAGATCAGCTAGTTGGCGAAACACACTTCGGCGAATCACATTTTGACGAAACAGATTCTGTTTCGTCGTTCAGGGTCTCGGCGAAACACTTGTGTTTCGCCATGTTTGTTTCGTCAAGTAGGTCTCGGCGAAACACATCTATTTCGCCGTCCTCTGTGTTTCGTCTAAGATGTCTGTTTCGTGGAAACTCAGTTACGTGGATATCAGTTACATCAGTAAACCCTAACAGCCGTAAAACAGCAAATCCTCAATCATACAGAAAGCATTCAACACAGAATCATCGTAACATCATCACAGCATAATCATCGGATTTCTTTAACGTCTAGCATGAACCCTAGCTTACGTATACAACATATCGATTACAACCTCACATCATCAACCCTATCAAGATGCTAACTTGCATTCAGGGTCAGATCATAATAACAACATCCATAACCTAGTATTCAATCATATTAAGTTTCGCATAAAACCATTTATATCCGATTACAATATTCATATCGAAATCCATATCATCATCATCATAACAAGAACCCTAGTATTTAACATGTATCGATTTCAAATATACAACATCAAAGCAGAATCACAGGACACATAAACTCATACATGGATGAAAGATCAATCAAGACACATAGGTTTACTAACCGAGATGATGGTTTGATCGCACCAGGGTTTCCGGGGGTTCTAGTTTGCCGTCAGAGAGAAGGGAGCTCTAGGGTTTCGATTGTGATGGTAAAAGTGTGAAACTAAGGCTGTTACACATTCTAATATTCGAGTTTACGTAATGGGCCCGAACTGGGCTTTGGCGAATCAAGGGCCGGCGAAACAGACTTCTGTTTCGTCGGAGTGTTCATGGCGAAACAGCCTGTTTCGTCGGAATGGGTTATGGCGAAACAGCCTTTGTGTTTCGTCGGGTTCTTAACAGTTTAAGTTTTACAAACAGTACACAAGTTATACAATCACACATAACCATGCAAACACACTAGGTTTTATCATAACACAACTATATAGTCAAAGTCAACGTGCATTAAATGCGAATAAAGAATGTCGGAAATTCGAGTTGTCACAACAGTTACCCTGCAGGAACTGCACTTACAGTCTCCCCCTTAACTGTTGCAATCAGTTCTGTCTAACACTGATATCTTCAGTCACCGGATACTGCACTTACAGACTCCCCCTTGACTGATGATATCATGGCTGCTTTCAGGTTTGGCTGAGACTTGATCTTTCTGGCAGAGCACAACGATCTTCAACTCTTCTAATAAAAGACTTGCTGACGATCACTTAAGGCCGCTTTGAGAAATCCGAAGAATCCAACATCAAATACTGTAGATCCTCCCCCTCAAACTACTCCCGAATCAAGTTAGCGCGAACCGACCTACAACCACATGTAGGAATATCGCTCGATACATTAATCTTCAAACCTAACCGATAGCAGAAAGAAACGTCGGATATCCAATGCCCAACATCAAACACTTCAAATTCCGCAAAGACATGAAGTTTGGTTCGATAAGTTAATAACAAACTGAACTTTGTAAAAGTACATCCACCATATTAATCAAAAGTCTTCAACCCTTCATGTATGATCTCATCTCGTCATGTATCCTCATGATCAATCTTCTATCTTCACGAATCCACCAATTACCCGATGACTTTCATCTCCAATCTCCCCCTCAATGTAAGAACCCCTATTTCGAGAATCTGATCAGTCACCAACTTGGAAGAGGGACCAAGAAGACTAATCTTCTCTACTCTAACCGGCATACGATAAAGGCTTGACCTTCAACTAGTTGCCAAACGAACAATTTGCTTCATCACGTCAACACTGGATTAAACCTCGAACAAACTTGACAAAACTCAATCATACACTAGCTCTAACTTGCTTCATGTTTTAAACACTTCGCCACCGGTAAGATTAACACTAAGTTAATCTCAAAGATAGTAAACATGAACTTGTTTCGATGTAGCACCACGGGCTTTTGATTTACAAAGAAAATAGGAACTTCAAAATTTTTACTCCCCCTTTTTCTTTGTAAACAATACAAAAATCTAAGCAAGTCTTATTCTCTTCACCTCCTCACTTGATCCGGACAACATAAGTACCATAAAACTTTTCGATAATCCGAAACCGACTTCAAGTTTCCCAACTACACATAATTCTGACTCTTAGTTAGTTATCCGGTACCCCAGGTAACCCGAAATAACTAGAAAAACTCGGAACATGCACAACTCGAAACTTCCGAACTACACAAGCTTCTAAACTTAGTTAAAAATCCGGTACCCCAGGTAACCCGGAATTCTAGAAAAATTGGAACTCGTAAAACCCGAAAGCTCTTGAAACCTCGAATCTGATCATTGAGCAGTACTTAGAATACAAAGAAATTCGGAACAAACAAAATTGGTTTTGAAAGTTGGTTTTGAATAACTCGGAACCGAATTTTACCTAAACTCGGATCTGAATTTGACCAAAAACTCGGACCTGAATAGTTACTAAAACCCGGACCTGAATTTGGACCAAAAACTCGGACCTGGATGGATTTAAAGAACTCGGAACTGAACTTGACCAAGACTCGGATACAGAACTCGGAACTGAATATGATCAAAACTCGGATACAGAACTCGGAACTGAATATAGAAACTCGAAGACCAAACCTAAAGAAGGTAAACTCGGAACAAACTTGTTAAGACTCGGAATCTGAAAAACTGTTAATTCAGAATTATCAGAACTATAAACCTCGGAATCAGCTGAAACAGAAACTCGGTGATTTAAAACTCGGAGCTTAACACTTTCAAAACTCGGAAGGTGAAACTTGTGAACAAAACTCAGGACAGTTTCAACAACAAACTCGGAACAAAGGACTTTTAACAAAACTCGGACCCTCTAGTAAAAACTCGGAACTGTTTTAATCTCGGAATCACTGAACCAGTTTAAGAACGAATAAAACTCGGATCAACAAAGAAAATCGGGACAGTTGTGACAGTTGACAAAACTCAGACATTTAAACTCGGGACCTTGGATCTAACACACAGTGGAAACTCGGAACATCACACAAAGTGAAAGCTTTGATTACCTAAATCTCGGGCTGCTAATACTCGGACTTTAAAAGTTCGGACTCTAAAAGTTGTTAAAACTCGGATTACCTAAATCCTTAGAAAACTCGGACAAGCTCCAGTAACTAATCTCCGGACTATCTCCCCAGTGTGACTTCACACTGGTTCACCAAAACCCCAGAAACACAGACACAAAATGGAAACTCGGACGAGTAAAACACTTACAAAAATCCGGACATAGCCTTTTTTTAGATCAAAACCCTAGATCTCCAAAAACCCAGCAGTTCTCTCCAACACAGCTCGAATTTCTTCATATCTGGACCAAAATCTTCACGTCTTCAAGATGTTTGGCGGAAACAAACATCAAATCAAGAGCAATGGTGATTCGGAAGGTGGTTAGACCATTCCGAATCGGTAACCACGCTCTGATACCACTGTTAAAGCACCGGATCGATAACGAACATCAAACATTGCACTTGATTCAAGACATGAAGAACAATCATAAGATGAATAAGATGTAGAAGATGAATCTCTTTATTAACGAATCAGTCATCACAGATTACATACCAAAAAAGTATACATCATCTACAAGTTGGTTTAGATCACAAAGATCTAAACCTAGCTTTCTCTCACTAACACATACTCTCTCTCTAGGATGTGCACACCAGGAGGAACAAGAAGTTAGGAGAGGTGCACAAAGCTTCTCTAGGGTTGCTGCCCTAATCCTATACAACACATATATATAGACTAGGGACTAAAACCCGGACAAAATAATCTACACAAAAACCCTGACTTTTGCCTAAACACAAACCCCTGACAAAAGTCCTAGACATAAACTTGGACAAATTGTCCAAGGATAAACCTTGGACTAAGTTTCAAGACATGTACAATAAAGACCCTAACAATTGGAAAGCATGCACTTATCACCCAAAGTGCATTAACAAACTCCCCCTTGATCAGTGCATGGTCTTCATGTGGTCTTGAATTCTTCATTATCGTTGACTTTAACTTGGACTTCTGCTTTGGTTGACCATAACTGATAAGCGACAGTTACCCTGCAGGAACTGCACTTACATAATATTTCACTGGTTTACCCCCATATAATTCATATTAATGGATTACATATTTATTCAAACTGGTTAATACATGGGTTTATTCAATCAGAATAACACAAGGGTTTTTTTAAACATACATCTTTTCTATTACTTAGGGTACGATCAAATAAAAAGTTCATTTTGCCTAAATTAAGTTGAAAACTAATCTTAATCATTTAGTTTTCAAATCAATGGTTAAGATGAAAATGTAGGAAAAAAGAGGAGTATAAGGGTATCTTGGAAAAATCCTATTTATTGACTTTTTCTCTCCACATGCAAGGCAAATGCATATTCCATCCTTATTTTTTAAACGTTCATAACTTTTTTATATGACATTATTTTTTCATAAAAATTTCATCATAAAACGAGCGTTTTTTTTCTTTAATTTGAGTACCATAATGCTATATAAAATATGACAACTAAAAAGACACATAAAATGTGTTTTATTTCTATGTTGTATAACATTTTTTTGTACTGGATTTTTGTACTATATTTTTGTGCTAAATTTTTTTGTTTTAAGTTTTTTTTCTCAATTTTTGGTGTTGGATTTTTGTACTATATTTTTTGTGCTGAATTTTTTCGTGCTATATCTTTGGTACTAGATTTTTTTTGTGCTATATTTTTTTGTACTGTATTGTTTTTGCTATTTTTTTTTGTACTGCATTTTTTGTGCTAGATTTTTTGTAATGGATTTTTTTGTTGTATTTTTTAGAAAACAAAAGAGGTGACATATGTTATTTTCATACTCCTATTTATATGGACTAAAACGTCTTTACTTCCTACTTACATGGTGTGCCACATGACATCATCACGATCTTTCTTAGGCTACATAGGCAAAATCTACATTTTAGTGGACCCTTCCCCTCTATTACTTAGTATATAAAATTTAGTGCTCCTTTGATTTTCATCAAAAATCTAATTGATTGAGCGTTCTTGGTATGTACCGAAGTGACGTCGCAGCAGATTGGGAAGTTATGTACAGATCTCGCATAAACAGGTATAGGGAGCTGATGAACCCTAATCCAGACCGAAGTGTACAATATGTTGGTTAAACTTTAATTGCAATTTTTTTTTTGTTAAACTTCATTTGTTACTTATGGATAAGAACCTTCTAGATGCATGTTTGGATTGACACAATAAAATGAATAACTGAACATTCTTGAGTTTTCAAGAAATTTTTTCTTTGCTTTGGATTGGAAACAATAATATAATTAATCGAACATCTTGTTTTTTAAAGAATTTTTCGATTGATCATACTGTTTATGTAAATCAATTTTTGTAATTAATTTATAGTGAAAAATGATTTCGATTGATCATACTGTTTATGTAAATCAATTTTTGTAATTAAAAATGTTGATTCAGTTCAAGCTCCAAATGTATTCAGCCCTAAATCTGATATTGTCATGGTATAAAAAAATGTGAGTTATGGATTTTTAAAGGGTGAAATTTGAAAAGTTTTAAAATATTTTTTTTATGGAAAGAGGGGTGCATTTAGTAAAAAGGGGTGCATTTAGCCAACCCCTAAACTAACTCAATACAGTCGAATTCTCGCCTAAATACTTTCGGAATCCCACTAGTTTTATTAAGTCTTTAATAGGCTAGGGTTTGCTATCCAGAAAGGGGTAGCGGCGCAGCTTGTTGCTCGCTTTTGATGTAAAGTGCATTTTCGTTATGAAATGATATTCATTTAAGGAACTTTTAGAGTTCAGACGAACGGACTTGTGGTGGTTTTTTTTCCTGTGATATCAACGCCATTTCAGTCGAACGATGATAACAAGTAAAGGTGAAACTTTCTTTTTGTAATGCATTATTCTTTTAATTTCCTTTCAGTTTTGGTTGATTTCACCGCTACAATCGACGTGGTTTCAATCCCTAGACACTTTCGTAATCGACGGAAATTGTTAGGTAACAGCTAGGGTTAAGTTTTCGTCTTTTCGGTTTCTATATGATTATACGAATTGTTTTGCAGCTGTAGGATCCATGAGAGATTGGGTTCATGTTTCTTGTCTGATTGCATTCTTGTTGGTAATTTCCTGGAATACACAAATTTTGTTTTATAGAATATTTTGTTTTCGAATGAATCTTATCGTAACAAGAACAATGTGCTCCAGTTGTAGAGTAGATAATTAACTCCATTGGTTTCAAATATAACAAGTGGATTATGTTGCGCGTTGTGGGGGTTCGGTTTTGAATTAAATATGAGTAAAATGCACGGATAGTCCCTGTGGTTTTGCAAAGTTTCAGCTATAGTCCCCAGCTTTTGAAAATTACACTCATAGTCCCTGTGGTTTGACCAGTTGTTACTCGGATAGTCCCTGAAGTGGATGGGGGTTAGTTTTCTCAGTTAATTGGATGTGAAATTACCAAACTACCCTTCTCATTAAAACGAAATCAAACCAACTACACAAAATCAAACCAGAATAACACGAACATAACAAACGAAATTGGTAACAATAACTTACTGATGAACGGCGTGATGATGAGGATGATATAACAAGCCAATCCAGCGGTGGTAGTCGTTAAGAAAGTGACAATCAGATGAAACGACACGACGACAGCACCCACAGCGACGGTGAGAAGCAACTGTATGGCTACGATTGAGTAAACCTTGCGAATAAACGACCACCGGAGTTCCGGCGACTCTGTCATGGTCGGGTAGAGTGTTCCGGTTGTTCCAGACTCCAAATCGGACTTCATGAACGGCGGTTTGTTTTGCATGTTGATGAAGTTGTGGAAATTGGAGGCAAAATTGGGGAATTAGGGTTTGTGTTTGAACAAATTCTGAAGTTAATGTGGAGGATAATTGAGGAGTTATTATAATGTGGAGGGTTTGTGTTTGAACATATTCTGAAGTTAATGTGGAGGATAATTGGAGGCAAAATTGGGGAATTAGGGTTCGTGTTATTCTGGTTTGATTGTGTGTGTATTTGAGAGTGAGAGAGTCTTTCTAAAATATATGAGTTGTTAATAATTTTTTAATGAGAAGGGTAGTTTGGTAATTTCACATCCAATTAACGGAGAAAACTAACCCCCATCCACTTCAGGGACTATCCGAGTAACAACTGGTCAAACCACAGGGACTATGAGTGTAATTTTCAAAAGCTGGGGACTATAGCTGAAACTTTGCAAAACCACAGGGACTATCCGTGCATTTTACTCATTAAATATTTAGCGAAACGTATATAATGATAAGCGCGTTGTATATTCAAAATTTTGTAAACATTATATTTCAAAAGAAATAATACGGATTCCAGTACCGTTGTTCGGTCAGTATCAGTTGACATGCACTCGATATAGCGTACGATACCAAAAGAATACTCAATTTCGATATAACGTTCGTCACGGTACCGGTACGGCACAAACACTTGATATAACGTACGATTCCAAAAGAATACTCAATTTCGATATAGTGTTCGTCACGGCACCAGAATGTTGAGAAAAAAACACAGATATATTTAGTGTAAGAAAAAAAGTTAACGAACGCAAGATATCTCAAAAGAACCAAATTAGTAAAAAAATCAAATGGGTTAAAAGTGTATATTATAGTATAAGGGATGAACATGAATTTTTTTATTAAATTTACTGTTTAAACTAGTTCCTCTTTTAATATAGAGTATAATATAATATAATATAATATATTTTTTTTTATTAAATTTACTGTTTAAACTAGTTGCTCTTTTAATATAGAGTATAATATAATATAATATAATATAATTTTTTTTATTAAATTTACCGTTTAAACTAGTTGCTCTTTTAATATAGAGTATAATATAATTAGGAAGCCTGTTTTGGATTTCCCAAAGCTGCTTATCATGAATTAGTAACTTATTCACCAAGGTTTTCTAGGACTTGATATGCATGTAAGGCCAATGCTTCTTTTGTCATTTAGAGCTAGGACAAGGAAACATAGGCATTGGAAGGATGTTTTTTTTCAACCTATTCTTACCAAACAATTTTCCATTGCGTAGGCGTTTTTGTTTTTTTTATTTTTTTTGTTTTTTTTTATTTTTGGCTTAAGGCTTGCAGCTTGCAAATTGCTATATAATCACATGCAAAATTACGTTGTTTATCATTCGCACTTCATTTCTCACCATGGATGCTATTGTTTCTGCTGTAATTGATGGCGCTAAAATAATGTTTAAGTTCACCTGGTCAAGAATCAAGACTCTTTCCAAATGTGGAAAGAACATTCTTGAACTCAGGGAACAGTTTGGAAACCTCATGGACAAAAAGATGGCAATCGAAGAAGATGCCACCTTAGCCAAAATGGAAGGGAAAACTCCAAAACCGCAAGTGATTGAATGGTTGATGAAGGTTTCTCAAGCAGAAGATGTTGTAAGGCCGCTATTAGAGATGCCTAACAAGATGATGCACCGGTACCGCAAGTGTTGGAGACTGTCAAAGAAACTTGATCTGGTGAAGGAGCTGAATTCTATTCATTTTGAAACTGTTGCCACTGAAAGAAGCTCTCCAATAAATTCAGTGGTGGAAATTGCAGTGTCGCCTCTTGTGGGGCAGGGGGCAGCATCAAATATGAAGCGGCTTTTGGAAATCCTAAACAAGGATGATAACAGAAGGATTGCTGTCTGGGGAAAGGGTGGCATAGGGAAGACGGCTTTGATCATGAACTTGAACAATGAGCTGCGCATTTCCTCCTTGAATTCTTTTGATCTTGTTATCTGGGTTCAAGTTTCAAGATCATCAGATTTGAGCACAATTCAGTCTCAGATTGCCAAGAGAATCCATTTAAAAGTGGAAGCAGGTGACACCACAAACAGTATAGCTAGCAGAATTCTTCAAAGACTGAGGCTGAGAAGGAAGATCCTCCTGATCCTTGATGATGTATGGGAAAAGATTGATCTTGATGCTATGGGTATTCCATCAAGAGAGCCTTTCTGTAAGATCCTTTTAACCACCCGATCTCGTGATGTGTGTAGACACATGGCAGTTGATGTTTCTTTTCAGGTAAATCTCATGAGTGAAGAAGATTCTTGGAATCTTTTTGCTGAGAGTGTTGGAGCTGTGGTACATTCAGATGGGATAGAATCTCTAGCAAGAAAAATGGCTGCAAGTTGCCATGGGCTGCCATTGGCAATCAAGACTCTTGGAAACTCCATGAGGGACGTTTCACAGGTTGAGTTGTGGGAAAATGCATGTCTTAGGTGGCAGAGCTCATCACCTTTGTTCAATAACATCAATCAAGAAGTCTATCAGCATCTGGCATTGAGTTACCATTCCTTACCAAGTAAGGATCTAAAGCAATGTTTTCTTTATTGTTCTTTGTACCCAGAAAGCTTCTCAATAAATGTTGGTGAACTAATCCAATGTTGGGTGTCTGATGGCTTAATCATTGGGAATCAAACCGTAGAACAAACTTTTAATTATGGGATTGCTTTAGTTGAACGCCTGAAGAACTTGGGCCTACTTGATCACGATGCAGCAGTAGGAACAGTGAAACTACATGGCATTGTTCGTGAGTTAGCCATACGTCTTTCTAAGAGTAAAGAACTGTTTGGATTTCAATCTCAGTGCAACTCTCCATCCTATCAGATGCCAAATAATTCTTCTAAAAGAGTTTCTTTAGTACGCTGCGAGATCACAAAGTTGCCGGTATTTCCTCTGTGTTCTCTGCTAACTGTTCTGTTTCTCCAAGATAATCCTATAAAGGATATTCCAAATGAGTTCTTTCACAATCTCAAGTATCTAAGAGTACTAAATTTAAGCAAAACTCAAATTACTTCTTTGCCCTCATCTTTACTTTGCCTGAGTGAACTGCGTTCCCTCTTTATGAGAGGTTGTTCAATAGAAAAGCTACCTTCTCTTAAATCTCTTGGTAAACTCTTAGTTCTAGACCTTTCTCGAACCCAGATAAAAGCTCTTCCTGAAGGGTTAGGAAGTCTACATAGTTTAAGAGAATTAGATTTGTCATGCACACACTTTTTGGAGAGGATAATAGCTGGAAGCATATCAGGACTATCAAGTCTTGAGACTCTGAATATGTCATGTAGTGCTTTCAGTTGGAATCCCAAGATGGGCCATGCAGCTGCTCAAAGAGCAACATTTGAGGAGTTATCATCATTGGACCACCTTTCGGCCCTTCAAATAAGGTTGGACACAGTCGAGTGTCTTGCACATGCATCTTGTTGGCTCGTGAAATTAAAAAGATTTGATATTCAGATTAGCCCATGGACCCATGACCCAAACTATCATGTTGCCAAACACAATGAAAAAAGATTGGGTCTTAGAGGAGTTAATCTTCTGCAAGAAGATTTTAAAGATTTTCTACACAACATAAATTCTCTGGATGTGTTAACGTGTGTAGGCATGACCCGGAGACACTTGCTTAGCCTATCATCATTGATATCACTCACTATATCAAACTGCAATGATATATCATGTTTAATAAGCAAGGAAAGAAGTTCCAAGGATATGTTTCCAAATCTAAAGCACTTGGTTCTTGATCATTTGCAAAATTTAGAGACCATTGTTGAGGGGATCATCCGGAGAGGTGTATGCCTCAGAAAGCTGACAACGATTCAAGTTTTGGATTGCCCAATGTTAAAAGTAGCCGTATCTTATGCAATGCTTCGTCATGTTAAAAGTCTTGAAGAAGTTAAGGTAAGCGGTTGTAAAAACATGTCTTGTATCATCTATTTAGGGGAGCATCAAGAAACTGTTCCTAATTTGAGGGTCTTAGAAATGAACAACATGGCCAATTTGAGGTCAATCTGTGATGGTACATCAGTTTGTCCTGCATTGCAGTGCATTGAAGTTTCTTCTTGTCCCGAGCTGAAGGAACTTCCTCTCTCAATCTCTAATATATGTAGTTTGAAAGAGATTAAAGGTGAGATCAAATGGTGGAACAATCTAAGATGGGATGATGATGATGCTAAGAACATGTTTCTGCAATACTTTCAAGTATGCCCTGGGAGAACTGCTCATGAATGAAAGGTAAATACAAGTAAGAACATAATTTTGCTTTTTGTTTCTTTTTTTTTTTAAACTTGGTGCTGTTGGCATTGACTTTCTGTTTTATTTTCACATTTTGTGTGTTAGTTATCATACAAAAATAATATAATTACAATAACAATCTAAATATAATATAATTACAATAATAATCTAAGGGCCTGTTTGTTAGTCTCTTAATGATTCCATTAAGAGGCTACCTCTGAATCAGTAAGAGGTAAGGGTGTTTGATTCACAAAAATAACACCTATTAATGATTAAGTGATAAGATGATGCTGAATGGTTAAGAGACACATTTAACCTTACCCTAATAAACTTCATTAACCCTAAAACTTCAGCCACCACCACCCATGACAAACACCGCCAACCACCACCACTGCCAACCACCACCCCCCATGACAAACCAAGCACCACCACCAACATCCGTCACCGCCAAGCACCACCCACCAACAACACCGCCAACCAACAGTGCCACCACCTGCCACCGCCAACAACCACCGTCACCACCCGCCAACCACCAAATACATTTTATTTAGCACCAAATAGTTTAAAAAGGTAAAATAGTCATTTTGCACAGTTTTTTCAGAGCTTTATCCAAACAACACTTATTGGCTGAAACACTTACTGGTTCAGGGCCTCTTACCCGGTCAGACCTCTTATTAGTTTAACACTTACTGGTTCAAAGGTTGCCAAACAACCCCTAAATATTTAAAAATTACAGTAATCATCCAAATCTTTAATAAAAATGATTTAGGAACTTGTATGCATTAAACGGTATCTTTTGGCAACTTTGAACCCGTTTGACAGTTCCCTTTAGTTAAAAAGTTAATTGGAGCAGTTTGACCAGTTCCCTTTTAGCTAAAAAGTTAACTGGAGTACTAATTTGGCCCTGTTAAGATGAACACAATCCAAATCGACCAATTCACAAGTAACCCAGACTCCCAGAGTATTAGCATGTATTCTGCAGGGTATGTTTTTTCAACACTTTGTTGTAACACTTAGACAGCATTCCTTTGTGTTTTTATTGCAGAATAAAGATACCCCCAGACTTGGGAAAATGTTGTCCTAAAGTTCTTCAGAAGTGGCAGATAAACAGGAAGTTTAAAATTACTTATAAATCTCATGGAATAAAAATGTAGCTGGACAAAGAAACAATGTTAGTAATTATTCATGTATTTAAAACTCGAGGTCGTTTGATCCTCAAGGTATTGAGGATTCGATACCCACCTGTTTAATTGGGAAAGATTGATAAGGAGTAAATTATTTTGTTTTGTGCAAATAATTTGGTAATGCGCAAGTTCTATCTTCTTGTACTTTAATATTTTAGTGAGTTGTACAAGATAAATTGAAAAACAAAAGGTTGAACAGCACTCTTAATCAAACACAAGATAATTCAAAAAACAGAAAGTTGAACAAAACTGATACGAACCCATGGGTCGACCCAGGTCTTGTGGGCAGCTCCAAATGGATATTTGACCCATTTAGTTATCTGCAGAAATAGGTATTGAGGATTCGATACCCACCTGTTTAATTGGAAAAGATTGATAAGGAGTAAATTATTTTGTTTTGTGCAAATAATTTGGTAATGCGCAAGTTCTATCTTCTTGTACTTTAATATTTTAGTGAGTTGTACAAGATAAATTGAAAAACAAAAGGTTGAACAGCACTCTTAATCAAACACAAGATAATTCAACAAACAGAAAGTTGAACAAAACTGATACGAACCCATGGGTCGACGCAGGTCTTGTGGGCAGCTCCAGATGGATATTTGACCCATTTAGTTATCTGCAGAAATGGGTTTTGGGGGGAACGGTTCTGGGGTTACGTTTGGTTTCTAAAACCAAAACAACTCCTTCTTCCGATGCCATATGTTCTTGTTCTTTGAATTTTGAATGTGTTTACAGAAGAAAGAAGATGGATGGAATGGATGCAATTTGAAATGAATGGACCGAAATCGATTTTTATATTTAAAAACCGATTCCTAACGGTACAAAAAAAAAACAGCTTTATCAGGGGGAACCGGTTCTGAATAGTGTGCAGCAGCTTTATTGAAAAACTCACTGTAACAGGTTACTTATAGTACCCGTACCCGGTTCCACACAGTACCCGTACCCGGTTTCATTGTACCCGAAGCCGGTTACGCCGGTTCTAAATATATTGACATGTACCCGGGTTGTATCCGGAACCGGTTCCACAGAGAACCCGGGTCCACTCACTTGTATCCATACCCGGTTTCGGGTTGGAACCGGTTCCGGGTTTTAAGAATACCCGATTATGCCCATCTCTACAAGTAGTGGGCAGTTTCTAGCAGTTAATTACCTTTTTTTCTTTTATGTTAAATAAGGCAGAATAGGTAATGTGTCGATGTTTATTTTAAAAAAAATTAGGGTTCTTTACCTTTAAAACTGGAGACATGATCCTTCTCGAATTGGATTACTATCTATGAATTGATTTTCTGGGTTCTATCAATGGTTCCATTGCCGGGAAATCGAATGGCATCCTCGACCCGGAACAATCCAAATGGAGGCGGAGTGAATTCAGAGTCTACTGGAGTTCAATTAGTAGCAATCACTGCTAAACTTGAGTCTCTCAAAGAAGAGGTTGCAGCGCTCAAATCACACGTTCTCTCTAAAGAAAAGAGCAGCGATTTTGGCCCTGCAAAATCCAAAATCCAGACGAATATTTGTGCAGCATCAGGAAAACCGGTACTGTACAGGAGTACCGTCAGGAATTTGCAAAGAGGTCGGCACAGGTATTCAATTGGCCAGACAATTGCTTGCTGGGTGTATTTTTAAATGGGTTAAAAGATGAACTAAAAGCCGGAGTTCGAATCCACAAACCCAGGACAGTTTGTGAAGCCATAAATCGTTCAGTTGAATTTGAAGCAAAGGTGAGTTCTCTGCGGAGCAGGAGGGCTAAGTTCAAAGAAACTTTCAAGCTGGTTGAAGCTTCCGAGGAGACAGTTGAGTAAGTTCAACAGGAAACCTTAGAGCCTGTTACTAACCAGGAAGAAAAGATGGTTGAAATCAGCTTACACGTGATCCTTGATGAGGCAGAAGATCAGACCCATCCGGAAGGCGGAGAACATGAGAATCGCGGGGATGAATTGGCTGCAATCATTTTGCAAGCAATTACAAATGATTCATCAATTCTCTATGGCAGGTCTAGTGGACCCATTGCAAGGCCATCATCAAAGGTACCTAACACGCCTATGGTTACGGTTATTAAAAGTTGGGAAATCGACCTGCAACGACATTCTGTCTTAGCTCGTATATGGGTCTACGTTAGCGGATCAGCCTGCAATTGAATGGCTTATTGCTTGGCATAACGTTTTTCCCTTCTTTCGACTTGAGGACAATTCGATTTTCCGGGCCGGAAGTATTGATACAAACCCATGGTTCGACCCAGGTCTTGTGGGCAGCTCCAGATGGATATTTGACCCATTATCTGTAGAAATGGGTTTTGGGGGGAACGGTTCTGGGAGCAAGTAGTGGGCAGTTTCTAGTAGTTAATTACCTTCTTTTCTTTTATGTTAAATAAGGCAGAATAGGTAATGTTTCAGATGTCGATGTTATGTTATAAAAATTAGGGTTCTTTACCTTTAAAACTGGAGACATAATCCTTCTCGAATTGGATTACTATCTATGAATTGATTTTCTGGGTTCTATACTAGTTCAACTCTTCACTGATTAAACTTCCAAATCACCAAAACACAAAACAACTGTCCACATGCCCTATAAATACTAAACAAGACCTAAACATACTCAAACTCATACTCCTATCTTCTAGACATCCAAATAAACTTGATAAACATGAAAAATAAATTTAACAACTAACCAATAATCATACTGATAAAAATAATAATAAACTTAAGACACTTTTTTGTTTCTAACAGTCAGTAATGGTCAGATTATCTTTCTGAAATGCATTATGCCTTTGATTTTCTACATTCGAAATCAAATTTCAATTCCATTCACTGAACAAACGCTACCTAAATGACTCGGTCCATAATTGGACAAAGGAAACAATTGTAATTTAGTTGTTAAACCTGTACATAGCGGTGGAGTTTAAAATGAATGGACTTGTGGCGGTTTTCTTTTCCGATGATATCAACGCCATTTCAGTCGAATGATTCAACTAGTACCGGTAAAACTTTCATTCTAAAATACATTAATCGTTTGATTTCCTTTCAGTTTTGATTAGTGTCACTGCTACAATAGACTGGTTTCAATCCCTAGGCTATTTCGTAATCGAAGAAGACTGTATCGCTACTTTGAGATCTTCGACATATGTTAGGTAAGAGCTAGGGTTAGGTTTTCATTTCTATTTGAATTGTTGATAATTTCCTGGACCATACAAATTTTGTTTTATAGAATATTTTGTTTTCAAATGAATCTTATTATAACAAGAACAAGGTGCCCCAATAGTTGCAGAGTGTTGATACATATTTTGTGGACGCGACTCGGTTCGGTTCAACTCGGTTAGGTTTGGCTCAAGCCCAACGTCACGACATTCCTCCGTCGTGCGCCCCAGAGTTCGACACGCGAAGCACGGAGAGCCGCAACCTATTCCCGATGACACATCACCATGACATCATCATGTTGATGTCACATGTTTGACTCACTCTTACAATCAGAATGTTTGAGAATTGTTAAACATGCATGTTGTTTTGTTTATTTGTTGTTGTCTGTTGGTTCGTAGCCCAAGCCCAGTCCCTGAAGCCCAACATGAAGACAGAAGTCCATGTGCATGTGGGACGAAATCAGAAAGCCAAACAAGTGACGAAATCACTTGTTGGCGAAATCACCCTTGTGGTGAAAACCAATTTGGCGAAATCCCTATAGATGACGAAATCACCTGATTTCGTCCAGATCTTGGATTTCGTTGATGTGATTTCATGGGCCTCTGGATTTCGTCATATTGTTAGTATATATACACAGACAACAGACATCACATAGTTAGAGAAGTCTGAATAGATTTCAGAGCGAACACTGTAAACACACACACACTGAGAGTTTATGAGAGCATCTTGTAAACACCGCATTGTAACCGTTTCATACGCATTAATACAATGGAGTGTTAATTGTTGAATCTTTGTGTTTTACGTGTTCGTAACTTGGTTTAACTTACCCGTTTGGATTCCGCACTCTTGGGTTTGTCGGAAAACAGGGAATAAAGGTTACTCGATCCTCCGGGTGGACCTACAATTGGTATCAGAGCCTTGGCTCGATTCCTTGTTAAAACGAAGTTTGTGTTCTTGATTTTTCTTAAGTTTTTAATGTGTTTTTCCAGATTTTGAGTTTAAAGTTCATGCATTTCTGAAAAACTGTTTAAAACCTTTGTAAAACTTGATGTTTTGCTTTTAGTTTTTACAAAACCTTTGTTAAAATACATGTATACATGTGGAAATTTGGTTTTTACTAAACTTTAGTGCAAAAATTGTTGTTCGGAAAGTTTATCAGGTGACCATAATATTCATCAAGATCATCTGATCTTCAAAGTGTTCTTCATTGTTATTCATAATTTCTGGGATTTTATGATAGAATTTGCTTTGGTTGATGTGATGAATTATTGAAGTTTATTATAATATATTTGTTTGAAAAACTTGACACAAACCATCATGAGTATTCGGTGAAAATCTGTTTCAATAAGGTTGTTTGAAAAAGGAGTCTTGTTGTCAGAAGAAGGATAAGATTTTAATTGTTTCATAATATCTTTTTGTCTGGTCTTACATTTTAATTGTTTCACATTTAGTCAACAATATCAAGCTGGACAATTTCAGGATTGGACGAAATCACCAACATCTAGTCAACAAATCCAGCTGGACAAAAACACCTTCTGGACGAAAACACTTATGTTATGCTGGACGAAATCACATAATCAGCAACGAAAACCCTTTTGTATTTAGCAAAACAGTTCAGCAACAAATTCTTATTTTCGTCAAAAGCAGGTTCAGCGACGAAAACACCATTCTTCAGACGAAAACACCAACTTGTTCACTATCCTGGACGAAATCACAAGCTTGTTCTTGAACGAAATCACTTGTTGTGATTATCGACGAAATCACTTGTTGTAATTCTTGGAGGAAATCACTCCCTGGCCGAAATCACTCCCTGGCCGAAAACACTCCCTGGCCGAAATCACTTGTGCTTGTCTTGTCTTGGACGAAAACCCTTCTTGTTTTTATCAAACATCAGCAACGAAATCACCTTGTTGTCCAGTCAACGAAATCACTTTAATCAACAACTGGACGAAATCATTTCAGTCAACAGCTGGACGAAATCACTCTTGATTTCGTGATCATTCTTCAGACGAAAACACCTTATTTTCGTCATTCATACTTGTGATATTTCTAACAGTAGACTTTTATTTCATTGTTAACTGTTTGATTTGGGTGATTTGTTCAGGTATTAGTCATTAAACATCAAAAATGAATCCGAACTGGTGGGGTAATCCGTCAACTGCAGAGAGCAAGTATACAAACACACGTTTATCTCCCTCATGGGCTGAATCTCCTGTACCCACATCTAATACAGATAGCAAGTATCGTAGCACCGGTTTGTCACCATCATGGGCTGAACCTCCCGCACCTGCATCTTCGTAAGCGAATCAAATGTCGACAGGTCAATGGGCGTTTGTTTCAAATCAAACTCCAAGTATTCAAAGTATACTCCTAAGCGAAAGCGAGACCGGAAGTCTGAATCGTCCACCGAAACTGATGCACATAAACGAATATCCTGGTTGGGTTGATAGATTTCAGACGTATGTCAATGGGCAAAACACGGAACTGTGGTTATGTTTTACTACAGATTTCGATCAAGCTCTTGAGGTTGCTGCTTCAACTGCCATGACATTTGCCGATCTTTCGGAAGATCAGAAAAAGGCATATGATTTAGAAAAGAAAGCATATGCTATTCTGACTCAGGCGATGAGCAAGGAAATATATCATCAGTTCGTCAGCTTCAAGACGTCAAAGCGATTGTGGGATGCATTGAAGACAAGGGGTCTAGGAAATGAAAAGTCACGCCAATTGCGACATGACTTACTCAAAAAGGAGTTTGATGGGTTCACATGGATGGAAAGTTAATCTTTGGGAGATATGACAAGTCGATTCTATCATCTGCTGACTGAATTGGGTAATTATGGGGTAGTAACAACTCCAGCAGAGGTAGTCACAAAGTTAGCTGATGCATTGCCACCTCAATGGAATAGTTTCTTGGAAATCCTGAAATACAATGGCGCATTGGCTACAACAAACATCAATGACTTCATTCAGCTCTTGGAAAACAAAGATCAGGAAGAAACCCTAAAGGCGAAAAGGGTTCCAGTGCGACAAAATCCTGATATGTATTATGGAACTTCTAGCACTTCTGCAAGACCTGTTTCACATGCTCCACTTCAGACAGCGTTTGTCACAAGCACGAATTTATATGGCAATACGATACAAGTTCCTGTGAAGCCAGCTCCAACCACAGACTTGTATGGAAATCCATTACCACCAGCTCCACATCAGCAAGCTTGTTATGGAAGTACATTATCTGCTGGTCAGCAATCAAAGTCAAATACAGTACGGCTTGACACGTCAAACTTCTCCAAAGTTAGCGTTGAAGTAGCTAAAGATCATATGGAGATACTAAACACATTGGTGAGCTCGTATTGTGGGTTGATTGCAGGGCAGATCGGAAACATCAATCTAACTCAAGAAGATTATCAGCAGATCGATAAAGAAGAGATGGATATGATGGACATCAAATGGGCTTTTGTTAGTGCTGTTAGGCGAGCTAAAGACTTCATGGAACGGACGGGTCGAACCAGCTTGGAAAGCAAGAAAGACACCAAGTATGGGTTCGATAAGCAGTCTGTTAAGTGCTTTAACTGTGGCGAACGTGGTCACTTCAAGAGGGAATGCACAAAGCCAGCTCAACATGGGAACCAGAATCCTTTCAGAGGTCAAGGAGGCAACCAACAGAATCAGAATCAAACCAGGAATGATGATCGCACCTTGGTCCCTGCAAACAATCAAGCAGGACCATCGAACACAAATCAAGCTCTTGTGGTGCAAATAGATGAAGGTTGCGACTAGTCAATGCAATTAGGCATTGGTGATCAGGGAGGAGCAGCTTGTTTTGCTGAAGCTGCTAAGGATTTGAAGCACGCCAGTGGTGGAGAATCTTCCGCCAGTAGTGGTGAATCTTCAGATGAAGAAAGTTCTGGTTATTCAAGGAGTTCAGATGAGGAAACCTCAACTTCAGGCGATGACAATGTATCTAGTGGGAGAATCGATGCATATATCGATGAATTGTTAGGAGAAGCTGCAGCAAGGAATGATAGAAGATCTATTCTGGTGGATCAAGCTGCTTATTCTTCTATTCATTCAGCCTTTATGGCTAATGGCGGCAGTTCATCAAGCCAGGTATGTGTCGATGAACCAACTGTCGTTAATTGTGATAATTGTGTTAAATGTGCTGATTTGGATGCTAATATGTCTGAGTTGCAAAGCAAAAACGATGCTTTAAATGCTAATTTGTTTGACTTGCAAAACAAACATATTTCTTTAGATGCAAAGTGGTGTGATTTGCAAAGCGAACATGAGGCTTTGCAAAACAACTATGATGTGACATTTATCCACAACCAAAAGTTGATCGTGGATCTTTCGAAATGCAAAGAGGCTAACATATTTTATGAAAATCATGAAAAGGAATTTAAAACGTTAGTTGCAAATTTAAGAAAAGATAAAACTGAACTAACAAAAATGGTTTCAAGAATACAAACAGACATAAACTGTTATATTAATCGTCTTGAGATCATGCAAAAAGAGTTAGCATGTACAAAGTGTGAAAGTGAGGCGATCCGGCTTAAGCTAGACAGTTATTCTAACTCTAGATACGTGATGGATCACATCATTGGCACACAAAAAGAGAAAAAGGATGTCACGTGCATTGGATATAAGAAATGTCCACCACCTGTTAGACAAAATTATGATGCACTGCCTGATGAGGAGTATAGAACTCATTATGAAGAATATGTTCCTTTAGACATTGAGGAATTTGCAACGGGACTTGGATACAAACAGGAAGTATCATCAGATTCGGATGTGTCAGCAGATACTTTTGTAACTGTTGAACAAAATCAGGATCCTCCAATCATTGTTGAGGATACTTATTCTTCAGATGATGAATCTAATGATACTGACTCAGCACAGTCAGATGCGGTAATCAAAGAAGAGGACATACCTCTCGAGAATCATATTCTATGTGATCCTCCCGCAAAACCTGCTACGACTGTTCTGACCGAGTCCACATCTACTTCCTCACAAGAGTCTGAGAGTGTGAATTTGCTGTACACTCTTGTTGGTGATGATAAAATCTACTCTGACAAAGATTTTCCTATTAAGAATGTTAATCAATCTTTAATTAGTAAAATTTTTGAGGATTCGACAAGTAAGTTCTTGGGAAAGACAGGATCACACGTTGTGGTGACATAGTGTCCTCTGATTCCAAGAGCTGAAATTCGCAAACAAAATGGCAATCAAAGATTACCAACAGAGAAAGTTCAGCAAAATCGCACCAAACCTAAAAGTAACTCACCGACTCAATGGCAAAAGAAACAGACCAAGAAAAAGGACAAGAAAGTGAACTTTGTGAAATCGAAGGGAACAGATAAACTTGAAACATTTTCAAATAAATCTAACTTAGATCATGTCATTCAAGTTAATTCTTTCAAAAGAAACGAACCAAACAGTTCAAAACCTAGTACCTCGGGATCACAAAGTTCATCGACAAGACAATCACATGATACTTCGGGGTTTGTAGAACGAAGATCATGTTTTTCATGTGGCACAATTGGACATATCATTCGAAATTGTCCATATCTTCATAAACAAAAAGCCAAAGTTGATGATCCTCGTGACCAAATTGACCACAAGCGATCTGTTTCATCAAAACCTGATCCCCGTCTTGTAAAAGAAAGGGAAAAGAAACAGAAACGCCAACAGGTCAAGAAAATTGAAAAAACGATTAAAACCGACGTGGTTAACAAAACATCTATTTCTGTCAAACTAGACAATTCAAAAACTTCTGACAATCATGAAGTTAAGATTTTAAAGAATAACACTGGTAAAACAAAACAGACCCGGAAACCAAAAACGGTTATTGAATCAGGGGGAACATCACAATTTCCACAACATCGAGAAGTTCAAGTAACTTACGTTGATGAAAATGGAAGACCCGAGACCACAAAGGCTTGGTTCCCATCTCCAACTAATCATGTGAGTACATGTGCAGGGTGTTCTAGGAGGAACTTTCAGCAGTCATTGGACTGTTGATAGTGGGGCATCCAGGCACATGAAAGGCGACATGAAGCTTCTCTACGACGTTAAATCTATTAGAGGAGGTTATGTTGCTTTTGCTGGAGATAAAGGAGGTTATATTACGGGAGAAGGAATGGTATCCAACGGGGTTGTAAGTTTTGACAAGATCAACTTTGTACAACAGCTTGATCACAATCTTCTCAGCGTTTCACAAATTTGTGATAAGCAGTTTTCAGTACACTTTGATGCAAATGGATGTTACGTACTGAAACCCGGCTTCAAGATTCCAAAAGAATGGATTCTCTTATCTGCTCCAAGGATAAACGATTTGTATGTCCTTGATATGAGCCAAGCTATTACAACGACTGCACAAGCAACTTGTTTCATTACAAAAGCTACTGAAAAAGACTGTATCTCTTGGCACAGACGTATGGGTCACATTCACTTACGCAAAATGAATCATTTGGTGACGAATGAATTAGTAAATGGTGTTCTTAAAAATTTCCATCTTCAAGACGTCTGTGTTTCATGCCAAAAAGGAAAGCAAATGAAGAAACGACATCTGACAAAGAAGATCAACACGGTGGCAGTTCCTCTTGAAAGTTTGCACATGGATTTGTTTGGTCCTGTCAAGCACAAAAGCATCAGGAGTGATCAATACTGCCTCGTAATAACGGATGATTATTCAAGATTTTCTTGGGTGGCGTTTATGGCTCACAAGAGTGCAACTTTCGGTATTATCAAAAACTTGATCGTTCAGATTGAGAATTTGTATAAATTGAAGGTTAGACGGATACGCAGCGACAGTGGTACATAATTTAAAAATCAAGCCATGGTGGAGTTTTGCACATCAAAATGTATTCTTCACGAATTTAGTGCGGCTTATACTCCTCAGCAGAACGGCGTCGCTGAACGTAAGAACCGTACATTGATCAAGACTGCTAGGACTATGTTGGTAGAGTCGCAGGTGCCCATTCCATTCTGGAGTGAAGCTGTGGCCTCTGCATGTTACACGATGAACCGAGTCCTTACAGTCAAAAGGCACAACAAGACCTGCTTCGAGCTTCTTCACAAACGGAAACCAGATTTGTCATATCTTGAACCGTTTGGAGCTCCTTGCACAATGATCGATCCTAATGGAAATTTTGGGGCAAAAGCTATTGAAGGTCACTTTCTTGGGTATGCCACCCCTAACTTAAGAGTCTGGAATCTACAGACTAAAAGGGTTGAGGAATGGTCGGAAGTCAGAGTACAAAGACACACTTTGCCAGTCAAAAATCCAGGTCAACCTTGGATGTTTGAGTGCGATGACTTTTTCAATTCGATCAATGTTGAAGCAGTTGAAGAAAATGCTGCGACAAGGATATTTTTCGAGAGTGACAACGCAACAGTTTCACCGTTGGTTCACCCAATTGTTGTCAATCAAGAGCCACCTTCAGTGAACAATAATGCTCTCGACAATGAGGATTTTCATGATGCAACCGAACTGAACGAATCTTCAGAGGATGAAGAATTTCTAGATGTAGATCAAGAAGCTCCTACATCAGTTGTTCATGGTACTTCAGAGGCTACACCTTCAGTGGACGCCCCTATAACAGCTGAAGCTACTGCATCATCCTCTTCGTCAGTTCCGGGTATTGAATTGGTTGTTGATCTAAATCTCAACAATCTGGGTACAAACATTCCAGTTCCGAAAAACCCTGAAACAAGAATTCACAATACCCATCCTCAACAAAACATCATTGGTAATGTACAGAGTGGCATTCAAACAAGAAACATGTTGCGAAACAACAACAACGCAGGCTTGTATTCGGCAATTCGAGAATCTGGTCAACAGAATGATTGGTCTGTCGCGTGTTATGTCTCACAGGAAGAGCCTAGAACTTGGAAAGACGCTTTGAAAGATAACTCTTGGGTTGAAGCAATGTAGGAAGAACTGCAACAATTCCAGAAACCTGGTGTCTGGAAGCTCGTAGAGAAACCTGCTGGTTATAAGAAGATTGTTACCCGTTGGGTGTATAAATGCAAAAAGGACGACCGTGGAATCGTTATTCGAAACAAAGCAAGATTGGTCGTTCAAGGTTTTCGTCAGATTGAAGGTATAGACTACAACGAAGTGTATGCACCTGTTGCACGTCTGGAAGCAATTCGGATCTTTCTGGCTTATGCCCCATTCAAAGGATTCAAGGTTTACCAGATGGACGTCAAAAGTGCATTCTTACATGGTCTAGTGGAAGAAGAGGTGTATGTTGAACAACCTCCAGGGTTTGAAGATCCTATCCATCCCTATCCGGTTTGGTTGCTGAACAAAGCTCTTTATGGTCTACATCAAGCACCGCGAGCTTGGTACGCAACCTTATCTAATTATCTGCTGGAGAATGGATTTCGCAGAGGTCTTATCGATTGCACTCTCTTTATAAAAGACCAAGATGGAGATCTTCTACTAGTACAGGTATATGTGGATGATATTATATCTGGTTCTACTAACAATGTTATGTGAAGGGATTTCGAGCGTGTAATGCAGGATAAATCCGTGATGAGCGCTATGGGGGAGATGACTTTCTTTTTGGGCTTGCAAGTGCAACAAACGAGGTCTGGGATTTTCATCCATCAGACTAAGTATGTCCAAGACATCTTGAGCCGATTCTAGATGTCCGACACATTGCCCATTGGTACCCCACTGCAGCAAAATCACGGAATCAATCCAGACTTGAAGGGTGAAGTTGTTAGCTCTTCATACTACCGCACGATGATTGGATCCCTTATGTACCTCACAGCATCAAGACCAGATATAATGTATCCAACGTGCCTGCTAGCCAGATATCAAGTGAACCCGAAGGCTTCACATCTTGCAGCTGTAAAAAGGATTTTTCGTTATTTGAAGGGTTGCCCAGACACCGGTCTATGGTACCCTAAGGATGATAACTTTGAATTAGTCGCTTTCAGTGATTCTGATTTTGGCGGATGCAAAATCGACGGCAAATCCACAATGGCTGGATGCCATTTTTTAGGAACTCGCCTCGTAACATGGCAGTGCAAGAAGCAGACTTGTGTCGCTACATCAACTTGTGAAGCTGAATACATTGCTGCCTCAAGTTGTTGCTCCCAAGTCCTGTGGATACAACAGCAAATGCGCGATTACGGTTTTGAATTCCTAACTACTCCTATTTTAGTCGATAATCCTGCTGCTTTCTCTATCACTAGAAATCCTGTGCAGCATTCAAAGACCAAACACATCGAAATTAAGTATCACTTCATACGTGATTGCTTTGATAAAAGGCTAATCGATGTTGTTAAAGTCCACACTGATGACCAACGTGCCGACCTTTTTACCAAAGCATTTGATAAATCAAGATTTGACTTTTTATTATTGGTAAACGACATTAAGGTCAAGCAAGAGTAATCCACATCGGAAAATCGTTTTTGTAAATATCTTTGTGTTTTTAAAATTTATTTTTAGTTTGTTGATTTTAGGGGGAGTAATTTTAAAATTTGAAAATTCAAAAACATCGAAAAATTTGAAAACTCAAAAACAATAGAAAAACAAAAATGAGTTTCCTGGCGAGCAAAAGAGAAAATGATAGTACATCAGTGGTCTGTCCAAACCTTTTTAAACTGAAATGCAAAATGAAAAATGTTAAACAACTCTATATAAGATGTATCGGTAGGCTCTCAATCATCTTAAAGTGTGCAGGGTGATATAAACCTAAATCGACTGAAGACCAGGTGGGAACCACTCATTGGCATATGGTCTTAGTACCGAAATTTCGTTTGAGAGATTGCAGAGGTTCTGAGATATGTGGTCTTTATACTGTTTATCATCTGGGTATCATGGCTGTTTCTTTTACCGAAACAAACGGAGACGAAGTCTAGATCTTCCATGATATCATACATACGTGTACATACTGCATACGACCTCAATAAGTGATCAACAATCACATGTCCACAAAACAAGTGATAATATATCACATTTATCCGGGAGTCAAGTTCGTCTCTTTGCTGTACGAAAGTACTGACCTGTTCACGGACTTGCTCCTGTGCCCTCATGCATCTGAAAATCAAGTTCCTCATCAATAAGTGATTCTATCACATAGGGCTTGTTTTCAAATCAAAATAAGTGCGTTACTCACATCTTTTTATACGGCAAAACAGATGATAAATGGTATACTCACCAGTAAGATGAATTCTCGTGCATACCTTGATACGGGAATGTGTCGTGATGTGGATGAACACCAGTCGGTAAGTATAAATCATACCTTAACGTATCCCCTCGCCATGATTACATTTGATAAGTTGAGCTTATGTGGATAACAATACCGATAATCGTTATAGGATATTTATCTAAATGTTAACTAAAAGAACAACAAGAGCGTTTTGGCATGACCGTACACTGATATGATTCTCTTACCCTCGAAACTTAAAAAAAATGTTTTTATATATTTACGTTTCTTAGTTTCTACAACTCTGTATATATTTATTTACTGCTTTTAGTCTTTAAGTTTGAAATATTCAAAATCCAAAAAGATTTTAGGTGTGTTTTAATATAAACTTTATAAAAGTCAAAAAGATTTTATTTCGGCTTTAGTTTTGATTAACCGATGTTGGAACTCAAGTCTTCGTTACCTGAAACCTGAACGAAAACCAAAACGACTGAATCTTCATAAACGGTCAGAGTTTGCAAGTTTTGAAAATTAATAATCAAAATTGAAAAATCTGTTAACTTTTCAAACTAACTGTCGGACGGTAGTTGAAAACATGGTCACATGTGTGTTTTTTGTTTAATGTTAACTATATTCCAAGCAGTTGTTCTCATTACGCGTTTAGATTTCTTGCATGTGCAGATGCTAAAGGCGAGGAGAACATGTTCGATGACAAGCTGCGGAATGAAGACACGACGTGAAGGCACTCAAATGATAAAGATGATCGAGTTGCTGCTGATCAATCATCAACACCACAAGGATCTCAAGTATCGAAAATCAAAAGATTCACGAGCATAATCAAAGGGGGAGCTTATTGATACACTTCCTAAATGAAAGTGGGAGTTTGTTAATACACTTTCTACTTACAACACGTGAAGACTTTGAAGATCCTCCGACATGGAAGATATGGAAGGCGAACCTCACGAGTAGCGTCCAAGAGGGAGTTTGTTGATACATATTTTGTGGACGCGACTCGGTTAGGTTCAACTCGGTTAGGTTCGGCTCAAGCCCGACGTCACGACATTCCTCCGTCGTGCGCCCCAGAGTTCGACACGCGAAGCACGGAGAGCCGCAACCTATTCCCGATGACACATCACCATGACATCATCATGATGATGTCACATGTTTGACTAACTCTTACAATCAGAATGTTTGAGAATTGTTAAACATGCATGTTGTTTTGTTTATTTGTTGTTGTCTGTTGGTTCGTAGCCCAAGCCCAAGTACCTGAAGCCCAACATGAAGACAGAAGTCCATGTGCATGTGGGACGAAATCAGAAAGCCAAACAAGTGACGAAATCACTTGTTGGCGAAATCACCCTTGTGGTGAAAACCAATTTGGCGAAATCCCTATAGATGACGAAATCACCTGATTTCGTCCAGATCTTGGATTTCGTTGATGTGATTTCACGGGCCTCTGGATTTCGTCATATTGTTAGGATATATTCACAGACAACAGACATCACACAGTTAGAGAAGTCTGAATAGATTTCGGAGCGAACACTGTAAACACACACACACTGAGAGTTTATGAGAGCATCTTGTAAACACCGCATTGTAACCGTTTCATATGCATTAATACAATGGAGTGTTAATCGTTGAATCTTTGTGTTTTACGTGTTCGTAACTTGGTTTAACTTACCCGTTTGGATTCCGCACTCTCGGGTTTGTCGGAAAACAGGGAATAAAGGTTACTCGATCCTCCGGGTGGACCTACACAGAGTAGATATTCAACTTGATTAAATTTAATTTTTTAAGTATAGTTAGCAAGCCAATTTTGGATTTCCCAAAGCTGCTTATGTATTAGTAACTTATTCACAAGGTTTCCTAGGATTTGTTAATACTTCATGGATGTTAGGACAATGTTTTTTTGTTATTTAAAGGCAGAACAAGCAACATAGGCATTGGAAGTATGTGTTCCTTTTTAACTTATTGTTACCAAACAAATTTCCATTGCGTAGTCATTCTTGTTTTTTTTTTTTTTGTTTTTTTGTTTTTTTTTGTTTTTTTTTTTGTTTTTGTTTTTGTTTTTGTTCAAGGGTTTCTATATAATCACAAGCAAAGTTATATTACCTGTCATCCAACCCTCATTTCTCACAGTCTCACCATGGAAGCTATAGTTTATGCGGTCAACAATGGTCTTCTGATGAAACATGCATCTGATACAATCCTGCATGCTTATACCGATTCAAAGTTCAATAACACTAATTTGAAGTCAGACTTCATCCATGCATTTTCTGATGCTGACTGGGTAGGTTGCCCGGATGACCGTTGATCTACGGGGGATATGTTGTATACCTTGGCTCCAATTTGGTACCTTGGTCGGCGTGTAACCCAAAGGCCATCTCTTGGTCGTCCATAGAGTCCAGGTACAAGGCCTTGGTAGATACCATTGTTGAACTTACTTGGCTCCAAACACTTCTACGCGAGCTTCGGGTTCCCATTAAGAAAGCCCCTAAGTTATTGTGTGACAATCTAGGTGCTACGTATTTATCAGCAAATCCCGTATTTCATGCACCTACAAAGCGGGTGGAGGTGGATTATCACTTTGTTGGAGAAAAGGTTGCTATACGTCAACTCTCTGTTCAATTCATAGCTACTGATGATCAGATTTCTGTAAGGTCCGGCTAGGGGAGGATCTAGTCGCCTAATCCTTGTGTACAAACCAACTCGGTTGTGCGGAATCCAACCGAGAAAGGCAAACCGAGATAGAACACGCAAATACACGACACACAATATTCACCGATTAACACCACTTGTATTAATACGAATGAAAGGTCCAGTTACAAGCTCAATGTTTACAGATGTACTCTATAAACTCTCTCTCTCGTGTGTGTGTGTGCTGTCCAACAGAATGCTCTAAGTGTTCTGTTTTCACAATGAAGTCTCCCTCGTGTTCTTTGTGTCTCTCTATGTGTCTGACCAGAAGTGAACACATTGCATGGGTATTTATACCCGAACACAGCAGGTCTGGTCGAAGGATCAGATAGACTGATCGAAGGATCATCTATCGACCAGAAACTCATCGAAGGATCAACATGTACCTCGAAGGATGGGATCTTTCGAGGTCCATCCATCGAAGGCTATCTTTCGAGGTCATCGAAGGATACAAACCATCCTTCGATGACATCCTTCGAAGCATACAACTTACACACAATGTGCTAACTGTTTGGCCAAGTCAAACCGGAGGATGGTTGACTTGGTCAAACTTACATCGAAACGCACATAACAACAAACCTAAGACGTAACTTAGACTAATACAAGACATCGTTTTGTATCTTCGTGTCTTCAAGTCTCTGACGTCCTTTCAACTGAGCTGAGTCGAACCGAACCGAGTCGTGTCCACAAAATATGTATCAACAAACTCCCCCTTGGACGCTACTCGTGAGGTTCAACTTCAATGTCTTCCACGTCGGAGGATCTTCAAAGTCTTCACGTGTCGTAAGTAGAAAGTGTATCAACAAACTCCCCTTTTTGTTTAGGTAGTGTGTCAATAAACTCCCCCTTAGATTGAACTCTCCATTGAGTCATGCTCGTGAATATTTTGACTTGACAATTCTTCAGATCCTTGTGGTGTTGATGAAGGGTCAGCGGCAACTCGATCAATTTATCCTTTGAGTGCCTCCACTTCGTGTCTTCATTCCAAAGCTTGTCATCGACCATGTTCTCCTCGCCTTTAGCATCTGCACATGCAAGAAAGCTAAACGCATAATGAGAACAACCGCTTGGAATATAGTTAACATTTAAATAGACGACACATATGAGATCAAATCTCAATCAAACACCAACCGACAACAGTTTGAAAGTTTAGAAAATGTTCAATTTTAGTCCTTTAACTTTCAAAACTTGTTAACTTCGACTGTTTATGAAGATGCAATTGTTTTCCGGCTTACGATCAGGATTTTGGGTAGGATAGACTCGAGTTCCAACATCAGTCAATCAAAAATAAACTAGAAGCACAATCTTTTTGGATTTTATAAAGTTTATATTAAAACACACCTAAAATCTTTTTGGAATTTTTCATTTTTCAAACGTAAAGACGGAAAACAATAAATAAATATATACAAAGATATATAAACTGAAAACAGTAAATAAATATCTACAGACATTCTTTTTGCGAGTTTCGAGGGTAAGAGAATCATATCAGTGTACGGTCATGTCAAAACGCTCTTTTTGTTCAATTAGTTAACATTAAGAGAGGCATCCTATAACAATTATCGGTATTGTAGTCCACTTAAGCTCAACTTATCATTTGTAATCATGGCGAGGGGATACGTTAAGGTATGATTTATATTACCGACCGGTGTTCATCCACATCACGACACATTCTCGTATCAAGGTATGCACGAGGGTTCATCTTACCGGTGAGTATACCGATTATCATCTGTTTGACCGTATATGATGTGAGATTCTCACTTATTTTGATTGAAAACAAGCCCTATGTGATAGAATCACTTATTGATGAGGAACTTGATTTTCATAATGCATGAGGGCACAGGAGCAAGTCCGTGAACAGGTCAGTACTTTTGTACAGCAGAGAGACGAACTTGACTCCCGGATAAATGTGATAATTTATCACTTATTTGATGGACATGTGATTGTTGATCACTTATTGAGGTCGAATGCAGTATGTACACGTATGTATGGTATCATGGAAGAACTAGACTTTGTCTTTTATAGAAACAACCATGATACCCAGATGATAAGCAGCATAAAGACCGAATATTTCAGAACCTCGGCAATCTCTCAAACGAAATTTCGGTACTAAGACCATATGCCAATGAATGGTTCCCACCCAATCTTCAGTCGGATTTAAGTTTATATCACCCTGCACACTTTAAAATGATTGTGAGCCTACCGATACATCTTATATAGAGCTGCTTATCGTTTTTCATTTTAGGTTTAAAGAGGTTTCAACAGACCACTGATGTACTATCATTTTCTCTTTTGCTCGCCAGGAAACTCATTTTTGTTTTTCTATTGTTTTTGTGCTTTTGAAATTTTTCGATGTTTTTGAATTTTCCAAGTTTTGGATTTACGATTTACTCCCCCTAAAATCAACAAACTAAGATAAAATTTAAAAACACAAAGGTATTTACAAAAATGACTTTCCGATGTTGGTTAACACATGTTTTACCTCAATGCCGTTTACCAAAATTAATTTTTAATCTGAAAAGATTTATCGAATTTTGGAAAAATCAGTTGGCATGTCGGTTTGCGGTGCGGACCATGACAACATTGTCTGGCCAAAGAGTGCTGCGAGAGGACAACAATTTATAAAGTAGCTTAAATAACGACAAGTAAAGGAGAGATTAGAATTTTAAAACCGTATCCTGCAACTGCTTCGTGCATTGCAAGGAATCTGAGTGCTCTCCCAAACTGGATATCCACCCGGTGTGGATTTCAAAGTCGATTCTTTGAAGCTACTGAGAAGTCTCTTGACAGCAACAAGATCATAAACCTTTGAGTCCGGCTGGTCTTCCATATTGCACCAGTAAAGGTCTTTATCTTTCTCTTGAGAAGTAGTGTGCGGTTGTTCAACCCATGCCAAGGCATCCGCACACCCGGTTGGTTTGTTCAACAAACACATTTTCTTCAATCACACCGCGAAGAAATGTACACTGCACGTTCATCTTGTTGATTTTGAACATCAGACGTGCTGCAGGTGCGTACATTTTGATTGAATCTATCCTGGGGACCCGATCAAAGCCTTGAACAATCAAACTTTGGAATGATTTTCAATTTGTCGAAGCTTTTCAATTTCTTTCAACAGACAATTCTGTTTTCCTTTTCATTTTCTCTCCATCCAAGGCAGCAATTTCTTCTGTCGCCTATTTTGTGCATGGACACTCCACTATCAACAATCTTACGATTATCGATAGTTCCTCCTGGAACATTCTGCACACTCACTTAGAGATTAGTTGGAGAGGGGGACCCAAGCCTTTGTGGACTTGGGTCGTCCTTGATCATCAAGGAAAGTGATCTCAATCACCTGATGATTAGGAAAAAGAACCTGTGGTGCTCCCCCTGACTGAATTACCTGTTTTTGTTTCCAAGCTGTTTGTCCTTTACCAGTATTTGAATTTATTGTTTTAGCATTTACTGGTTTTACAGTTTTAGGTTTTGCTTGTACAGGTTTTTCTTCTTTGACCTCTGATTTTAAGGCCTTCTCAATTACCTTTTGATTCTTTTGTTTTAACTTCTTTTCCTTTTCTTTCAAGACACGTGGGTCTTGTTTCGGGGAAACAGGTCGTTTTTGGTAATTGGTTTCTTGGGGAGCACTCGTTTTTGCCTTCAACTTTTGCAGGTATGGGCAGTATCTTACAATATGCCCAATTGTGCCACACTCAAAACACATTCTCCGCTCTACAAACCTCGGAGAAACATGTTGATGACCAGACGGAGAACCAGACCATGAACTTTGTGATCTAGATGTACTTGGACCTAAATCACATCCGTTGGTGTGTTGGGTGTAGTTATTCTGATCATTTCGTTTTAAAATTCTAACTTGTTTTACAAAATCAACGTTAGATTTATCCTGAAATGTTTCAAGTTTGTCTGAACCCGTGGATCCAACAAAGTTCATTTTCGGTTCTCGTTTCTTAACAGAAGCTCTTTTGTTTTGCACCTTTTGCTACTGAACTTTAGGTGCTTGAACATTCTTGTTCTGAGCCTTCTTTCCCTGTACCTTACCTTTTCCGGAGTTGACTTGTTGTTTTCGCTCAATTGGAAGTTTTTGGTTTCCGTATTGTTTTCTAATTTGTTCACACGGAATTGGATCACATTGAGTGACAGTCACTTTGCCACTTTTGTTCCCCAAAAACTTATCAGTACATCCTTCAAAAATTTGCTCAATTAAATCTTGATTTACATTTTTAATTGGAAAATCTTTGTTAGAGTAGATTTTGCTATCTCCTTTGAGCGTGTACAACAAATCATTCCCTTCAAGGCTAGATACAAGGGACTCCATTGGTTTTGACATTTCAGTCTTACTCGGTTTCACTGGTGGATCACACAGGATGTGATTCTCGATTGGAATATCTGTTGTAACCGAGTTAGACTGCTGTTTCACAATTTCTTCAGATTCATCATCCGATGAATCAGATTCATCATCCGAAGAATCAGTATCCTCAACAATGGGAGGACTCTGTTCCTTAACACACTATGAATCCGTCACATTCTCAGATTCTGATTGACCCGAGGATGATGTACCAGTTGTGAACCCGAGGCCTGCTGCAAAGTCATCTAGACAGAGTGGCACAGTAGGTTCAAAACGGGGCATATCCTCGTCATCAGGCAATTTGGAGTAATTGTGATTCATTGGGGGAGGACATGATTTGAATCCCATACACTTCTTATCCCCCTTTTTCTTTTGAACATCAATAATGTGATCCAAAACATAGCGGGAATTGGAATAGCTTTCCAATTTTTGCTTAATTGTCTCACATTCACATCGAGCTGTTGCTAACTCTACCATTTGTTTTTCAATTGTGTCAATAAGATCATTGTTAGCATGTTGTTTTCGCAAAACAGCCTTTTGTAATTCAGAAACATCATGTTTTAATGACGCAATTGTTGCTTTAAACTCCTTTTCATTTCTGGTTAAAAACAAGTTAGCTTCAGTTGCTTTAGAAAGATCTACAATCAATTCTTGATTGTGTTTGTGTGTGATTTCAAACTGACTTTCCTTTTCAGCATATTTAACCTTTAAACTATCACAATTTTCACAACTAACTACAGTGGGTTCATCGACACATACCTGACTTGATGAACTGTCGACATTAGCCGTAAAGGCTGAATGGAAAGAAAAAGATCCATCTTCAGAGAAGAACTTAGCAAGCTTCTTGGAAGTTCCAGCAGATTTCTGGCAGAGAATAGATCTCCTCTTGCATAATACTTCAGCTTCAGCCAAAAGTTCATCAACCTTCAAATCTAAAGCATCACTTGATAAATCACCAGCATCAAGTGATTCCCCATCCATGCTCCCACTATAACCCGAACTATCTTCATCTTCTGAAGATTCACCAGCAGACACGGGTTCTACTACCTTCTCAGTCACTTTAGCATAACATGCTGTTCCACCATTTGGAGTATCATTTCCCAACTGAAGCGACCAATCACAACCTTCATCTATTTGAACCACCAGTGCCTGGTTGGCATTTGATGGCCCTGCCTGGCTTTGGTTGTTGACAAGTATCAACGTACGAACATTGTTCCTGTTCTGGTTCTGCTGGTTGCCTTGATTTCTGAAGGGATTTTGGTTTCCATGCTGAGCTGGTCTTGTGCATTCCCTTTTGAAATGACCCCGTTCACCACAGTTAAAGCACGTTACAGCTTGCTTGTCGAACCCATACTTGGTGTCTTTCTTGCTTTCCAAGTTGGTTCTCCCCGTCCTTTCCATAAACTCCTTTGCTCTTCGAATTGCACAAGCAAGAGCCCATTTGATATCCATCATTTCAAACTCATCTCTATCCACTTGCTGATAATCTTCATTGGTTAGATTGATATTCCCAATCTGACCTGCGATCAATCCACAATAAGCACTAACCAAGGTGTTCAACATCTCCATATGCTCCTTGGCTATTTCGACACTGACTTTGGAAAAGTTGGAAGTGTCTAATCTGACTGTGTTCGGATTGGAAGTGGCTTGAATGTTTGAAGAGCTTCCATAAAACCCTTGCTGTTGCGGTTGTTGCTTCTGAGCTCTGCTTGGATCTAAGAAAGGCGGTGGTGTGAATTGCTGAGCTGTCGGTTGCACATACTGTTGTTGAGAAGAAGAATTTTGTCTTGGATACATCGAGTATGCTGAAGGATCAAACTGATCTGTTGTTGATGGTCCGGTGTTTGAGATGAAAGCTGTTTGAAGCTTCGCGTGTTGAGAAGCTGGTTTTTCTCCACTGATACCCCCTGCAATCCCAAAGTACATCTCTGGACTTTGAGGAGTTAGTGTTCTTTTTGCCTTAAGTTTTTCTTCTACATCCTTGTTCTCCAATTTTTGAATTAAATCATAAACGGTGATTGTGTCTAAAACACCATTTTCTTTGAGAATTTCAAGATAACTGCTCCACTTTGCTGGTAAGCTATCAGCAAATCTCTTCGTCATTTCTTGTGGAGTGGCAGTGACTCTAAAAGCAAACATCTCGCTCAACAAGTGATGGAACCTTGTAGATAAATCTGCCAAAGTCTCATTCTCCATACACGTGAATCCTTCAAACTCTTTCTTCAGTAAATCTTGCTTGATCTTTCTTGATTGAGCATTACCTTCACATCGTAACGTGAGCATATCCCACAAGCTTTTAGTAGTCGTGCAGTAAACAAACTGGTGGTAAATGTCTCTGTTAAGAGCTTGTGTGAGAATCATGAATGCTTTCTTTTCTAACTCAAATTTCTTCTTATCTTCATCAGATAGAGTGCTGTAAGTTTGTGGATTAGATCCTGCAACTTCCAACTCATTGTCAAATGGAGTGAAGAAACACATCCATAGATCTTGACCTTGCCCCTGAACATAAGTTCTCAGCCTTTCTTTCCACCATCCCCAATCATTGACGTGATTTAACTTTGGCGGTTTTGTGCTTGTACCAGTTTCACTGTCGTTCTGCATCATAGATTGAATGCTGCTGCTTTGATTTGTGACCAATGCCCATTGATTTGCAGTTATCATTGCAGCTTGAGTTGGGGCAATAGCTCGCATCCATGCAGTTTTGTCGAAATCTGGCTCAGATTGCGTAGCTGATGATTGTGGAGTCGAAGTCAATTGAGTCCACCACTCACCGTTTGTTCCCATTTTATAAAAATTAATATATTAAGTGAAAATTGATTTAAAAATTGAAAAACAAGTTTTCCCTTGTTAAAATTAATTTTCACAAACTATGTTAAAATGTTGAAGGGAAACAAACAGCCGAAAGATCAGGGATCGAAAGACCTGCAAAGCACAACTGAAAAACACAATTGTTAATCTTAAACAAATAAGGATCGAAAGATAAACACTTGTTCGAAAGATAGACACTTGTTCGAAGGATCAACAGTGTTCGAAAGATCACTGTTGAATTTCGAACAATGACTTCGAAAGATTCTCCAAGCCGAAGGATCCTTATCTTTCGAAATGTAACAGTAGCTCGAACAATATATCCTTCGAAAAGATTCCTTGGCTCGAAAGATAACTCACTGACTTCGAAAGATGTTCGAAGGATGGGTATCTGTCGAACCTCCTTGATCGAAAGATGAACTTTCGACTTCGAAGGATATCTTTCGATGATCTCTGACACACTGACACAAAGTTGACAGGTTGGTGAGAAAGGTGACGGGCTGGAAGAAATCTTTCGGCAGAAAGGTATGGTCAGACCCTGCCTTTTCACCAACTCAGATATGGGTTGAATATTTTAATCAGTTAACCCTTCCCAATACACAAACAACTTTCGAAAATAATTACACAAGATCAAAAGATGTAAAACTTTGAAGAACACTTGAAGCTTAGTTGAAGATATCAAGAACAAACCCAGAAAATTTGAATTTTCCGGTAAACTGACAACTTTCCGAACACGAATTTGGCCGAAACTTCACTAAAAACCAATGTTTAACATGTGAAAATGAAGAATAAACAGGTTTTTATAACAACTTTCAGCAAAATACGATGATTTTTGAAGCTTTAAACAGAATTTTTCAAGAAAAAATATAAACTTCAAAAACTCGAAACACACCCGAAAACACTCGGTTTTAACAAGGAGAAGAGCCAAAGCTCTGATACCACTTGTAAGGTCCGGCTAGGGGAGGATCTAGTCGCCTAATCCTTGTGTACAAACCAACTCGGTTGTGCGGAATCCAACCGAGAAAGGCAAACCGAGATAGAACACGCAAATACACGACACACAATATTCACCGATTAACACCACTTGTATTAATACGAATGAAAGGTCCAGTGACAAGCTCAATGTTTACAGATGTACTCTATAAACTCTCTCTCTCGTGTGTGTGTGTGCTGTCCAACAGAATGCTCTAAGTGTTCTGTTTTCACAATGAAGTCTCCCTCGTGTTCTTTGTGTCTCTCTATGTGTCTGACCAGAAGTGAACACATTGCATGGGTATTTATACCCGAACACAGCAGGTCTGGTCGAAGGATCAGATAGACTGATCGAAGGATCATCTATCGACCAGAAACTCATCGAAGGATCAACATGTACCTCGAAGGATGGGATCTTTCGAGGTCCATCCATCGAAGGCTATCTTTCGAGGTCATCGAAGGATACAAACCATCCTTCGATGACATCCTTCGAAGCATACAACTTACACACAATGTGCTAACTGTTTGGCCAAGTCAAACCGGAGGATGGTTGACTTGGTCAAACTTACATCGAAACGCACATAACAACAAACCTAAGACGTAACTTAGACTAATACAAGACATCGTTTTGTATCTTCGTGTCTTCAAGTCTCTGACGTCCTTTCAACTGAGCTGAGTCGAACCGAACCGAGTCGTGTCCACAAAATATGTATCAACAATTTCCTTGCCGATATCTTCACAAAGCTGCTACCTTCCCAATGGTTTCTATTCTTATGATCCAAGCTAAGAGTCGCTCCTCGGCCTTAACTTGCGGCGGAATATTAGACAATTTATGTATTACAAATAGTAGAGGGTCTAGAATGTAAATGTGGAGTTTATATATAGATATTGTAATCAATAGTATTTGACACAATAATTATACAATACTGATAAACTGCCAACACACTAGCATCTTGCATTGCAGTAGTGGTTCCCTCTGCTCTCAATGTTGGCCATGTGGTTGCTTTAAGATAGAGGGGTAAACTTTGACCCAGATCGATTTGGGTTGTTTTCCAATATCAAATGGATCAATTTAAAGAAGTATAGCTAAAACCTAAAGAAAAGGGTTCAGAACCAGACATGGTTTTAAAGGTGTCAACTAGTTATCCATACATGATAGAACACAACTTCTGATACTGTTTCTATTCACAAGTTTATTTTATTATTAATACATTAATCATTTATAATAATTGTAAGAAATGCACATAAGTGCATTTGTGGGTCAACCCAAACAACCCGGCCAGTTTATAATGTTTACTGAAACTCGTTTCAACCCAAACCCATTTTGACTTGTACTAAGGAAAGACTTGTTTCAACCCGACCCTGCCCATCTTGCCATCTCTACTTTATATAACCGATTAAGATATAGGCATTTGCATTATGTTGGTGTTCTGTTAGTATAATAATTATCAGCAACACTTTGCTGTTTAATTATTTTTCAGTCTGAAATATAATTCTCAGTATTCTCTTTCTTGAGTAGTTTATGCCTCCCCCCACCCCCCGACATGATTAAAAGTGTTGCAAAACATATTATAAGCATCATATATTTTGATTCATTCTTAAGAATGAGTTGAATGACCTAACTCATCTGTATGTGTGTGTATTTGTGTATATCAATCTTTATACGTAGAAAAAATAATCACTAAGGTGCTTTATTTTAAATGGGTTGACTGTGTTTTATTTCAAATGGGTCAAACCAATTAAATTAGCTAAATGGATTGGTTCAAAATGGGTAAAAGTCACCCGAACTTCATTCGCATACAAACTTCTAATCATTTTATTCAAAGGTTTAGACTACTATTCTAATAAAATTGCTTCCTCATCATAATTAACGCATTAATTATTGTTTCCCCGATCCTGATGCAAAGCACAATTGATGTTCTTACTTGTATTTTCTCTTTCTTGAACAATTCTCCTGGGGGTATGCTTGAAAGTATTGCAGAAACATGTTTTTAACATCATCACCCTCCCATCTTAAATTGTTCCACCACTTGATCTCACCTCTAATCTCTTTCAAACTGGATAAATCAGATATTGAGAAGGGAAGTTCCTTCAACTCGGGACAACAAGACACTTCAATCCGCTGCAATGCGGGACAAACTGATGTACCAACATAGATTGACCTCAAGTTGACCATGTTGCTTATCTCTAACACCCTTAAATTAGGCAGAGGTTCTTCATGCTCCCCTGATTCAATGATCCAAGACAGACTTTCACAACTGCTGACCTTAATTTCTTCAAGTTTTTTAACATGACGAAGCATTGCGTAAGATACCGCTCCTTTTAACTTTGGACAATCCAAAATTTGAATTGTTGTCAGATTTCTGAGGCACTGGCCTCTTGGGATTATCTCATCAACAATAGCCTCTAAATTTTGCAAATGATCAAGAACCAAGTGCTGTAGATTTGGAAGCATTTCCTTGGAACTTCTATCCTTGCTTATTAAACATGTTATATCATCACAGTTTGATATAGTGAGTGATATCAATGATGATAGGCTAAGCAAGTGTCTCCGGGTCATGCCTACACACGTTAACACATCCAGAGAACTTGTGTTGTGTAGAAGATCTCGAAGGTCTTCTTGCAGGAGATCAACTCCTCTAAGAACCAACCGTTTTTCATTGTGTTTGGCAATGTGATGGTTTGAGTCATGGCTCCATGGGCTAATCTGGATATTAAATCTTGTTAATTTCTTGAGCCAAAAAGAAGCAGATTCAAGACACTTAACCGAGTTAAGTCTTATTTGAAGGATAGATAGGTGCTCCAATGATAATAACTCATCGAATGTTGCCTTTTGATCTGAAGTCGTCTTTGGGTTCCAGTTATAAGAACTATAAGACATATCTAGAGTCTCGAGCCTTGATAAACCTGATATGCTTCCAGCTACTATTTTATTCAAAAAAGGTGTGCATGACAAGTTTAATTCTCTTAAACTATGTAAACTTCCAAACCCATTAGGTAAAGCTTTTATTCTGGTGCCAGAAAGATCAAGGACTAATAGTTTACCAAGAGATGTAAGAGAAGGTAGCTTTTCTATAGAACAGTTTCTAAGAAAGAGAGAACGCAGTTCACGTAGGCAAAGAAAAGATGGTGGCAAAGAAGTAATTCGAGTTTCGCTTAAATTCAGTACCCTTAAAGAGATAAGATTGTGAAAGAAGTCGTTGGGGATTTTCTGTATAGGATTGCCCTGGAGAAAAAGCACAGTCAGCTGGGAATATACAGGAAATTCTGGCAACTTTTTGATCCTGCAACGTATGAAAGAAACTCTTCTAGAAGACTCGTTTGGCATCTGATAGAATGGAAGGCCAGACTGGGTGTGAAACCCATACGACAGTTCTTGACTCTGCGACAGAATTATGGCTAAGTCACGAAAAATGCCATGCATCTTTACAGTTCCTTCTGAATCTTGATCCAGTAGGCACGAGTCCTTCAGGCATTCAATTAAAGCAAGCCCATAATTAAAAGTTTCCTCTACAGTTAGGTTCTCAATGATTAAACCCTCAGACACCCAACACTGGATCAGTTCACCAACATCGATTGAACAGCTTGCTGGATATAAAGAACAAAACAAAAAGCATTGCTTTAGAATCTTGCTTGGTAAGGAATGATAACTAGTTGCTAGAGTCCCAAATATCTCTTTCATAATGTTCTTGAACAAGGGGGATGAACAGCGGTACCTAAGATACATGTTTTGCCACAATTCCATATGTGGCCTGTCCCTCAGTGAGTTTGCAAGAGTCTTGATTGCTAATGGCAGCCCACTGAAAGCTGCAACAATTTTCTTTGTTGGCGATTCTATTCCATTTAAATCAAATACAGGTCCTGCACTGTGAACGAAAAGGTTCCAAGCATCTTCTTCACTCATGAGTTTTAACTGAAAAAAAACATCAACCTCCATGTGCCTACACACATCACGAGATCGTGTGGTTAAAAGGATCTTACAGCAGGGATCCCTTGATGGAACACCCACAGCATCAAGATCAATCTTTTCCCAGACATCATCAAGAATCAGGAGGGTCTTCCTTCTTAGCTTCAGTCCTTGAAGAATTCTGCTAGCTAGACTGTGAGTGGTGTCTCCAGCTTCCACTTTTAGATGAACTCTTTTGGCAATCTGAGACTGAATCATGCTCAAATCCAATGATCTGGAAACTTGAACCCAGATGACAGTATCAAAAAGATTTGGATAGGAAAAATAAAGCTCATTGCTCAAGTTCTTGACCAAAGCCGTCTTTCCTATGCCACCCTTTCCCCAGACAGCAATCCTTCTGATATCATCCCTGTTCAGGATTTCCAAAAGCTGCTTCATATCCGATGCTGCTCCCTGTCCCACAAGAGGCGGCACTGCCATTTCCACCACAGATTTTATGGGGGAGCGTTTTTCACAATGAGTAGAATTTAGCTCTTTCACCAGGTTGAGTTTCTTTGCCACCGTCCAGCACTGCATCATCTTGGATCCCTTGCCAACAGCATTTGCATCAGCCATTTCTAGCAGTTGCCGTACATCATCTTCTTCTCGAGAAACCTTTATCAACCATTCGTTTACTTGCGGCTGTGGGCTTTTTCCTTCCAGTCTAGCTAAGGTGATATCTTCTTCAATTGCCATCTTTTTTTCTGTGAGGTTTGCAATCTCTTCCCGGAGTTCATTAATGTTTTCTTCATATTTGGAAAGTGCCTTAATTCTTGAACAGATGAACTCAAAAACTGTTTTGGCACCGTCAATGACAACAACATTCATGGTGAGAAACAGTTTAAATATCAACTTAAGTAACTTCGTTTATGGTTATGAAAGTTGCAAATCATGTCTTAAGCAGGTTAAATATTAACTTAAGGAACATTGTTTGTTATGAATTTGAAGTTAACAAAGGACAAACCAACTTTTGTTTTGATGGCAAAAACAATGGCGTTTCCACCATGCAGGATTATAACTTTAATTCATAGGAAACACCTACAAAATTTTCTTCGACATAATCGTGGTATTGTTTTCAACGAAGGGACTGCTTGTACTCTTGTTCCGGGTTCATTGAAATAAACGATAGATTCTAAATGACAAAATTTGTAGATTCCAAGTATTTACCAGCAACAATGATCTTCCCTAAGTAACTCCTGCCGCTGCAAATCAAATACCATTCGCCAAGTCCCAGATCGCTTAAAACAGAAACATCACAACATGAGATTGAATGAACTCCTAGACTTTTTATTATAAACCAAAGCACACGAATTACAATAACCCTAACTATCTATTTATACTAACCAAACATCTTGGAAAACAAGAAACCTAAACCACTCAAATAGGAAACTAAATAAAGACTTTATAGTTGTTTAAAGGTTGCTCGAAAAAAGCTTGAAAATAGCTCGGCTTGAATCAGTTGGGTTTTAAATGAGCCAACCCTGCTCGGTTCGATTTGTAAACGAGTCGAGCCCGACTCAGTTCGGTTGGTGGCTCACTCATTAGTTAGCCATACAATAGCCCCTTAATGTGCGACAGTGCGCGACTTCATTTTAAAAAACATGTTATAATACAAATTTATGCACGTTATAATACATAATTACGCATGTTATTTGCATAATTATGCATAGGTTGAGTTAAACTCTAATTACACACATTATTTGTATAATTACGAATGGGTTAGGTTAACCCTAATTATGCATGTTATTTGCATAATTACGCACGTTATATTGATGGTCGCATACCGTCGCATGTTAAGAGCCTTTTGTATTTAAACCTTTCACTATATATATATATAAGGAGATGATTATGAGAAAACTGTAGGATCAAATCGAGCCAAAATCTGATTTTGTTTCACAAATAAAGATGAACACACTAAAAATCAAGCTTTAAAACCCACGAGCCAAAATCTGATTTTGTTTCACAAATAAAGATGAATACACTAAAAATCAAGCTTTAAAACCCACTAGATTGATTTGCACAAATGATGATACAATTAGCCCCTAAATGTTGGTGCACTTGTGTCTGTACTTTGTCTGTATTTGGTCATGATGTAAAACGATGTCTTTGTTAGTCCTGTAAGTTTGACCAAGTCAACCATCCTCCGGTTTGACTTAGTCAAACAGTTAGAACATTTGTTTGAAAGATGCCTGTGTCGAAGGATGTGTGTCATCGAAGGATTGCTTATATCCTTCGATGAGCCCGAAAGATAAGCCTTCGATGGATGGACTTCGAAAGATCCCATCCTTCGAGGTACATGTTGATCCTTCGATGGCTGTATGATCGAAAGATGATGTTTCGATCAGTAATCCTGATCCTTCGACCAGACCTGATGTGTTCGGGTATATATACCCAAGTGTTGTGTTCATTTCAGTTGAGAGAGCTTCATTTGTGAGACACTAGATAGACAAAAGGAGAGCATTCTGCTGAGAGCATTCTGTCAAAACACACACACACACTTAGAGAGTTTGCAAAACAGATTTGTAAACCTTGTGCTTGTAACGGAACCTTTCATACGTATTAATACAAGTGGTGTTAATCGGTGAATCTTGTGTGTCTTGTGTTTATGCTTGTTTCTATCTCGGTTTGCATGCTAGCTTGGATTCCGCACTCGCTAGAGTGTTAGACATAACAAGGAATAGGTTAAACCTCAACCTCCGAGGGACCTACAAGTGGTATCAGAGCCGTGGCTCTTTTCCTTGTTAAAAACCGGGTTTTATACAAGCTTTGGAGTGTTTTGGACAAAAACTCATTCGGTTTTGCTCCTGTTTTCAGTGTTTTTATCGCTGTTTTTGTCATTAAAACGTGTTCAAAACTTATCGGGTGTGTTAAGGGAAGGTTTGGGTAACTTGAAAACTTGTTTTTGAAGTGTTTGGTGATTTCCGACCAAGATTCCGGCTTCTCCGGTGACCGGTTTCTGGGTTATATTTTATGTGTTCAAACCTGTTTTGCATGCAGAAAATCATGGTCTGACCATACTTTCTGCGAAAGATCTCACCAACCCATCACCTTTTTCACCAACCTGTCACTCTTTGTCAACTGTGTCAGAATCGGTCGAAGGATATCCTTCGAAGTCGAAAGATCAGCTTTCGATCAAAGGAAGTTCGACAGATTATCATCTTTCGAGCATCCTTCGAAGTCTGTGTCTTATCCTTCGATTCAAGGAATCTTTTCGAAACATACATCTTTCGGTCTACAGTTCCTTTTCGAAAGACAAGGATCCTTCGATTGGAGAGTCTTTCGAAATCACAGCTCTTTTTCGAAAGACAAGGATCCTTCGATTGGAGAGTCTTTCGAAATCTCTGTTCGAAACTCAACAGTGATCTTTCGAACACTGTTGATCCTTCGAACAAGTGTTGATCTTTCGATCCTTAGGCTGTTTATGTTTAACAAGTTGTGATTTTCAGGTTTTATTATTCTTGATCAAAAATGAATTCGATGTGGGGCGTTCCGATAAATACAGAAATGTATTTTGGTACTCCGGCTCCGGATTCGGGTTTGCAAGCTAATGCTTCATCTACCGGTCAATGGGCATTCGTATCAAATCAAGCTCCAAGTGTTCAAAGCATTTTGCTAAGCGAAAGTGAAACAGGAAGTTTGAATAGGCCTCCAAAGTTGATGCATTTAAGTGAATATCCGGGATGGTTTGATAGATTTCATACATACGTCCTTGGTCAAAATACAGAACTGTGGTTGCGTTTCATCACAGATTTTGATCAAACAATAGAGGTTGCCGCTTCATCTGCTGCTACGTTTGCCGATCTTACGGAAGATCAGAAGAAGGTCTATGACTTAGAGAAGAAAGCGTATGCCATTCTTACTCAGGCGTTAAGCAAAGACATTTATCATCAATTTGTCAGTCACAAGACAACGAAGAGGTTGTGGGACGCATTGAAGACAAGGGGCGTAGGAAATGAAGCGACACGTCAGCTGAGAAAAGAACTGCTAAAGAAAGAGTTTGATGGTTTTACTTGTATGCAGAATGAATCTTTAGGAGATTTGACAAGTCGATTTACTCATCTGCTGACTGAATTGGTAAATATTGGGGTTGTAACAACTTCAGCAGAGATAGTGAAGAAGTTTGCTGATGCACTGCCACCTCAATGGAATAATTTCTTAGAAATCCTGAAGTACAACGGCACTTTGGATACAACAAACTTCGGTGACTTTGCTCAACTCCTGGAAAACAAGAATCAGGAAGAAACTCTTAAGGCTAAAAGAGTTCCAGTGCCACAAAATCCTGAGATGTATTATGGAGCTTCTAGCACTTCTACAAAACCTGCTTCACACGCTCCAATTCAAACAGCTTTTGTATCTAGCACTAGCTTGTATGGCACTCCTCCTCCAACAACAGACATATATGGAAATCCGCTTAATCCAGTTCCTCAACCAGTGCCACAACAGCAAAGCCAACAACCTATCAGAGCAACTGATATATTCGGAAATCCACTTCCTCCTCAACAGCAAGCATGTTATGGAAGCACATCATCTGCTAGTCAACAATCAAAGCCAAATACAGTACGGCTCGACACCTCAAGTTTTTCTAAAGTCAGTGTGGAAGTAGCAAAGGAACACATGGAGCTGCTAAACACTTTGGTGAGCGCATACTGTGGATTGGTGGAAGGTCAGATTGGCAACATTAATCTGACACAGGAAGACTATCAGCAGATAGATAAAGAGGAAATGGAGATGATGGACATCAAATGGGCCTTTGCCAGTGCTGTTAGGGGAGCAAAGGATTTCATGGAAAGAACTGGCAGAACCAGCTTGGAAAGCAAGAAAGACACCAAGTATGGGTTTGACAAGCAGGCTGTTAGATGCTTCAATTGTGGTGAACGTGGTCATTTCAAGCGTGAATGTACGAGGCCATCTCAACATGGAAACCAGAATCCTTTTAGAGGTCAAGGCAACCAGCAGAACCAGAACAGAAACAATGTTCGTACGTTGGTGCCTGTCAACAACCAGACTCAAGCAGGACCATCAAATGCCAACCAGGCACTTGTGGTTCAAGTAGATGAAGGCTGTGATTGGTCAATCCAGTTGGGAAATGATGCTCCAGATGGAACAGCTTGTTTTGCTGAGGTCGTGAAAGATTTAAATCACGCCAGTGGTGGAGAATCTTCCGCCAATGGTGGTGACTCTTCTGAGGATGAAGACTCTTCTGGTTATAGTGGAAGCTCAGATGAAGAATCCTCCACTTCAGGCAATGATCATGTGGATGACACATCAAGTGCGTCAGTCGATGCAAATATTGATGAGCTATTGGAAGAAACTGCAGCAGGAATTCAAAGAAGATCTATTTTGGTGGATCAAGCTGCTTATTCTTCGTCTTCTCTCCATTCAGCCTTTATGGCTAATGTCGACAGTTCATCAAGTCAGGTATGTGTCGATGAACCCACTTCTGGTAGCTGTGATAACTGTGATTGTTTGCATGTTAAATGTGCTGATTTAGAAGCAAACATGTCTGAGTTGCAAGGCAAACATGATGCTGTACAAGCTAGTTTGTTTGACTTGCAAGACAAACATGTTTCATTGAATGATAAGTGGTGTGAATTGCAAAGCAAACACGAGGCTTTGCAGGAGAAATATGATGTGACATTTATCCACAATCAGAAATTAACCGTGGATCTTTCTAAGTGCACAGAAGCCAACATGTTTTATGAAAACCATGAAAAGGAGTTTAAATCGGTAATTGAAACATTAAAGAAAGATAAAACTGAGTTAACTAAAATGGTTTCCAGAAAACAAACAGACATTAATTTGTATATAACTCATCTTGAGGTAATGCAAAAGGAAATGGCTTGTGTTAAAACTGAAAGTGAGGCGATCCGACTCAAGTTAGACAGTTATTTGAGTTCTAGCTATGTGTTGGATCACATCATTGATGTACAAAAAGAGAAACGGGATGTCACATGCATAGGGTACAAGAAATGTCCACCACCCGTGAGAAACAATTATGATGCCATGCCTGATGAGGAGAACAGAACTTTCTTTGAACCATCTGTTCCGCTAGATGTTAATGAATTTGCAGCAGGTCTTGGATACAAGAAAGAGGTATCATCAGATTCAGATGTGTCAGCAGATACATGTGTGTCTTCTGCCGAACCGAATCAGGTTCCTCCAGTTGTGATATACAGTGAGGATTCTGATTCTTCTGATGATGAGTCTGATGATACTGATTCAGCAAAGTCTGATGCGGTGATAAAAGAATAGGACATACCTCTTGAGAATCATATTCTGTGTGATCCTCCTGCAAAACCTGCTAAGACTGTTGCCATTGAGTCCTCGTCTGCGAAAGAGTCAGAAAGTGTGGACTTGCTGTACACACTTGTTGGTGATGATAAAATTTATTCAGACAAAGATTTTCCTATTAAAAATGTTAATCAATCTTTAATTAGTAAAGTCTTTGAAAATTCGACAAATAAGTTTTTGGGAAAGACAGGACCACATGTTACAGTAACACAGTGCCCTCCTATCCCCAAGGCCGAAGTTCGAAAACAATTTGGCAATCAAATATTACCAACAGTGCAAAAACAGCAAAATCATACCAAACCAAAAGGAAAGGCACCGACTCAAACTCAAAAGAAGCCGAATCAAAAGAAGAAAAAGAATGTGAACTTTGTGAAATCTAAGGGAACGGACAAAATTGCAACGTTTGAAAATCAATCTAACTTAGATTTTGTCAAGAAAGCAACAGTGATGAAAAGGAATGAACCAAGTAGTTCAAAACCTAGTACCTCGGGATCACAAAGTTCATAATCGGCAAGACGATCACATGATACTTTGGGGTTTGTAGAACGAAGATCATGTTTTGAATGTGGTACAATTGGGCATATCATTCGAAATTGCCCGTATCTTCATAAATTAAAAGCCAAAGAAGATGATCCCCGTGACCAAACTGACCGCAAACGATCTGTTTCTGTAAAACAAGATCCCCGCCTTGTAAAAGAAAGGGAAAAGAAACAGAAACGCCAACAAGTCAAGAAAATTGAAAAGGCAATTAAAACCGATGTGGTTCAAAAACAATCTGTTTCAGTTAAGCCAGAAAATTCAAAATTTTCAAAAACTTCAAACAATCACGAAGTTAAACTGTTAAACAATGACACTGGTAAACCAAAACAGACCTGGAAACCAAAAACGGTTAAAAATTCAGGGGGACCATCACAATTTTCAAATCATCAAAGAATAGAAGTTATTGTCATTGATGAAAATGGAAGACCCAAGACCACAATGGCTTGGGTCCCCATCTCCAACTAATTGTGTGAGTTCATGTGCAGGGTGTTCCAGGAGGAACTATCAGTAGTCATTGGATTGTTGATAGTGGGGCATCCAGGCACATGACAGGCGACATGAAGCTTCTCTACGACGTCAAATCTATTAGAGGAGGTTATGTTGCTTTTGCTGGAGATAAAGGCGGATATATTACGGGTGAAGGAATGATTTCCAACGGGGTTGTTAGTTTTGACAAGATCAACTTCGTACAACAACTTGATCACAATCTTCTTAGTGTTTCTCAAATTTGTGATAAGCAGTTCTCAGTACACTTTGATGCAAATGGATGTTATGTGCTGAAACCGGGCTTCAAAATTCCGAAAGAATGGATTCTCTTGTCGGCTCCAAGGATAAATGATCTGTACGTCCTTGATATGAGCCAAGCTATCACAACGTCTGCACAAGCAACTTGTTTCGTTTCCAAAGCCACAGAAAAAGACTCAATCTCTTGGCACAGACGAATGGGTCACATTCACTTACGCAAAATGAATCATTTGGTGTCAAATGAATTAGTGAATGGTGTTCCTCTTAAAAACTTCCATCTTCAAGACGTCTGTGTCTCGTGCCAGAAAGGAAAACAAACGAAGAAGCGACACCCTACAAAGAAGATCAACACGGTGGCCGTTCCGCTTGAACGTTTGCACATGGATTTGTTCGGTCCTGTCAAGCATAAGAGCATCCGGAATGATCAATATTGCCTCGTGATAACTGATGATTATTCAAGATTTTCTTGGGTGGCGTTCATGGCACATAAGAGTGAAACCTTCGGTATTATCAAAAACTTAATCATTCAGATTGAGAATCTATATAAGTTGAAGGTTAGGCGGATACGTAGCGACAATGGTACTGATTTCAAAAATCATGCCATGGCGGAGTTTTGCACTTCAAAAGGTATTCTTCACGAATTTAGTGCAGCTTATACTCCACAACAGAATGGCATCGCTGAACGTAAGAACCGCACATTGATCGAGACTGCTAGGACTATGTTGGTAGAGTCACAATTGCCGATTCCTTTTTGGACTGAAGCTGTGTCCTCTGCATGTTATACGTTGAACCGAGTCCTTACAGTCAAAAGGCACAATAAGACCTGCTTCGAGCTTATTAACAAACGGAAACCAGATTTGTCTTATCTTGAACCGTTTGGTGCTCCATGCACAATAATCGATCCTAATGGAAAGTTTGGAGCAGGAGCCATTGAGGGATACTTTCTTGGGTATTCCACCCCAAACTTAAGAGTCTGGAATCTAGAGACTAAAAGGGTCGAGGAATGGTCTGAAGTCAGAGTACAAAGGCACACTTTACCAGTCAAAAATCCTGGTCAGCCTTGGATGTTTGAGTACGATGACTTTTTCAATTCGATCAATGTTGAAGCAGTTGAAGAAAATGCAGCTGCAAGGATGTTTTTCGAGAGTGACAATGCAACAGATTCACCGTTGGTTCGACCAATTATTGTCAATCAAGAACCATCTTCAGTGAACAATAATGCTCTCGACAATGAGGATTTTCACGATGCTACCGAATTGAACGAATCTTCAGAGGATGATGAATTCCTAGATGCAGATCAAGAAGTTCCAATAACAGCAGTTCATGGTACTTCAGAGGGTACTCCTCCAGTGGGCGTCCCTGGAACAGCTGAAGCTACTGCATCATCCTCTTCGTCAATTCCGGGCATTGAATTAATTGTTGATCTCAATCTCAACAATCTGGGTACAAACATTTCAGTTCAAGATAATCCAGAGACAAGGATTCATAATACCCATCCTCAACAAAACATCATCGGAAATGTGCAAAGTGGCGTTCAAACAAGAAACATGTTGCGGAACAACAACAATGCAGGCTTGTATGCAGCTATCAGAGAATCTGGGCAACAAAACGATTGGTCTTTCGCGTGTTATGTCTCACAGGAAGAGCCAAGAACTTGGAAAGAAGCATTGAAAGATAGCTCTTGGGTTGAAGCAATGCAGGAAGAACTGCAACAATTCCAGAAGCTTGGTGTCTGGAAACTCGTAGAGAAACCTGCTGGTTACAAGAAGATTGGTACCCGTTGGGTGTTTAAATGCAAAAAGGATGACCGTGGAATCGTTATTCGCAACAAAGCAAGGCTAGTCGTTCAAGGTTTTCGTCAGATAGAAGGGATCGACTACAACGAAGTTTATGCACCTGTTGCACGTCTAGAAGCAATTCGGATCTTTCTGGCTTATGCCTCATTCAAAGGTTTCAAGGTATACCAGATGGACATGAAAAGTGCATTCTTACATGGTGTGGTAGAAGAAGAGGTGTACGTCGAACAGCCTCCAGGTTTTGAAGATCCTATCCATCCCGATCGGGTTTGGTTGCTCAACAAAGCTCTATATGGTCTTCATCAAGCACCGCGAGCTTGGTACGCAACCTTATCTAATTATTTGCTGGAGAATGGATTTCGCAGAGGTCTTATCGATTGTACTCTTTTCGTCAAAGAACAAGATGGAGATCTTCTACTGGTACAGGTATACGTTGATGATATTATATTTGGTTCTACTAATGATGTTTTGTGTAGGAATTTCGAGCGCATCATGCAGGATAAATTCGAGATGAGTGCTATGGGGGAAATGACTTTCTTTTTGGGCCTACAAGTACAACAAACCGAGTCTGGGATATTCATCCATCAGACTAAATATGTTGGTGACATCTTGAGCCGGTTCCAGATGTCTGATGCAACGCCCATTGGTACCCCATTGCCGCAAAATCACGGAATTACTCCAGACTTGAAGGGTCAAGATGTTAGCCCCTCATACTACCGCGCGATGATCGGATCTCTTATGTACCTCACAGCATCAAGACCAGATATAATGTACCCAACGTGCCTGCTTGCCAGATATCAAGTCAACCCGAAGGCCTCACATCTTGCAGCTGTAAAAAAGGATTTTTCGTTATTTGAAGGGTTACCCTGACACCGGTCTGTGGTACCCTAGGGATAATCACTTTGACTTGATCGCATTCAGTGATTCTGATTTTGGCGGATGCAAAATCGACGGCAAATCCACAACGGCTGGATGTCAGTTTTTGGGAAATCGCCTAGTCACATGGCAGTGCAAGAAGCAGACGTGCGTCGCTACATCAACATGCGAAGCTGAATACATTGCTGCCTCAAGTTGTTGCTCCCAAGTCCTGTGGATCCAACAACAAATGCGCGACTACGGTTTTGAATTCCTAACTACTCCTATTTACGTTGATAATTCTGCTGCATTACAGATCACTAAAAATCCTGTGCAGCATTCAAAGACTAAGCACATCGACATTAAGTATCACTTCATACGTGATTGCTTTGAGAAAAGGCTAATCGATGTTGCTTATGTCCACACCGATGACCAACGTGCCGACCTTTTTACCAAAGCATTTGACAAATCAAGATTTGACTTTTTATTATTGGTAAACGGCGTTAAGGTCAAGCAAGAGTAAAACCAACATCGGAAAATCATTTTTTTAAATACCTTTGTGTTTTTAAACTTTATCTTAGTTTATTGATTTTAGGGGGAGTGAATCCAAATTTGAAAAATCCAAAAACATCGAAAAATTTCAAAAACACAAAAACAATAGAAAAACAAAAATGAGTTTCCTGGCGAGCAAAAGAGAAAATGATAGTACATCAGTGGTCTGTCTAAACCTCTTTAAACCTAAACTGAAAAACGATAAGCAGCTCTATATAAGATGTATCGGTAGGCTCACAATCATTTTAAAGTGTGCAGGGTGATATAAACTTAAATCGACTGAAGACTGGGTGGGAACCATTCATTGGCATATGGTCTTGGTACCGAAATTTCGTTTGAGAGATTGCCGAGGTTCTGAGATATTCGGTCTTTATGCTGCTTATCATCTGGGTATCATGGTTGTTTCTATAAAAGACAAAGTCTAGATCTTCCATGATACTATACATACGTGTACATACTGCATACTGCATTCGACCTCAATAAGTGATCAACAATCACATGTCCCCAAAATAAGTGATAAAATATCACATTTATCCGGGAGTCGAGTTCGTCTCTCTGCTGTACGAAAGTACTGACCTGTTCACGGACTTGCTCCTGTGCCCTCATGCATCGAAAATCAAGTTCCTCATCAATAAGTGATTATATCACATAGGGCTTGTTTTTTCAAACAAAATAAGTGAGAATCTCACATCATATACGGTCAAACAGATGATAATCGGTATACTCACCGGTAAGATGAACCCTCGTGCATACCTTGATACGGGAATGTGTCGTGATGTGGATGAACACCGGTCGGTAAGTATAAATCATACCTTAACGTATCCCCTCGCCATGATTACAAATGATAAGTTGAGCTTATGTGGACAACAATACCGATAATTGTTATAGGATGCTTATCTTAATGTTAATTAAAAGAACAACAAGAGCGTTTTGACATGACCGTACACTGATATGATTCTCTTACCCTCGAAACTCGCAAAAAGAATGTCTGTAAATATTTATTTACTGCTTTAATTTTCTGCATCTTTGTATATATTGATTTACTGCTTTCAGTCTTTAAATTTGAAATATTCAAAAAGTCCAAAAAGATTTTAGGTGTGTTTTAACATAAACTTTCTAAAAAACCAAAAAGATTTTATTTCTATTTTATTTTCGATCGTACGATGTTGGAGCTCGAGTCTTCGTTACCTGAAACCTGAACGAAAACCGAAAACGACTAAATCTTCATAAATGGTCGAAATTTGCAAGTTTTGAAAGTTAAAAACCTAAAATTGATAAATTCATTAAACTTTCAAACTGTCGGACGGTGTTTGATTGAACAATGGTCACATGTGTGTCGTTTGCTTATGATATTCCAAGCAGTTGTTCTCATTACGCGTTTAGATTTCTTGCATGTGCAGATTCTAAAGGCAAGGAGAACATGGTCGATGACAAAGCCTCGGAATGAAGACACGACGTGAAGGCGCTCAAGTGATGAAGATGATCGAGTTGCCGCTGACCATCATCAATACCACAAGGATCTCAATTCATAACGAACAAGTATTTCACGAGCATAACTCAAGGGGGAGCTTATGTTAAGGGGGAGTTTGTCAACACACTTCCTACATGAAACGGGGAGTTTGTTGGTACACTTTCTGCTTTCAAGACGTGAAGACTTTAAAGATCCTCCGACATTGAAGACTTGAAAGGACGTCAAAGACTTGAAGACACAAAGATCGAGACAAAGATCAAGTTATGAAATTCGAGACAAAGCTACAGCCAAGGGGGAGTTTGTTGGTGCACTTGTGTCTGTACTTTGTCTGTATTTGGTCATGATGTAAAACGATGTCTTTGTTAGTCCTGTAAGTTTGACCAAGTCAACCATCCTCCGGTTTGACTTAGTCAAACAGTTAGAACATTTGTTTGAAAGATGCCTGTGTCGAAGGATGTGTGTCATCGAAGGATTGCTTATATCCTTCGATGAGCCCGAAAGATAAGCCTTCGATGGATGGACTTCGAAAGATCCCATCCTTCGAGGTACATGTTGATCCTTCGATGGCTGTATGATCGAAAGATGATGTTTCGATCAGTAATCCTGATCCTTCGACCAGACCTGATGTGTTCGGGTATATATACCCAAGTGTTGTGTTCATTTCAGTTGAGAGAGCTTCATTTGTGAGACACTAGATAGACAAAAGGAGAGCATTCTGCTGAGAGCATTCTGTCAAAACACACACACACACTTAGAGAGTTTGCAAAACAGATTTGTAAACCTTGTGCTTGTAACGGAACCTTTCATACGTATTAATACAAGTGGTGTTAATCGGTGAATCTTGTGTGTCTTGTGTTTATGCTTGTTTCTATCTCGGTTTGCATGCTAGCTTGGATTCCGCACTCGCTAGTGTGTTAGACATAACAAGGAATAGGTTAAACCTCAACCTCCGAGGGACCTACAATTTGCATAATTACGCACGTTATATTGATGGTCGCATACCGTCGCATGTTAAGAGCCTTTTGTATTTAAACCTTTCACTATATATATATATAAGGAGATGATTATGAGAAAACTGTAGGATCAAATCGAGCCAAAATCTGATTTTGTTTCACAAATAAAGATGAACACACTAAAAATCAAGCTTTAAAACCCACGAGCCAAAATCTGATTTTGTTTCACAAATAAAGATTAATACACTAAAAATCAAGCTTTAAAACCCACTAGATTGATTTGCACAAATGATGATACAATTAGCCCCCAAATCTCTAGATTGTGTGTTTCCCCAAAACCCTAATCATCTCTTTCTATATATAGCCTAAACAACTTTGGCTAATTACATTAAGGACCCTAGAGATTAAAACTTACCAAAACTAGCAATAAACATGACAAACTAATTAACTAAGATAATAAATATATTTTGACAAAACAAAATATATTTAATTATCCAAAGCAATATAACTTTCGAATCTCGAGCGTTCACACGCCATATCTTTCTTCGATCTTCTCGTGTCGACTTACGTGTTGACTTTGACTTGTTGGCGTTGACTTTGTTGACTTGATTCGTTGATAACATTAGACTACACGATTTAGACCCAACAATCTCCCTCTTAGGCTAATGTTATCAAACTCTTGCATCATCTTTAGAATCGTCAACTTCATGCATGATGTGATCTTCAATTTGGCAAGCTCCAGTCTCAATTTTAGACCCAACAATCTCCCCCTAGACTGATGCTTTCCAAATTTTCTTCACTGAAGATCTTCTTTTGACACTTTGCTCTTTGAGTACTTTATCTGGATAAGCTCCCCCTTTTTGCATACATCATCTTTGACAAGCCGGAACAAACTTTTCTACCTCTCAATTTCTTGAGTGAATCAGAAGACGTAGGAGGAGGATTCCTAGCTCGGTATCTTCTACAATCTTCAGGAAACAGGTGCTTTGGTCTGGTATCTTGCTCAATTGATGATCGGCCATCATTGCAGCAAATAGGCGAAGTAACCTGTTCACAATCACAAACACAACTCCGAATTTTCTTTTAGATAGATTCAAAGTACAGACAAAACCGTATTCATCTGTAGTGTGCAATGGAAAGAATATCTCAAGCGGTTTGAGACACGATTGATGTGATATGGAAGACTTAGAAAAACAACTGTACACAAATCAAAAATATTTTTTGGATTTTAGATTTTTTTTTTAACTTTCAACCTTTGAGATATAGAGCTGATCAAATACGAGATCATACCAACTTGAAAAGCCTAGCCACACTTCAACTTTCTTTAGGATAGCTACGACTCAAGAACGATTGTTGGTATGTTTGTCCGCTTAAATCCATGCACCATTCTTTCGACATACATCTGGTGAACTTGTTATCATGTTTTGGTAAATATTGACAAAAATTCGATGGCCCCCACACAGGCTATTTAGAATAGAAAACATTACGCCCATGAGTCCCACATCAGGACATACCCTCGCGATCAAGGTATGCGCAAAGATTCCTCATAGCAGGTGAGTATATTGATTTTATTCTTTTCAACGATAGAGGGAAGATCAGGTCAGTACTTTCGTATAACAGAGATCCCGAAAACTACCGAGGGCGGAGACAGATACCAGATTTGGTACGATTTGATGATAAATAGTTTGGTGAACAGGTCAGTACTTTCGTACAGAAGAGAGACCAAACTAATCCATCTTTTGGCCATTTTTGGCACTTATTATGAAAGGTTTTGGCCATATTTGGCACTTATTATGAAAAGATATCATAGCGTCTAGGTCAGCATGTATCTGGATGCAGCAGAAGAACAACTATGATATCCCCGAATGAAAAACCAATATAAAGACCCGAAATCTCGGACTTTGGCAATCTGTCAACGCAAGATTCAAGACCATTAAGCCATATGCCGCAACGTGTTACCCACAAGAATGCATAATGCTGTGGAAATCCAGAATTTTTGTGTAGACTTTCTCTTTATCACCAAGATGCAGTTTACTTGTCTGAAATGCTGAACCTACCGACATATCGTTAACTTGGAGCCGTATCTTCCATCAGATCCTATTCATGCGAAGACATAATCAAGTTAGTTCCTATCATTTCTCATATAAGATCATGATTATTTTGCAATAATCACATCTCATGGTCTAGGAAGTATTTTAATACTCCCCCTTAAAATTTTATTTTTGTACAACCATTTACTGAAAAAAATGTATTTACAAAATAAAGTCTTCCACACCAGGCACACAAAAGCATATGTCAGCAAGAAAATGAGTGTGTTACAGTACAGTTAAGTGTGCAACCAGGTGAGATACCATAACCAAACCTGTGATTTTCCCCAACTTGTATCTAGAACAACCACCGATAATAACTAGTGTTACTAACAGTCCTCCTTGGATGTTCCTACACTCATAAGCAGTTCAGTTAGAGAGTGGAACCCAAGCCATCGTAGTCTTGGGTTGTCCCCTTTCATCAAAATAATAAACCTCTCGATATGCTAAATCTTTTCCCTCATTGATTTCTTTTACAACCATTGGTTTGACTCGCCAAACCTGTGTTGGTTTAAAAATTTTGTTTGTAAAAGATTTAAAGTTTGAAATAATTTTATGTTTAAGACCCGGAGGGAAAGATTGAGGTTTTGATGAGCTGGTCCTTTTCATCTTTGAATCATGTGAAATCGGCTTCACATGTGGAGATCTGGATGGAGAGTTTTTCATCTGATCTTTCAAAGATGTCTGATTTTTACCTTTTGATCCAGAGAAGCAATATTGGTTGCCTTTACCGTCTAGATAGTGTCGCTCTGGGCATTGTTTGAGCACATGACCTTCTTTTCCATACCTAAAACAAGCCTTGAATGGCTTTTGAGACTTTGCAGTTCTGTGTGATGCAACTAGGGGAGGGGATTGCTTTGAGCTTGACTCAGCATGTTGACAGATGTGATGTTCGACAACTTCAAATGATCTTTTGATCTTTGACTCCCCAACACTTTCATTCAACACTGATTCATCATCTGAGCTTGTGCAGTCTTCAATAACTAAGTGTTCTTCTAGTGGATCTTGATTGACTGGACTTGCAATATCATTTGAGGTTGTTGGTTCTTGAACACCCAATGGTTCAAGGTCTTCAACCGTTTTACAAGCATCCGTTACTGAAGTTTCCAAGTCATTTGAGCTTTCCCATTCTTGGAATGACTGAAAGTCTGAATCGTGGTCATCACTTGAGCTTCCTTCGCCACCTGCTGAAGTTGTGGTGTTTGTATCTTCGCTGCTGCTTTCTTCATTTAGCTCTTTCTCTGACTCTGACGTACTAGTGTGAGATGGAATAAATTCTAGAATTTTCTCCGTGAGGAATTTTCCGAATCTGTTTTGTTTCAATTCTGGAACAAACACAGGAGGTTCACACACAACTTTTTCATCACAAAAGGCAGAATTCAAATCAAAACATTCAACCACTACATTATCGTGGTTGTGGGTCTTAGGTTTAGGCACATGCCCATTGCAGTCATCCCGAATTGAAGTTTTAATTGCTTTATCACAATTCCAGGCGAACCAGTTAACAGTGGAATAACTATCGCCTGAATATCCTATCCCAATTTTTGATCCACCACAGTCATAATCGTATCCATCTTCTTCACGCTCAATCACATCTGCACTGTTATTAGAAAGGTTAATAGCCTCTTCACTTTCACAAGAAACATTTTCAGCAACAAGATCATTTTCATTAATCAAATCATTATCAGGATGAGGAGATGGCATGGGTACATAGTTTTTGCTATGTGGCAGAAAGAAGAGTTTTCTTTCGTTTCCGAGCTTGTCCTTGTACCCAATCCCATCCTTCACATATGTCGGTCGCTGGCAATTTTTAATGTCAACCAGTGCCTTTTTACTGACGTTCCATTTATCAATTATGATTTGCAATCTATTGTTTTCATTTTGAGATTTTTCTAATCTTTCAGTTAAGTCGTTTATGACAAAATCTTTTCTGAAAACAAATTCTTTTAAAGTCTGCATTTCAGCTAAAGTCGAATTCAACTTTCTCTGATATGCAGCTTCATTTTCTTTCAACTCTTTGTTAAATTGCAAAACTTTTTCTTTGTCTCTAATTAGGTCATGGTTGAGGGATTTGTAATGTGCCACGACGTTCACACATGGTTGGGAACATAATTTGACTTTAAACTCGTAAGGAATGCTGTTTGCCAAGTCTTCCTCATCCCTTTCTTTGTTGGATTCCATTTTCATCGCCTCTTCAGGAATCTTTTCTCCTATCTTTTCACTTGCTGCACTGCTCCCTTCTTCCTCCTTCACAGCTTGAGCATCATCGACCACAGTATTCTTTTCATCACATTGTGGAGCCTTTTCAGAGTTTGCGGAAGCATTGTTGAAGTTTGACGCGTTTGCAGCTTGTGAGCTAGAGTCGTTGGAGGTTGTTGGGGGTACATATGTCATGTTCTTGTGCGCATCAGGAGATTGGACAGATTTATGAGGATGTTTGGCTTGATCTCTTTCGAAAGATTCTAGAGCATCAATCACATCTGATAACGTGATTGGATTCCAGTTGTTTAAGAAGCTTTGTTTAATTTTCATACATTTTAAGCTCCACTCTTTTGGAAGTGAGTTCAAAAGTTTACTGATTGCAGCGCGGTTGGTGATGGGATTACCAGCCTTTTTCATCTTTGCCTTCATGTTTAAAAATCGGCTGATGTAACCTGATAAGTTTTCCCCGCGAACACCGCATAACATGTCATATTCCTTTTGGACCATGTTCCTTTTGTTCCGAATCAATTCCTTGTCTCCTACATAGAAATCAATCAACGCCAACCATAGTTCATTTGCTGTCGTGTATTCTTCAAACATGTTGTAGTCGTTCGTTGATATGGCCATTGTTAAAGCAGCATGAGCCCGACGGTCACGTTGAATCAATGCCTTATCTTTATCTGTGTAAGTCGAGGGATCGTTGTTGACTACACGCATGTCATCACGAACGGTCATGGGTACGTGAGGTCCGACGGTGATTGAGATCCATTGGTTATAGTCTGTGTACTCGAAAAAGGACTTGATTTGGTTTTTCCAACTGCTGAAATTGGCTGATCCTTTCAACTTTGGAGGTCGGGTTGCGGTTCCGGTTTCAACTTCAACTTGTGCAATGCGAGTTAACTGATTTTGAAACATTTTTTTAATTAATAATAAAATATTTGTATCAGCTCAAAACCCGGAGTTTAATTACTTTGAAAATAACCCTGTATCAATCCGAAAAGTATCAACTCGAAAAGGCCCAAAAAATAGCTTAAAACTCCCGGCCAAACTCAATTTTGTGAATAAAAAATAATTTTTAAAAAAAGACCCAAATAAAATAAACTATGAAAACCCAACCCAAAACAAATCAAAATTCTAGGCCCACGAATAAAAAATTTTAAAACCCGGCCTACTTTGTATCAATTCTCTAGGACTAGTTAAATATAATTTTAACCAACCAAGAAAAATATATGTAACCTATTATCCTATGATCACATGTCTCGGAACCATTAAAAAGAGAAAATTTCGGTTTTTCGTCCCTGAGGTTTGTCCATTTTAACTAGTTCCGTCCAAAAATCTAATTTTTAACAAATCCTTCCCTATGGTTTTAATTTTTTAACCCTTTCCGTCCAAATCACTAACCAGAGTTAATTTAACATTAATTCATCAAAACACTAAAGGGTATTTATGTCATTTGCATTCTTCCCCAATTTATATCAATGAACTAACTGATATATTTTATAAAACCCTAACTTTTGTCCATTTGCTTTCTTCCCCAAATTTTGTCCATCTGCATTCTTCCTCATCGATTCACCTTCAATGGCCAACGCAAATGTCATCTGCAAATGTGGATCTGGAACGGTACTTCTCACATCGTGGACTAGATCAAATCCAGGTCGACGATTCCACTCTTGTGTTGTAAGTGTTGTATTTCAGATTTGATTTAGTTTTTATGGGTTTATTTTTACCATTTCAATAAAAATCTTGTTGAACAGGGAGGAAATTGTGGTTTTGTTACCTGGGCCGATCCCCCAATTTGTGCAAGAGCCTCTCAAATCATACCGGGATTGTTAAGGAATATCAATGAAAATGAAGCAAAGAACCGGACAATGACAAGAAAAGTTAAGAGGCTTCAGTTAGTTTTGTTTTTGAGTTGGTTGTTCTTTTTCATGTACTTTATAACCAAATGAATTAATTTGGTTACTGGTTGTATTTTATTTAGCAAATTGACCTACTTTTGGATATGTAGTGTAAAGGTCAATCTGTTTGTACTAATGTAGCATCACTTTAGTGAATGAGAAAGTGGTTGTTTTGACTATGTGCCTTGTTTTACTGAATATCAAGATCTTGTCCGCAAATGTGCAGCAAATGTGCATCAAATGTGCAGCAAATGTGCATCAAATGTGCAGCAAATGTACACTTTAAAAGATGTAAGCTAAAACTTCATTTTCATTTAACACATTATATATCATCAACCAAAAGAACCACATCGAGTATATTCTAAAGATAACCAAAAAGGTTCAAAAGATAACCACATCGAGAATATTCTAAACATAACCAACAAGGTTCAAAAGATAAACAAAATAGCAAAACAAACTACATGATCTTGGTTGGTGGTGGACTTCCTCCAGAAACTTTCTTTGAGCGGCAAGACCTGGAATTATGCCCTTTTTCTTTGCACACCTTACAAGTCACGATAGCTCTTTTTTTTGCCATGTTACCCTTCATCTTTTGTGCAGCTTGAGTTTGCGGAATAGTCTGTGAACTTCCTTGACCAGTGCAAGACCTAGAATTATGCCCTACTCTTTTGCATTTACCACAACTGACAGAGGCCCCCTTTCTGGTTAGCTTACCACCTTTTCCAACCTGATCAGCCAACTCGACTGCAGACTTCCTCCTCTTCTTTTTTGGCCTACCAACCTGGGTATGGTGCTTTGGATGTGTAATAACTGTCGGGCAGGTTGATGGCCTCCAAAAGTCTCTTCCAGCAACAGGTTCAATTGTATTCTTGAAAACGTTTCTCCAGGTATCAAGCCAATATACCTCAGATACCCATGTTTCAGGAATGCCTACGTTTTCACCATTTTGAGCCATGTTCCATATTACTGCTACTACGTGCTTATAAGGCATGCCCGTGAGCTCCCACTTCCTACAAGAACATGTTTTCTTGTTCATATCAACTGCAACCTGGTTATGCCCTGAGGCCCCTACTTGATATTTCTTCATACCAGCCAAGGTGACAGTGTAATATGCAGCATCATGTTTTATTTCATTGAATGCATCAGTTGCAGCTGGTGTCAGCGGACCTTTAGCTTTGGAAATCATTTTGTTCACCACCATAATCCTTTTCATCATGTAGACTCTGATGTACTCTAAGCAGGTAATGATAGGCTTGTCCCTACCTCCTACAAGTTGCCTAGTAAACACTTCACACAGATTGTTCAAAAGGACATCACATTTGGCTCTTCCTGTTTACAAAAATCATGGAACTTTTTAGACAAACCACAAAAGACAATACCAAAATAACATGTGAAACAAGGCATACCACTTCATGTTCTCGTGTATGTGCCTCAAACAAAATCTATGCTCAACTGCTGGGAATACTTTTTGTATTGCAGGTATGATGCCCTAAAAAATCAATGACAATGTATTGCAGGTATTACCTTTTTCCTGTCACTAATGAAAGTGAAATTTGAGTTTGATGCTAAATCCAGATCTTCACCAAGGCATTCCAAGAACCAAGTCCATGAGTTGAAGTTTTCAGACTCAACGATTGCAAATGCAACTGGGTAGATTCCATTGTTTGCATCTACCCCAACAGCAGTCAGAATTTGTCCAGGGTATGGACCCTTCATGAAAGTGCCATCAAAACCTAATAAATCTCTACCACCTAATTTAAAACCAGCCTTGACAGCAGCATAACAAATATATATTCTTTTGAGTTGCCTTGTTAATTTGCTTGGATTTGGTTCACTCTCCACTTGAATTTTAATAGTTGTCCCAGGGTTAGATCTAATTACCTCATCACAATACTCCCTTAATAGTCCATACTGAGCTATGTAATCACCATATATTTTGTGGCTTGCCATTGTTTTTGCCCTGAAAACCTTCTGCAATGAGATCTCCACCTGATGCTTCTTTTGAAGTTGGTCTTGCAAGGCCTTCAAAGGTATGTTGGGGCTTACCTCAATAACATCTTGTATTTCTCTAGCTATAGAACTAACTGTGTAGAGTTTAACTTTTCTTGTTGTCAAACAATTATGTTCTTCATTAAAAGTCTTCACACACCATAGATTTTCTATACTTTTCCTGGATATATGCAAAACCCAAGGACATGTGGGCTTTGGATGCTTTTTTTTAGGTTTTTTATTTACTTTCTTTGATCCACCAGCAGCCACTTTTGAAGATTCTCCTACTTTTGTGGTCCCAACATGTTGTGAACTCTCCTTATGTATGGGCCCACATTCTTTTGAAGACTCCCCATTTTGCCCCTGAGAAACAACAAATTCTGGATTTATTCCTGCACAAACCACACGATATCTAAGATTTTCACTTTTCACAACAAGCAACTATCTTCTGGTCTGAATAGCATGCATTTTAACCCTTTCCTTGATCTCCTCTCTGTCCATGAAACTTTCACCAACATAGAATAGACTTGGTACAACAGCCTTGCAATCTTTCTTCTTCTTTTTCCTAAGTTTTTTTATAGCACTTTTCAATGGAGGGTCATTTACTTCATCAGTTGGACTATCAAAGTCATCTAGGTCTACTTGTTGAGCATCACTATCAATACTATCCATGTCATCTTCAGCATTAACTTCTTCATCAACATCCATGACTATAGCAGATTTAAACTCATTCATGTCAACTACCACTTCCTCAACCATATTATCCTTATCCACCATACTATCCATGTCATCTTGCCCATGTTCAGTTTCATATGGACCCTCACCATCAACCCTATTCTGAACGAATGGATCAATAAAATGTGCAAGAAATTCATCATCAGACATGTTTCCTACATCCCCATGTACAACATTCTCATCATCAGACATGTTTCCTACATCCCCATGTACAACATTCTCATCATCAGACATGTTTCCTACATCCCCATGTTCATGCCACTCAATTAATGGCACTACAACAGTAGGTGGACCATTATCAATAATCTCCTGAATTATCACATTATTACCCTGTCCAGGAACTTGAAAATTTCCATTCAACTTTGTGACCCAGTGTTCAGTGTATATTTGTATCACTTTAAACTTCCTCACATATTGTATCATGTCTAGAACATCTTTATCATTACCAAGACATCTAAGACCAACATCTAAGTCTTGATCAGGAATTTTAAAATGATAGTACATTACCTCATCTGATGAGTAACCTAATGGTTTTTTGAAGATTATGTTTAACTCATGCATGGAGAACTCATCAGAATCTGCATAGTCAAAGAATGTGACTTTACCATTCACATACTTCCTCCCTGGGAATTTCACAAACTCTCCTGAGTGGAATATTTGTAGGGTAAACAGAGTAGGTTCATTAGCTGCGATTTACAAACGTATCAAAGATCAGAATGGTTTAACATATACCAAAATTTAAAATTTAAGGTTTAAACATACCATAAGCTTCAAATGGGTTGATCTCTTCACCTTCCTCACAAACCTTCCACTCAACAAGAACCATTATGATCGTATTTGGGGATGTCGATCGTAATTACATTTGGGGATGACGATTAGGGTTCTATAAAAATCACAGCTAATTAGATTTTTGGGGAAGCCGTTCCATAAATACCCATTCTTATCTTTTATTGGGGAAGAATGCAAATGACATAAATACCCTTTAGTGTTTTGATGAATTAATGTTAAATTAACTCTGGTTAGTGATTTGGACGGAAAGGGTTAAAAAATTAAAACCATAGGGAAGGATTTGTTAAAAATTAGATTTTTGGACGGAACTAGTTAAAATGGACAAACCTCAGGAACGAAAACCGAAATTTTCTCCATTAAAAAAACTGCATAGATGACTTTAAAAAAAATAATTATTATAATCTTTCAGATCATTCTTTTTTAAAATATTAGATCGGACTTCAAACCAATATTAAACTAGATTTTAAGATTCCAAATATATGTTGCCTTTTTCTTTTGAATGAGTATTCTCGTGTGGTTTTACCTTTTTATTATTATTTTTTTTAAAGCTCCTAAACAAAACTAAAGAAACCCTAGTAATTCAACATAACATAACCAGCCGCCAGCATCTTTCTCTTGTCTCTCTCTACGATGAACACCACAACAACAAAACAATCTTCTTCTACTCTTTTTCTTTTAGAATACAGCCAGAGGGGTATGGATGCTGTATGAGTGCTTCGACACACTGAAGAAGCCCAAGGTCGGAGATAAAATCGAAGACGGTGGTGAACAAATTGACGCCGGTGGTTATGGTGGCGGTTAGATTGATGGACGAAGGGACTGATGGAGTGGGTGGTTGTCGGATTTTTACGGTGAGGAGACGGTGATTGTAGAAATGGAGCGGGTTCTCCGGTGGGGCTCCGGGTTGGGGTTTTCGGGTGTTCGATTTCTGCAGTTTGATGGAGGTGTAAGGTGATGATGGTACGGTGGTTAAGGGTGAACGACGGTGAAGTGCGATGGTGGTGACCGGAGCGAGGGGATGGCGGCGACAGGCGGTTTACGGTGGTTTACGGTGAAGTAGTGGTGTTGTAGCGGTTAAGATGTTGGTTGATGTCTTTTCTTGGTGTTTGAACAATTTATTACGGTTGAGTGATGATGATGGTGGGAAGTGTGGTAGCCGGAGATAGTTTTTGATAGAGATCTGAGTTTTGTTTGTTCTTGAATATCTGAGCTTGTTTTTTTTTAATTAATAAATAAAAACTGAATCTATTTCTACACCTTTTTTGTAACTACGCCGGCAAAAAAATTGGTCAGAATAACGACTCCGGAAAATGTGACTTACCGGCGTATTTACTAAATACGCCGGAGAACTTGAACTCGCGTTCAAGATTCAATTTAGCCGGAAAGTCGCTATATTCAAAATAAAATCGCTGTATTCAAAAGTAAAAACGCTGTATTCATAAAAATCGCCCAGAAACTTCAAAAACTCATCTAAAACCTTCTGATTTGAGCCGAAACCTCTTTAAATGATATAAAATCACTATGAATCTTTAAAATAATACTAGTCTCAACTCACAATCAGCAAACACATAATTTAAACCTTTTAAAAACAAGTTTTTTTGAAGAAAAAGTGAATAAAATAAAAAACCTTAAAAGTTTCAAAACTTTTCAAATAAAAATCAGATTTTTAGGATGAATTTGAAGATTGTTGAATCCAAAAATCGAGTACCAAGCTCTGATACCAAATTGTAGGATCAAATCGAGCCAAAATCTGATTTTGTTTCACAAATAAAGATGAACACACTAAAAAACAAGCTTTAAAACCCACGAGATTGATTTGCACAAATGATGATACAATTAGCCCCCAAATCTCTAGATTGTGTGTTTCCCCAAAACCTTAATCATCTCTTTATATATATAGCCTAAACAACTTTGGCTAATTACATTAAGGACCCTAGAGATTAAAACTTATCAAAAGTAGCAATAAACATGACAAACTAATTAACTAAGATAATAAATATATTTTGACAAAACAAAATATATTTAATTATCCAAAGCAATATAACTTTCGAATCTCGAGCGTTCACACGCCATATCTTTCTTCGATCTTCTCGTGTCGACTTGCGTGTTGACTTTGACTTGTTGGCGTTGACTTTGTTGACTTGATTCGTTGATAACATTAGACTACACGATTTAGACCCAACAAAAACTCTATTAAACAATTGATATTTATGTTGAATTTTTAATAAGTTTAGTTTTTAGGGTTTAATTTTTGGAGTTTAGTGATTAGATTTTAGGGTTTAGTAATGGTTAGATAGAGTTTTTTCAGTTTTTTTTTTCCCAAAAAAAGGAGTTTTCTCATGATCCCTCCAATATACACACATAAATAAATTATAGTTATAAATTCTAATATAATTTAAGCAATGATTTTTTTTTTTTACTAAATAGTATCCTATTAGCCTAAATACTGTTTTATTGATTTTTTTATTAGGTTTTGTGTATATCAATGTCTCTAAAAAATACAAAAACAAAAAAAAGTAATCTTCTTTTTTTAAATAAACGATCCAGCTTGACGAGCCACAAGCGAGCTCAAGGCTCATCAAGCTTTTGACGAGTCAAGCCCGAGCCGAATACCTTGATCGTAAAACCAAAACCCTGCTCACACTGAAAAACCCAGCCATCAACTTTGTTTTCTCCAAATGAAAAATCCAGTTATGTGTTGTGCCGTTTATACTATGTTTGTTGGTTACCATGATTGAAGAAGCCGCTAATCCGTTTATTTGAATGTCTCCATACTTCCCACTGGTGATCAACATAAAAAAACTAAACAAGATTGAATTATACCCAAGAACACTTCCCTGTTGATCTCGGTTCTACAGCAGCCAAGCACGTTGGTTTGTTACGATTGAAAAAAAAACTGCCAACTGTTGTTTTTCTTCTTAACTAAGAAGCTATTGAAATCTGATCTTGATTAACCTTCTTTAGTTACTACTTGATTGCTATAAATCCTTTTAAACTGTTGCAGTCCGGTAACTAAAAAGGGTTTGCTCCACTTCTCGAAAAAAGACCTGGGCTCATATCCACCTAGGTAGCTAAGGTAAGTCGGTAAGTCGGTAAGTCAGGTCATCACCATGTTGTTCCAATCATGCAAAACCCCAATTAATCTAGGTAGCTTAGGTAATTCAGGTATCGTATCCTGCAGGAGCATGAGAGTATTACACGAGTTATCTGATTATGTAAACCATTTATGGAATAAATGTACGGAACAATTACGAAGTTTGCTATGATCTTTTCTTGGTTTGATTAAGAATGTGGTTTGATGTTAACAAAAACTTCATTAGTTGTAAACAAGTATTTAAGAGAACTGACCACACCCGGGTTTTGGATTACAAGTAATTAGGGCAAACTTACACAAAAGGTTTGATCTTTAATGAAACACAATTGATTTAAGGAATTTGTTAATTTGAAAACCTAATTGAAGACCTCAATATTCGTTTGGTGCAAGGAAACCTTCATGATATGAATTCTGAACATATGTATGTTTTATGAATCAAGAAGAATTAATAAACACTAACATGAATCAAACCTAATATCTATCATCATCCTACAATGTCAATGATTCAAGAAAATCTTAACAATCTTGATTTCATAACAATACTAACAATCAATTTATCCAATTTCAATCAAAAGATTACAAATTCATGTATCAAACTAATATATGTAAGAAATACCCTAGAAAACCCATAACACTACACCTGAGGATGATCTTGGAGAGATTAGCCACTCATGATGGATGATTAATCTTCAAAACCTTCATTGAATAATGAAATACGTGATGGAATATGAAATCAAATGGATTGGAGGGCCAAGAATCACCCAAAATCGCCCACTAGGAGCTCCAAACGTTGAATATTTCTAATTAGAGTGAAAACCTCTTCTTAATTGGTTAAAATCAATTATTTCTCCAAAATTCACGAACCACTAACGTAACCCCATCGTGCCCTAGCTGATGCTAGAATATTTCGGTCGATACGCCAATGAGGGGTTTTGAGGTGTAGTAGGCAATGACAAGGAGGTGATCTCTTGAGAAAATTGGCCTTGGTAAACTATTGTAGTATGAGATTAAGCTAATGAATAGGAAGTTTGTGGAGGAGAGGCAACCATGTGGGTTGGATCAATTGAAGAGGTGGTAATGGATTCCGATATGATAGAAGGTGGGAAGGACATAGGAAGCCACGCATCATGATCAATTGCAGTGATGAAGCAGAAACAGTGAGCTTCTCGAAAGGAAACTCATGTTCAACAAATACTATATGTCGAGAGACATATGCATTTTCACACCCAACCGATGGTGGAATCATCGGGGCGCGGCACTAAGCGAATCAGATTGCTCAAGAGAATCCATAACGACTAATTTAGCGACAATATTTAACATGTTCATTATCCCATACTAATAAACAAATATTTCATGAAAAGTCATACAAATTTCATGTCTTTCAAACAATACAAATCTGACAACTTAGATTCTAGGTGTGTTTCTAAAGTAGCCTAATCTTGATTCGAGATAACCTGCGATCAACCTGCAACATACGTTAAAATAATGTCAATACAAAATGTATTGGTGAGTATACAGGTTTGATATACTAGTGAAGTAGGTAAAAGCGTTGCGAATTTCCACATACATAAACGAGATACACACAACATATATAATTATATACTAATTAGACAAATACTTCCAGCTAAGTTCTGAGATGACTGCGAAGGAGCGGTGCGAGTTAATCTTAACTAGACCCCGTCGGGTGTGAGTCGAACTATAGCACCATACTAGCTAAGGTGGAACATCAGGAGTAAGAGCCCTAGCACATATGTATCATGCATCACGTGTAAATATATATGTCAGTTATTCGCATGTGAAAATTAGTTTAATCATGTAGTGCGTTTTGATAAGTGTGTTTATGTATGAACGTATGTTACACCCCAAAAGGTGCGTTTAAAGCGAAAAGTTGTCAAGTATACTCACAGTGCGGGCTTAGCAAGTAAACACAGTCTGGAATGGAGTGGAGAGAGCGCTAGATCAGCCTGCGTGCGGGAACAGAAGTGTGTAAGTCCTCTAAAGTGCTGCAACGGTCAGAATCGGAGTGTTGAGTGGGACACAATAGCTTCGTACGAAGCCAGTGCCTTCGTACGAAGGCTTGGCTTCGTACGAAGGTGGTGACTTCGCACATGTGTTGCTTCTGTTTGTCCAAAATCGAGTGTTCTTCGCGTCGTGCTTCGAGAAATCGAGTGTCCATCCCTCCAGCCATAAGCTACTGATTAAACTTAGAGCCGGAGAGGTATTTGTTCAAGTCACAGCCAGGAACTTGGGCTGGGTTGTGTGAAACCAGTGGCTTCGTACGAAACCAGGCTTCGCACAGAACAGTCCAGTTTTCACAAGTGGCTGTTTCTTACGTCCGGAGTTGTGTTTTTTTGTATGAATCGGATTTGTTTTCAAGTCCTATTCGAGACGGTTTCGACACTACCTCGTCCCACTTTCTAGTGAACGAAATACATGTCGTTCAGGTCCGTTTCAGTGTGAAAATCAAGTTTAAAAAGGGTTTTAAAGGGGTTTTACCTAGATCTAACACTTGGTGAGTGTGAAATCAGTAGATTTTCTAACTTGAGAAGCCGAAGCTAGGCCCAATACACTCGGTTAAGTGTAGATCCGTGATAAAATAAGAAGATTTTGATGAAAAAGATGAAGATTTGTCATGAAAAGGACTGAGTTTTAGATGAAAAGGTTGAAGTTTAAGTAAAAAGAGGAAGTTTAGTTGAAAACAAAAGAGCTTTGATGAAATCGAAGTGAATCTTTTGGAAAATTGTTGTGTAATCGTGTAAAAATGATAGATCTAACTTGAAAATAGTTGGACAGCAATTCGACAATGTTTCGGTAAGAATGGCAGCAAGTTAGAATGAGAGGGGAGTGGCTTGCTATTTATAGAGGAGGAATGGAAGCCTGGTTCGAAGCTGGATCCCTTGTGTGAAGGCCCTGCCTTCGTACGAAGCCAACCGGGTGTCTTCGTACGAGGGGGCCAATATGGTAGGAAAAACTTCCGTTTCGCGTATAGAATGCCCGTTTGGTGCGTTTTGTTGCGTTAGTGGTAGTTTGGTACGAGTATTTTAAGTATTTTAGCAAGATATTAAGTATCGCGTTACGTTGCGTTTTAAAGTCTCGATTCATATAGATAATAGTATATATATATTTATATAGCTAATATATATGTAACCGCGCTTCGAGTTTGCGTTGCGTTTAAGCGAGAGCAAGCGAGTACTTTAAATACTCACTTGATGTAGTAGTGTAAGCATAAGCGTTATAAGCGTTGTGATATGCGATATAGCGTGTATAATAAGCGATGTGGTGCGAAAATATGCGATGTAGCGTAGTAAGTGATATAGTTCACATTATGACCCGAATCTCGGTGCTAGGCGTAATGAGAGTAACGAGCACGAAAATGCGGGTTGTTACAGTCTCCCCTGCTTTAGGAAATTTCGTCTCGAAATTTATTCGAAAGGAAGACTGTGAGAATTGACACGAATAAGTAGTGATAAAAGCGTTAGGGTAAGCTGAGGATGAACGAGTGATCAATCGAGGATTGACGAGTGAGAGTGTCTCGGTGGCATGGGAAAATCGATGAGAAAAAACGACTTGCTTGACTAGGGAACATAAACTCACGAGTTGAAGATCCATAAATGTTTTAAGCTCTTGAAAATTTTTGTTAGGTTATTACAAAAAGATTTTAAGGAAAACTTGATTTATGAAAATTTTCTTATGATGTGGTGTTAAACTGAGTCGATGTTTAAACCAGCGTTGTAAGAAAATTTTTGTCTGTCCAAAGGTTTTAATTTAATTTTTTTCAGAAAATTTCCACATATTTCCAAAACATTCGGTAAACAAATAAGTTTCATTTATTTTCAAAACATACGGTAACAGGTAGGTTTTAACAATATCAAAAGTTCAATTAGCGTTGAGCCCCACATGGCATCTTTCCACGAAAGTTTGTTAATATGGCTAAAACACTTATATATAAGAAGTACTAGCGGCGTATCCACCATGTTTTAGCCATATTGCCTCCATCTCGTGGAGCGATGGCATGTGTGTCGACATGGTATGGATAGGTTTTAGTATCCTTGGTCCAAACGGTAAATGGTTGGACCAAGTTTGAAAGGAAGATCAAGTAGACTGAGCGGTGAAGTTAAGTGCAACTTAGTTAGCGATAAAAGCGTGCACGAATGGTTCAGCGATTTGAAACATCGAAGCAGCTTGAATGCTAGGTGTGTTAAGTGTTTAGGCGTCGAGAGTGAAAAGCAATGAGAGTATCAGAGCGATAAGATTGATAGATGCGATAAGCGTTAAAGCGTCGAGAGGGATAGCGATGGTGAAGCGAGATAGATTTCAGCGAAGGTGTTGCATTGTTGTAGACTTACGAAAAGTCTAGCGATGGTGCAATCGAGAAGTAATGAGATGTTACGCCTTGCGAGGGAGTTTAGCGTGTTGAATATTGTCTAAATAGTAAAAGTGGTCTAATAATGTTCAACTCCACATGACATTTTCTTCACGATAATTTGTTAGCATGGCAAAGCACTTATATATAGGAAGAACCAGCGGCGTATCCACCATGCTTTGACCACACCGTCTCGGTCCCGTGAATAGATGTCACACTTTGTAGACATGGTTAAGACGCTTATATATAGGAAGTACCAGCGGTATATCCACCACGCTTAACCACGCTTTTAATGGTATGGCATCATTAGAACTTACTACGATCTCCATGCACTTTCCTAAATAATCCCGTGTGCACCCGTGATTAATGTGGTCCTTGCATGTTTATCGTAACTTATTCTAAAGACGCGTAGTCGGGGTAAAACATATTATATCGTGATATACTATATTGTGCTAGTAATAGAATCTGTGTTTGAATCTAGACTAAGTGTGAGGACTCGAGAGAGAGATAGCAGAAGAGAGAGAGAGAGAGAGAGAGAGAGAGAGAGTCGGCATCGCATATTGAGGCGACATTGGACAATAGAACAATTATAAAGTATAAGTACCAATGTCGAGAATCGTACCATTAACTACGTCGTTCTACGTCTGGTTGGTGTTGATGTTGAAAACTCTCGCCTGGGCTGTGGTTGTTGTTGGAGTTTCTGCTGCGAGTGCTGCATCTGTTGGTGCTGCGGTTGCTGGGGCTGCGGGTTGCGTCGGTTGGAAGTGCTAACATGTCTTGATGGCATGGCCCAGTGCGGCAGTGGCTGGCGAGGTGACAAAAACAGTTGCAATTTGTGCAATAGTGATAGTTAGTTCCTGCCTGGTGGTGATAAGTACACTTGTGACACAGGGGAAAAGTTCCAGTGTAGGCACGTCTTGGGTGGACTGGAACTGCTCGGAGAGGTTCGGGATTTAGCGGTGCAGTTGCTGAGTAGTTTAGGATCGAGCTCTTTCTCTTGCGACTAGTCTTGGCGTTGTCTTGCGGCAGTGCGGCATCATCGGGTGATTCAGTGGTAGCTTGGTTAGCCTTCTTGGTGGAATCCTTGGAGAAGAATCCAGCCAAGACTCGTTTGTCGTTGATTTTGGCGGCCAAGCGATAGGTTTCTTCGATGGTAGTCGGTCTGGGGGCTTCGACAAAATCGCCCTCACACTCAAGCAAAGCATGTATGTACTTCTTGATGGCCTTTTCGGGAGTGTCAACTTGGCTTGGGCAAATAATGCTAAGCTGTTTGAACCTTGCTGTGAGGCCTGTGTTGTCGCCTTCGATTTGCTTGATTTCCCAAAACTCGTTTTCTAGCTTCTAGACCTCGTGGGGAGGATAGTACTCTTCCTTCATGAGCTCCTTTAGCTCATCCCAAGAGAGCGCATAGGCTTCATTTCTCCCACGTTTGTTACGCTCGACTATGCACCAGTCGAGGGCTCCTGATTGAAATACTCATGTAGCATATGTAGTAAGAAAATGCTCGGGGCACCCACTCTGGCGGAAGGTAACCTCGATAGCATCGAACCATTGAAGCAGCTGAGATACACCTGTTTCGCCTGTGAAGACCATCGGGTCACAAGCTTTGAACCGCTTGTAGGTGAAAGTAGACTTTGGCGCATTGGTCTTAGAGTCTTCCGATGTCTGAGAATCGTTGAGAGATTGAATCTGCAAGATGATTTGAGGAATAACCTTGGCCACTTCCCTGGCCATGAGCGAGGCGGTCCTCTTATCGACGTTTCTTCTAGCTTGACGTCGCGAGTTGGAAGCGTTTGAGGACATCTAGACAAAGAGATTTGGAGTGAGATTCGATCATACTGATTTTTGAAATTGCGATGCGATTTAGTGCGTTAAAACTTGTTATAGTTGAAATAGTAATACGTATTCACATAGGAGACACGAAATTCCTAGGTTCTCACGTATTCACATAAGCATGTGCAATCATATATACTACATACCTATATGCTTATATACTTGTATAGATAGCGTGAGGACACGTTTAAGAGGGAGAGTTGTTACGGTTTAGTTTTGTTGCAGACCTTCGGCTCTTGTTTTAGATTGCGATGGTTGTGCGAGTTGTGCATACGTAAAGCGTCGAAGCGAAAATTGGTAAATCGATAAAGCGTAAAATTTTCAATTGAAAACATATAAACGTAATAAATTCCATGACGCGTAAAATCGATGATTACAGTATAGAAAATAAATAGAGTGTCTTGGGTTTTAGAAATCGACTGCCCAAAGTGATTCAACTATTCTCAACGAGTTCGGGTACACACTTTGGCCTAATAGACTATGCTCTCACCGTAATATGGTGAACGACATGCATGCTTCCAGTTACTACCTGTCCCGAATCATTAGAACTGTTGAGACTTTGGTGAGATCTTTTGAAAATTAGTTTAGAGAGTGGAACAAGTTATTAAGATGCGGGTTTCACCCCTAACTTAACAACCACGCTCCTAACTGTGGTTTTTCTCACCGAATAAATCTGGGAGTTCCACTAGATAGAAATGGAGATTTCCGTTGATATGTGGATATCACTCCTATCTCAACGAAAGGTTCTCGTGCTAAGAATAATGCGCCGAGTGAGGGATCTTATCGAGAGTTCTTGATTTTCACACCTAATCTCGACACAATCACTTGTTTGGGTTATACGAGCGTTTTCAATCGTGTGGATTGTGCCAACCTTAGGAAAGGCAAAAGTAAGTTTTCAGCCTTAGGAAAGGCTGCCTTCGTACGAAGCCGCAATATTTTGAGTTCGTACGAAGCCACAATATGTGGGTTCGCACGAGAGGGTTTGTTTGGTACTTAGACTATAGACTAGGTCTGTTTAACACGACTCAACCTAATTCCCTATAGTTATGGCTCTGAAACCAATCTGTCACACCCCAACCGATGGCGGAATCATCGGGGCGCGTCACTAAGCGAATCAAATTGCTCAAGAGAATCCATAACGACTAATTTAGTGACAATATTTTACATGTTCATTATCCCATACTAATAAACAAATATTTCACGAAAAGTCATAAAGATTTCATGTCTCTCAAACAATACAAATCCGACAACTTATATTCTAGGTGTGTTTCTAAAGTAGCCTAATCTTGATTCGAGATAACCTGTGATCAACCTGCAACATACGTTAAAATAATGTCAATACAAAATGTACTGGCGATAATACAGGTTTGATATACTAGTAAAGTAGGTAAAAGCATTGCGAATTTCCACATACATAAACGAGATACACACAACATATATACTAATTAGACAAATACTTCCAGCTAAGTTCCGAGATGACTGCGAAGGAGCGGTTCGAGTTAATCTTAACTAGACCCCTTCGGGTATGAGTCGAACTATAGTACCATACTAGCTAAGGTGGAACATCACGAGTAACAGCCCTAGCACATATGTATCAAGCATCACGTGTAAATATGTATGTCAGTTATTCGCATGTGAAAATTAGTTTAAACATGTAGTGCGTTTTGATAAGTGTGTTTATCTATGAACGTATGTTACACCCCAAAAGGTGAGTTTAAAGCGAAAAGGGGTCAAGTATACTCACACTGCTGGCTTAGCAAGTAAACACGGTCTGGAATGGAGTGGAGAGAGCGCCGGATCAGCCTACGTGTGGGAACAGAAGTGCGTAAGTCCTTCAAAGTGCTGAAACGGTCGGAATCGGAGTGTTGAGTGGGTCATAGTAGCTTCGTACAAATCCAGTGCCTTCATACGAAGGTGGTGACTTCGCACATGTGTTGCTTCCGTTTGTCCAAAATCGAGTGTTCTTCGCGTCGTGCATCGAGAAATCGAGTGTTCATCCCTCCAGCCTTAAGCTACTGATTAAACTTAGAGCCGTAGAGGTATTTGTTCAAGTCACAGCCGTGAACTTGGGCTGGGTTGTGTTGTGTGAAACCCGTGCCTTTGTACGAAGGCGTGCCTTCGTACGAAGCCATGTGCCTTTGTACGAAGCCAGACTTCGCACAGAATAGTCCAATTTTCACAAGTGGCTGTTTCTTGCGTTCGGAGCTGTGTTTTTCTTCTGAATCGGATGTATTTTCGAGTCCTATTTGAGAGGGTTTCGACACTACCTCGTCCCACTTTCCAGTGAACGAAATACATGTCGTTTAGGTCAGTTTTAGTGTGAAAATCAAGTTTAAAAAGGGTTTTAAAGGGGTTTCACCAAGATCTAACACTTGGTGAGTGTGAAATCTGTAGATTTCTAACTTGGGAAGCCGAAGCTAGGCCCAATACACTCGGTTAAGTGTAGATCCGTGATAAAATAAGAAGATTTTGATGAAAAAGATGAAGATTTGTCATGAAAAGGACTGAGTTTTAGATGAAAAGGATGAAGTTTAAGTGAAAAGAGGAAGTTTAGTTGAAAACAGAAGAGCTTTGATGAAATCGAAGTGAATCTTATGGAAAATCATTGTGGAAAACGTTGCGTAATCGTTTAAAAATGATAGATCTTACTTGAAAATATTTGGACAGCAATTCGGCTACGTTTCGGTAAGAATGGCAGCAAGTTAGATTGAGAGGAGAGTGGCTTGCTATTTATAGAGGAGGAATGGAAGTCTGGTTCGAAGCTGGATCCCTTGTGCGAAGGCCCTGGCTTCGTACGAAGCCGAGTGTCTTCGTACAAGGAGGCCAAGGTGGTGGGAAAAACTTCTATTTCACGTATAGAATGTTCGTTTGGTGCGTTTTGTTGCGTTAGTTGGTACGAGTATTTTAAGTATTTTAGCAAGATATTAAGTATCGCGTTACGTTGGGTTTTAGAGTCTCGATTCATATAGATAATAGCATATATATATATATATATAGCTAATATATATTTAACCGCGTTTCAAGTTTGTGTTGCGTTATACGAGTACTTTAAATACTCACTTGATGTAGTAGAGTAAGTGTAAGCGTTGTGATGTGTTATATAGCGTGTATAATAAGTGATGTGGTGCGAAAATATGTGATGTAGCGTTGTAAGCGATATAGTTCACATTATGATCCGAATCCCGGTGCTAGGCGTAACGAGAGTAACGGGCATGAAAGTGCGGGTTGTTACATGTATTATGGTTAATTAGTCAAAAATGTTGTACACACTTTGACTAGGTGAATAACCAACAAAGATGCATGAAGTGGAACGAGAGTGTAATTTATATGGGGAATAAGGATGGAGCAAAGGATAGCATTGACAACCATAACTATGTAGCTTTGTGGTTTGTTAAATAGTGTTGGGATTGAACCCAACAAAGGAACAGTTGATAAAGCCAAAACTGGATCAGATCAGTGGATTCACAATAAGCAGTTGTGTGCAACAGTTCTTTCCCCTTGAAAGTGGCCTAACAACTGATGACCTCTATCTACTGTCCTCTTACATCAACTGCTGATCTTCAACAACTGATGAGACTCAAAGACTGCTATAGATGAAACACTGATGCTCAATCTACTGTCATGGTTCAAGTACTGCTGAAGACACAAAGCACTGCTAGGAGTATAACAGTGGAATGAGAAACAATAGTTTAGTCTATCTTTTGTATTCATTATAATCAGTAGTTTGTAATAGCAGTAGTTGTATTAGATCAGTAGTTACAGGTTGTTAGGAGGTTAGATGTCACTTTCATGGTGATGTCAGGAAAGATGCTTCAGTGGTTTGTTCTGTACTATAAATAGAACAGTACCCTATTAGTTCTCTTCTTCCACAAGTCATTCTGTACGAACAATTCATCTGTGAGCTCAGGCTGAGGGGGAGATTGTATGCATGCATGCAGTAGTGTTGACTATTGTAACTAAATACAATCATTCGATTCTGTGTTAAACATGTTTGCTTAAAACAATTCTCTCTTTGATTGTGTTGAAAGTTTGTTCCATTTTAATTCCGCTGCACTTTATCTTAATTCATCTTCATTGTATTTAAACAAACACAATCTTATCAAACTCAGATCCTAACAATTGGTATCAGAGCTTGGACAGTCAAACTTGATCTAACAATCATTTTGACGTAAAAGTTCAGCTCAAAATAGTTGATACTTTTAATTGTTTGTTTCGTTGAAAAACAGAGTAAGGTTTAATCACGAGCAAAGTTGATTAATCAGTGCCTGTAAAACAACCAGAATGACGTCACAATCACAAGATATGAACAATAACATTGGTTCTCTCTTCAAACCACCTATGTTGAAGAGTAATGAATACAACATCTGGGAGCGAAGGATGGGTCACATCTTTGCTCAACAGAACACTGGATGTTGGAAGTCAGTTATCTTTGGACCACATGCTCCAATGGTGCCGAGTGCTGAGGATCCAAAAAAGTTCGAACCTAAGAAAGTTGAGAACTATACTAATCAGGATTTTCAGAAAATTGAACTGGATGCCAAGGCATTTAGCATCGTTGCATTTGCACTTCCCAATGAAATCTATGCTGGGCTGTTACACTGTAACAGTGCCAAGGAATTGTGGGATGCACTTAAGGAACAGTTTGGGGGGGTTGAAGAAGTGATTGAAAACAACAGGGAAATTTTGAACCAACAGTATGAAACCTTTTGTCACATTAAGGGTGAAACATTAACACATCAGTTTGAGCGATTTAGTTGTCTCATAAGTGAACTTAAGCTTGTTAAAACTGAATTTCCTAAATCAACTGTAAACAACAGGTTTTTAAGGCCACTTCCTGAAAAATGGGATATAATTGCTTTTGTAACCAGAAACTCTATTGAGTTCAAAGATCTGACCCTCACCCAACTTCATGGTAGACTCCTGACCTATGAATAGGGCTGTGCAACGGTTCAGAACCGGACCGAACCGAATCAAACCGGAACCGAACCAGAACCGTTAATTGCTAAATTTAAGAACCGAAACCGAACCGTATTATAACGGTTCTGGTTTGGTTCCGAACTGGTTAAACGGTTCTCGCGGGAACCGGTTGACAATTAAATCGTAAAATTAACAATTCAATAAAAACGAAACAAACCATTTAAAACATTAACTAAGACTTGCAACATTCAAAGTTCAAACCAACCAAAATAAAAGTAGCAAAGCAATAATAAAAAAATTCAAGCCACAAATCAAACTCTAAATAAAACTATTACAACCATCGTGTTAACAATTAAAACAAACATCTTCAAACTTCATTCGATCTTCATCCTCTCAATCTTCTCATAAACATCTAAATGAAACCAAGTGTTAGCAATTAAAAAAAATAAACGAATAATGCATCTACTGTATTTGGTTCACGTGAGTAGATTGATCAGTAATGCATCTATTGTATTTACTAAGCGATACACTATTTATATACACATTTACAATTTGATCAACATTGATTTGATTATTTTTGTCCAATTTTTATTTTCACATACAGAAAACTATATGTATAAAAAAGCAAACATCTAGAAAGAAAATATATGCAATCATAAAAAAAGGTCATGTAGAATAGCGTACCTGTATTTGCAGGGTGTTGATTTAGATGAACTTGTATGATAGCAATTACGGTTAGCGTTGAGAGATGGAGACGAATTAGAAGATGAAAGATGAGAACGTGGAATGAATATAAGAGGAGGGAATAAGAATTAGGATGGTCGTATGATGTTGAAAAACCCAATAATAAAATAGGGTTTAAATATTTATAATCCCAACTGGTTCTAGCGGTTCTTTAACCGGAACCAAACCGGGAACCATTTTTACCCAAATTTAAGAACCGGAACTGCTCAACCCTACCTTTGAAAGGGAGTTAAACCAGAAAAAGAAGTTACAAGAGTCTGGAAAAGTTGCAGATGACTATTCATTTGGCAGCACAGCTCTTTTGGGTCAAGAAGAATCTGGTAGTAGTAAGGATCAGAGTTATGATCATTATATTGACATAACTGCTGGTGGAGCCTTTAACAACTCTGATTCTTACTCAAACAACTATGCCTTCACAGCTAGTAGTGAAAACCAGAATTCTGACAATCTGTGCTTTGAACTCAATGATTTGCAGCATTTTGATCCAACTGACTTAGAGGAAATGGACATTTTGCACCAACTTGCACTGCTGAGTGTTAGAACCAGCAAGTTTTACAAAAGGACAGGGATAAAATTTCTAGGGTTACACGGGAACCTAAAAGTGGGGCTGGATAAGTCAAAGATTAAATGCTATAAGTGTAATAGGTTAGGTCATTTTGCTAGGGAATGCAGGAGTCAAACCAATGGACCAATTATTACACATCCTAGCTCAAACCCTAGACCACAAAATAACCAAAACACTGTGCACTATGCCCAATATGCCCTGCTGCTCATGTAAACACTACTCATTATGCACACCCTGCAACCCCTATTCCTGTGCATTATGTTCAAACCACTGTTCCTCAGATACAGTATGTCCAGGCCCCTGCTCCTCAGGTTCAGGTGCAACAAGCTGCACCAGCAGTGGTTCAACCAGATCAGCAAATCTTTTTCACCCAAGGCCTTGTTGACTACAGCAGCTTACCTGAAGAGTTAGGAGATGAAAATTTTGCACTCTATGCTCAAAATATTGGTTCTAGTGATGATGTTTGTTTTGTAGCATTGGATTCTATACCAGAATGGCTGGAAACTGAAGAAGGACAGTCAAGTGATGAAACAGTGGACAAAATTGCTGAAGCAGTGGTTACTGTTGTTGCTGATGAAATACTGCTGAGAGAAAGTTCAGAACCCCTGTTGGAACCACTGTCTGACCCCTGGTCTGAAGAAGAAGAAGAAGAAGAAGAAGAAGAAAAGAAGAAAGAAGGTGAAAAAGAAGAGAAAACTCAAGAAGAAAGTGATCATACCTGTGACTGTGCCATGATGGCTGCAACTAAGGTATCAACCCAGGTTCTCAAAAACCTTTGTTCAGAAAAATGCATCATAGCATTTGCAAACATTAAGGATGTGATTGAAAACCTTAGAGATAGGTTATTAAATGGTGAAGTTTAATTCGAAAAGTCTTTAAAAGAACTGAAAAACAAATCGAGTGAAAAAGAAAATGAAATTTGCAGCATTAAACAAGAGTATAGCATAACCAAGGACCAACTCCAGACCATGATAGAAAAATATCAAGTTTGCAAAAAAGAGTTGGAAGCCACCCAAATCACTTGTGAAAAATGGGTGGAATCCTGGAAAGGTTATGAGATTATGCTTGAAAAACAGCTTGAAAGTAATGTAAAATTTGGCATAGGGTTTAGAAAAAATGAAGTTGAAAACATTGTTGCAAATCAAGCTGGTTCTGTTGAAATCATACCCACAAACAAGAATGGCCAAGAAGTTAAAATAACTGATAAACTTGGCAACAAAATCACTTTGGAAAGATCTGTGGGGTCCTCAACTTTTGAGGAGATTGAGAAATACCAATTCAAACCCACATAGTCTGAGGAGTGTGACATTCTTGGAAACTTCAAACCCATGGACTTCACAACTGTGGATGGTGTCAAAGCTCCTAAGGCAAAGGTCATTCCTCTTAAGGACATCCCAACAGTATTTCAAAACTCTATTGCAAAGGAGTCTGATAAGAAGAAAAGAAAAGAAAAGATTAAAAACTTGTTTTGTGATTTCTGTGAGAAGAAAAATCATTTGACCAAAGTTTGTTTTCATCTTAAAGCATATGATATTAACAAAACAAGCATCATTGTGCCTTCTCAGAGCTGCACCATCTGTGGTAAAACAAACCACCTCACTCAGGGATGTGTGTATCTCAAATCCTTTGATGTAAAAAAGAATGAGTACACTTCTAAAACATCCATGAGTTCATCAAAACCACCAATCAAGAAACAACCACTGTTTGTGCCAGTTCAAACAACTGTTACAAAACAGCTGAACCAAACCTCTATTAAAAGAGATGTTCTGGTAACTGATGCAACCCCAACTAACCAATACCAAAGAGGTAAAGGTCAACCACCATATCCTAGGGTCCTACACGTTTATGAAACCTACAAAAGGCCTTCTAAACCAAAAGTGAACAGGCATCCCTATGGATATCAAGAACTGATTGGAAATGGCCCCCGACAGTGGTTAGAGAAACAAGCTGCAAAAATTAATCAATCCCCTGATCTAACCATTTTCCATCTTCCTGACTTTAACATAGACACTATTGAGGCCCCATCCAAAGCCTTATTGGCTTTGGAGAACCTCCTGAACTAATTATTTACTTGATGTGCAGGGAGCTTCTGCATGCTTAGATAGTCTTTGGTATGTAGATAGTGGAGCTCCAGGCACATGACTGGATGTAGAGCCTTACTCAAAGAATTCAAAACTCATGGAGGGGGTGATATATCTTTTGGTAATAATAGTAAAGGGAAGGTGATGGGATCTGGTACAGTACAGTCTGGAAATTTTAAGTTTGAAAATGTCAATCTGATAGACAATCTAAAATTCAACATCCTTAGTGTCTCTCAAATGAGTGACAAAGGTTATGGCTCTTTCCTTACTAAGGGGTGTTGTAGGATTGTTGGACCAGAAATGGTTGAAAAGATTGAAGATATAATAAAAAATGGAATAACTAAACTTGTTGCTCAAAGAAATGGCAATGTTTATGTAGTTGATTTGTCAAAAGAGAACCCAAGAACTGATGCCTGTCTATTCTCAGCTGCCTCTAACAAAGAGACAGAACTTTGGCACAGAAGATTGGGGCACACAAATCTCAAGACAATCATTGCTTTGTCAAAACAGGGGTTAGTAAGAGGTCTTCCTCAAAAACTGTTCACCTGTCCTTAGCATTGTTTTTCCTGCTTAAAAGGAAAACAACATAAAAGCTCATTTAAGTCTATTGAAGAGTCCAATACAACCAAGTGCTTGCAAATGCTTCACATGGATCTGTTTGGCCCAGTTAAAGTCATGAGTCTTAGAAAGAAAAGATATTGTTTAGTAATTGTAGATGACTTTTCTAGGTTTACATGGACTTATTTCTTACATTCCAAAGATGAGACTGCAGGCATTCTGCAAGACTTTGTTACACAGGTTGAAAAGCAGTTTGACTTGCCAGTAAAAATCTTCAGGAGTGACAATGGCACAGAATTCAGAAATAGGGAGTTGGATGAGTTTTCTGTGTCAAAAGGAATTGTAAGGTAGTACATCATTCCAAGAACACCATAACAAAATAGGTAGTTGAAAGAAAGAACAGAACTTTGATAGAGGCTGCCAGGACCATGCTTGCTGATTCAGGTTTGCCATTAACTTTCTGGGCAGTGGCTGTAAACACTGCCTGCTATGTCCAGAACAGAGTTTTAATAAACCCCATGCATCAAAAGACTGCCTATGAAATTTTGTATAAAATAAAACCATTGATCTCATATTTCAATGTTTTTGGCTGCCCATGCTTCATTTTAAACTTAAAAGATTACAAATCAAAGTTTGCAGCCAAAATTGATTGTGGTTATCATTTCGGACACTCAACCACTGCTAAGGCCTACAAAGTGTTCAACACTAGGACTAAGACACTGGAAGAGACTTTGAATGTGAAGTTCAATGAACTCTCTTCAATGAAAATCCCTGCAAATCCTGTAGAATTATTTGATCTTGATAAATTTACCTTTGAAAATGTTTCTGTCAAGAGTAAGAGTGCAGGTCCATCTCAAAGTCCTCCATCAGACTATGGATATGAAGTCATCATTCCACAACAAAAGTCTGCATCAATTGGTAGAGTAGCAGATGTTCAAAACAACTGTCAAAGCTCAACCACTGCTACCTCAACAGTTATTGACCAAAGTAGCCCATTAACCCCTGCTTCCACATCCTCAAGCACTGTTGATAAAAATCCCCAAACAGTGGATAAAAATCAGCATGCTTTCTCACCACTTCCTCCTATTCCTCCACCTCCATTTCAAGCCACTGTTGGATCATCAAAGTCACTAACAGTGGTTAGCTCAGATGATTCACATCTGCAGCCCTCACCTTTAAATGCCATTGTTCCATACAAAGGAGATCTAATCTTCATGAAGTCTCATCCACCTGACCAAATCATTGGCAACATCAGTGAAGGGGTGCTCACAAGAAGTCAATCCCAAAACATCTGTCTTTTTGCTGGTTTCCTATCACTTCATCAGCCAGTCAAGTACCAAGAGGCACTAAAAGACAACAGCTGGGTAGAAGCCATGCAAGAGGAGCTCCAACAGTTTAAAAGACAACAAGTATGGGAATTGTACCACTGCCAGAGGGTGTAAGTCCTATTGGCACAAAGTGGGTCTTTAAAAATAAAACTGATGAAAGGGGTATTGTTGTCAAGAATAAAGCAAGGCTCGTGGTTCAAGGGTTCAGACAGGAAGAGGGTATTGATTATGATGAAACTTTTGCTCCTGTAGCAAGATTGGAAGCTATCAGATTATTCCTGGCCTTTGCTGTCAACCACAACATAAAGGTGTTTCAAATGGACATTAAATATGCATTCCTCTATGGTAAAATTCAAGAAGAGGTATATGTTTGTCAACCTCCAGGTTTTGAGGATCCATTTAATCCAAATCATGTCTACAAGCTAAATAAAGCTTTGTATGGCTTGAAACAAGAACCTAGAGCCTGGTATGAAACTCTTTCCACCTTTCTTCTTTCCATTGGGTTCACAAGAGGTAAAATTGATAAAACATTGTTTTTAAAATGGAGAGGGAAAGATTTGATGATTGTCCAGATTTATGTGGATGACATCATTTTTGGAAGCACATGTTCTAAAATGAGTGAAGAGTTCAGACAACTCATGACAGCTGAGTTTGAAATGAATGCAATAGGTGAACTCCAGTGCTTTCTTGGTCTCCAAGTAAGGCAACTACAAAATGGAACTTTCATCCATCAAGGCAAATATGCCAAAGAACTTTTAAAGAAATTTGAGATGGATGATTGCAAGCCATGTAGTACACCCATAGCAACCACAAAAGTAGTCATGTCTGATGAAAAGGATGATTTGGTTGATCAAACACTTTATAGAAGCATGATTGGGTCTTTATTGTACCTGACTGCATCTAGGCCAGACATCCTGTTTGCAACATGTGTTTGTGCAAGATCCCAATCAGCCACTAGAAAGTCAAACCTTATTGCTGTAAAAAGGATATTCAGATACGTAAAAGGTGCTCCCACACTTGGTATCTGGTATCCAACTGATGGAAATATCAAGCTTTCAAGTTTCTCAGATAGTGACTTTGCTGGATGTAATACAACAAGGAAGTCCACTTCAGGAGGGTGCCAATTCCTAGGCAGTTGCTTAGTGTCTTGGCAAAGCTAAAAGCAAGTAGTTGTTTCAACATCCACTGCTGAGGCAGAGTGTATAGCTGCTGCAAGCTGTACAACCCAACTGTTATGGCTTCAAAATCAATTGCTGGATTTTGGTATCACTGCCCTAAAGACACCTCTCATGTTAGACAGTCAGGCAGCAGAAAATATCATCAAAAATCCAGTTTCCCATTCAACCACCAAGCACATTGATATCAGACATCACTTTGTGAGGGATTGCTATGAAAAAGGTTTGATTTCTCTGCATCATGTTCCAACTAAAGATCAGCTGGCAGATGTGCTAACAAAAGCATTAGACACATCCACCTTTGAAAGCTTGATCTCTAGGATTGGCATGCTGAACATGGAATAACAGGCAAAATCCTATTTTTCTATGAATAAAAGCATTAAAATGTTTTCAGAAGATCAAAATTTCATCCTTAAAATAGCTAAAAATGAAAATTTTCATTAATCCTTAAAAGTCTGCCATAACCACTATTTTGGTTCAAACATCTGTTCTGATGATTATTGTCCACTGCTGAAAGTCAACCTCTGTTCTTTCATTTCTTTGTTAATCACTGTTGTTCAAAATCAGTGTTTTAACCCACTGATGGCTCTCCACTGGTAGCTAAAAATCAGCCACTGTTTTCATTTCACCACTGTAAACCACTGATAATTGATCCATCAGTGGTTTCATAAACAACTTTCTTCCATTGCTCATCAGAGGTTGGCACGTGGACAATACTTATCCGTCTGATCTTTTGTAACCGCTGCCACGTCAGCATTCAGTTTTCCACTTTATAAAACCATGATCAAAACCCCAAACAGGGTTTTCACTATCGAATCAAATTCAAAATGCCTTTCTCAAAACAGTTACCATCCATTTCTCTCAAATCCTTCATCGTCTTCTTTCTCCCGTAATCACACTTAAATCATCATGGCTCTTCCATACAAAACTCCTCACAACTACCTGTGCATATTGGAAAAACCAAGTCAAAGCACAACCTTCAATTCTGCCATTGATGCTTTTTCGACCACAAAGTACAAAACTTTGTTGACTTGTAATGCTCCTATTTTCTTGGATACCCAAAGAGAATTCTGGAAAAATGCTAAACTTGATCTTAAGGGCAAAAAGCCCTTAGCAATAAATTCATCAATCTGGGGTATTCTAGTTACCATCACACCTCAAATTCTGTCAGAGGTCTTTGAACTCAATGATATTCAAGGTAAAAACTCTTTTCCAAAAACAGAGTATCAAACTGATTTTCTTAAGAGAGGGTATGCAGAGGAAATGAAAAAGGACACTTTAGAAAATGGCAGTTTTCCTCCTGCCATGAGGTTTTTATTCCATACCCTACTCATGTGTGTGTCAAATAAAACAACTGCTTTCAATGAGATACCATTGAAAATTCAATATCTGGGTTATGCGATTATGAATGAATAAAATTTTAACTACTCCCAGGAAATTTTCAATGACATGGTTAAAAACATTAATAATATTAAAGATAATAAGAAACCATTTCTCTTGTTTCCAAGGTTTCTAAGTTTTTATTTACAAAAGAAATTTTCCAAGGATAATGCACATGTGCTAATCCAAGGAAATCCTTGTCAAATAAACAACCTTTCTTCTGAAACTTTTACTAGGCTGTCAAAACCTTCCAAAACACAAACAGATGAGCCTGAGCAGAATTTAGTAGCAACAACTGCTCCTCAGGTTACTGCTGTTGAGCCCACTGCTCAAGGTTATCACAGAAGCACAACCACTGCTGTGAAACCCACACCTAAAACCACCAAAAGACCCAAAAAGAAAAATATCCAAAAACCCACCCCAAACCCACAAAAAAAGGTAACTCTGGAAGATGAGTTCCCAGAGATTATACCTGTGACAACACAAAAGTCACCAATAACCACTGCTACTACTTCCTCACAGCAATTGGATGAAAGATCTCAACCTGAGCCTCAAAATCCTCCTGCTTCTTCTAAAAAAGAACAGGTTGTATCAACAGGGACACCACATTATGATGCCCTGGAATCACTTGATTCCATCATCCACAACCCAGCTTCCGGGGAAAATTCTCTTTCTATACCTATACTCACTGCCCAAATTCCACCATCAATACTACCTTTGTTGGATGCACTTGATATAGCTCAGACAGAAATCAGTTCTTCTCAACCACCTGTAATTGAGAATATACCTCAACATGTGACTGAGTCTGAGCTCCCTATCTCTGCTAACCCACCAACAACTGAGGAGGTTACACTGCAGGAATTACAAGTAATTCATGTCAGTAGTTCAAGTGGAGCAGCTACTACAAGTGTTGAACCCACTGGCTTACACTTGGACAGTAGTTTCATAAGTCAGACTCCCTTGAAGGCAATTTCTTCTTTGTGAACCATAGTGTCCACTGGCGTGTTTCCATTATACACTGGTACAGTTAAAATGGTAACCTCTGCTGAAGAAAGAAGTCCACAGTACCAAGAAAAAGGGGCATCAGTGGATGATTTTTGGGAAACTTTCCCTAAGTCAACCACTGCTACAACCACCACTGGTGGGAAATCAGATGATCCCATTAACTTGGACGATGGTTTAAAATACAAAGAATTGACGGAGAGGGTTGGCAAAATTGACACATCTGTTGCAGAAATCAAAACTATGCTGCAATAGTTGTTACAAACTCAAAAGGCAACACCCACTGCTGCAACATCTGCTCCATCATCTGCTCCTACTCCCACTGAGCTTTGGGAATTGTTTCAACCTCTGGTTCATAAACAAAGACAATATGCTGATCAACAACATGAAGTTCAAATTCAAAAGATCAGGAATTTGATGGAAGCTAGGTTCAAGGATACACAAGCAGATATCAAGGAAATTAAGGCCCATTTACTACAAACCACTGGCACTGCTCCTCCTTCAATCATCTTTGTTGACAATCCTCCTGATGATGCCAAAAAGGGGGAGAAAAAGAAGAAGGGATATGAAGATGGCCTATACATGAAACCAGGTCCATTAACAAAACTGGTTGCAGAAATCCCTAGGCCAGATGGTTCTAAAAGGTTGATGAGACTCAAAATGCCTTTGCTGATTTAAAAGCAGGCATGAAAGAGTCAATGGAGATAAAAGGGTCTAAAAGGTTTGAGCAGGAGAAGAAAGTCTTGATGGAAAGGGAAGAGCAGGGTACTTCTGAGCCTAAGGAAGAGCAGGTTATTCCTAAGCCAAAAAGAAAAAAGCCCTACTAGAAAAGCAAGCCAACCCAAAACCACACCTTTCAAAACCATCCAACAAACTCACCAAATCCCCAAAAATTCCTCTCATCAAACCTCCAAACCAATAGATGTTAAGACACCTGTTGTATCAACAGTTGTTGGTACTTCAGTGGCTTCAACAGATGTTACCCCAACAACTGCCATCACTACCACATCAACACACATTCAATCCACTGCTTTACCAAAAACAACCTCACCACCACAAAAGCCACCTGCCAAAAAGCAGAAGACATCAGATGACACATCATCTGTTGTAATGACAACAGTGGTTGAAACACCAGTTGTTTCAACAGCTGTTAGTCAAACACCTACCACCTCAATCACCACCACTCAACCCACAAAAACACCACCAACCTCTCCTAAGCACAAAAGGAGAAGGGTAACCAACATTGTACTGGAAGATGACACTTCCCCAACTCCAACATCTACACAACCACTGACCCTTGTCACAATTCCAAACCATGTTCCATTATCATCAGCACAAGTTCTGAATTCAAATACTGCTATTGTTCCAGTGGGATTGCTATACCCATTGGATCTTCCAGCAGTCAAAGAGGAGATAAAATCATTTTACTCTGAAGATGACCCTGCAAAAAGGAAACTTCCTTCCATTCAAGGTTATCCTTTCCCAAGAAACATAGAAGAGTATCTTAAAGTAAAAGCTCAACAAGCAGAAGATATATCTAAAAAGGATACAGAGGGAAAGTCTGATAAAGAGATTCAGAGAAATCTGCAATACCTGCTCACCAAGGTCAGAACTTTAGAACAGTTCTCAAAAGACCTTTGTCAAAAACTATCTGAAAGAGATGATGAAAGTATGAGGAAAGACTATCTTGAATACATCATGGCTTAAAAGAAGTACAGGGCAGAAAAGTACCAATACAAAGAATGGACCATCAGTGAGCTAGAAAAGGAAACATCCAGAATTCAAGAAATGATTAAAAACAAGGTAAAGCAGACTCCTCCAGTATGGGCCAAGTACAAGAAGAATGTACCAGAAAGGACCCTACAATTGAAAAGAATGAAAGAAGAACTGATAACAGCAGATTATGGGTCAAGGAACCAGGTCACAAGGTGGTCAGAGTATAAGGTGTTAGCCACTTACAAAAAGTTGGGAGAGTTGAGGAAAATAGATCCCGCTGCTCCTCAAAAGCCTGATTATCTAGAAGCAGTGGTTCCAGTCAGACAACCAAAGTTACCAATCAGAAGATCCACTGCTCCACCTGCTGCCATCCTTTATCAAAGAAGGAAACAAAAGCAGATGGATGCAGCAACCAAAGAAGATAAGGATCAAGAGGAACTTATTATGAAGATGGTTCTTCAGATACTTTTGGCAGAAAAACAAGAATCAGCACAATCTCAAGACCCTGCAAAAGTTGTCATCACCAGGCCTTAATCTCCAAACTCATCTGCAATAAAAACTCTCCCAAGAAACCCATTGGATTCAAAGATACTAAAGTGGAAATCTGATAAACAGACCCACGTATTGACTCTGCTCAAATCCAATGGTGAGGTGAAGCACATATCAAGGGAACAAGCACTTGGCCTGGGTGTTGAAGATCTACAGGATCTCCTTGAGCTTCCACTGTGCAGGGATGAGGATGATACATATTCCTTGGACTTTGAATTACAATTCAAAGGATAAGTAAGGGAATTATTGTTGAGGCAATAAAAATCCAAAATAATGAAGAGTTTTGGCATCATCTGTTCCAGGGGAGATTGTTGGGATTGAACCCTACAAAGGAACAGTTGATAAAACCAAAACCGGATTAGATCAGTGGATTCACAATAAGCAGTTGTGTGCAACAGTTCTTTCCCCTTGAAAGTGGCCTAACAACTGATGACCTTTATCTACTGTCCTGCTACATCAACAGCTGATCTTTAACAACTGATGAGACTCAAAGACTGCTGTAGATGAAACACTGATGCTCAATCTAATTTCATGGTTCAAGTACTGCTGAAGACACAAAGCACTGATAGGAGTATAACAGTGGAATGAGAAGCAATAGTTTAGTCTATCTTTTGTATTCATTATAATCAGTAGTTTGTAATAGCAGTAGTTGTATTAGATCAGTAGTTACAGGTTGTTAGGAGGTTAGATGTCACTTTCATGGTGACATCAGCAAAGATGCTTCAGTGGTTTGTTCTGTGCTATAAATAGAACAGTACCCTGTACTGTTCTATTAGCTCTCTTCTTCCACAAGTCATTCTGTACGAACAAATCATCTGTGAGCTCAGGCTGAGGGGGAGATTGTATGCATGCATGCAGTAGTGTTGATTATTGTAACTAAATACAATCATTCGATTCTATTTTAAACATGTTTGCTTAAAACAATTCTCTCTTTGATTGTGTTGAAAGTTTGTTCCATTTTAATTCCGCTGCACTTTATCTTAATTCATCTTCATTGTATTCAAACAAACACAATCTTGTCAAACTCAGATCCTAACAAATAGTTAATGAAATTGTGAAAAGTTGTTTAGAGAAGGAGCAAGATGTCGATTTATAAGATAGGCGGACATTCTAAAAGAAAATGGCCAAACATTGTCCGTAGCTTTGTAGCTTTGTCTGGGAGAGAGCATAAACTTGTTAAACAATGTGTGTATGATGTCTTTCAGCATACCCCTTGTATTCTTCAGTGTGAGGTGGCATGGTAAAATGGGATATTTCACATGATGATAGGTGAGGGATATAGATCCCAGGAGACTATGATTCAACTGTTAGGGCATGGATTTTATGCTAAGGATCATCCATCCTGAGACTGGACCTGGATCACGGATCTTTAACAGATAATGTAGGGAGTCTGAGGATCAAGGATCCTTACTAATGTTTATGTTTTAAACAATTGTTCCTTGTGTGTTTAGTTTACGTTTGCAGGTATTATGTGAACTGAGTCAACACGGGAATATCAGAGGAATTTGTTGTTTTTGGCACGTGCAAGGGGAGTCATGACCGTTGAGGGGGATCGTGTGAGAGTTGCATGATTTTAGGATAGTTTGTTACTAGGATATTTCTAATTTTAAAGGGGTTAACAAGCTCAGAATAGAAACACAGTAGCTATTATTAGAACTCTCTGATATTCATTTGTGAAACACACACTCACACTAGCAATTCATTGTATTGAGCTTGTCATCTTCCAAAGTTGTAATCTTTCTTGTGCAATATAGTTATTAGTGATAGTTTTCACTATCCGAGGTTTTTTATGCCGGAGATCATTCAGTGATCAAGGGCTTTTTCCTCGTATAAATCCTTGTGTTCATTGTCATTTCAGTTTGATAATTGTTTATACATTTTTTCATCAAATCAAGCATCATACCTCACAAAAATAAGATTTGGTTACATTATCCATGTTGTGATTTTTGACCAAAACAATTTGGCGCCCACCGTGGGGCATGTTTTGGTAAAAAACACAACAAGGATAATGTAACCAAATCTGATTTTTGTGAGGTTGAGTGTTGATTTAATGAAAAATGTATGAAAAATTATCAAAAGGAAATGACAATGAACACAAGGATTTATACGAGGAAAAAACCCTTGATCAATAAATGATCTCCGGCATAAAAACCTTGGATAGTGAAAATATCACTATCAACTATATTGCACAAGAAAGCTTACAACTTTGGAAGATAACAAGCTCAATACAACGAATTGCTAATGTGAGTGTGTGTGTTTTGCCAATGAATATCAAAGAGTTCGAGTATAAGCTGATTTGTTTCTATTCTGAGCTTATTTACCCCTTTAAAATTAGAAAATATCCTAGTAACTAACTATCCGAAAATCATGCAAGCCTTCACACGATCCCCTTAACGGTTATGACTCCTTTGCACGTGCCAAAAATAGCATATTCCTCCGATATTCACGTGTTGAGTTAGCTCACATAATGCTTGCAAACGTAAAATAAACACACAAGGAATAATTGCTAAAAACATAAACATTAGTAAGGATCCTTGATCCTCAGACTCCCTGCATTTTCCGTTAAGGATCCGTGATCCAGATCCAGTCTCAGGATGGATGATCCTTAGCATAAAATCCATGCCCTAACAGGGCAATTGGTGCTTCAATTCTGAAAAGCTTGTTCATTTCATTCATCTTTGTGCATTACCATCAACCATATGGCTTCTTAGGGAAAAGTTACTTCAAGTTCCATGTCGGTGGTCACTTCATCACAGGGCATTCCACCGTTGCCTCCTGCTCCCTCTGCATCTCAAAAGAATGCTGAGAATGCTCCGAAGAAGCCAACCCCCATTTTCACAAAACCAACTGCTGTTTCTTCCTCTACACCTACTAACAGTGATCTTTATTCTTTGATTTTGCAGATGAGAGGATACATGCAACAACAGGATGAAACGAATAGAAGGATCCTTCGTGAAATCGACGAAATCAAGAAGCTGAGGAAATCAGCGGAGGATCACTCCCCATTGATGCCTAGGTCGTTTGATTTCACTACTCCACCAACAACCATCCAACATTCTAAAGCATCAAGGGTCCAGTATCAAGGAGGATCATCAAGTTTGCAATATGGATCATCAGCCGTCACGCAGCCTCAAGGATCCTACTTTCAGCCTCAAGGATCCTCTTTTCAGCATCAAGGATCCTTCTCTAGTTCAGGAGGATACATGGGGACACTTTCAGCTCAAGGATCATACCTTCAGCACCAAGGATCCTCATCGCAGGTTCAAGGATCCATGAAATATCCTCCAAGGCCTTCAACACCGATGTATCCTGGATCCAACATCTTCCAGGATCAAGGATCCTTAGGGAGTCAACAGCCCAGAAGTTCTGAAATTCACTTAGGAGACTTCATTCCTATACAGACTATTGCTTCATCTGGTCCCACTCTTGCACCAGAGATGCCTCATTTTGGATACACTTCTGGGATACCAATTCCAAACCAATCGGGAGGTAACACTTTCAATACATCCTATGGTACTAATCATGGTCTTATGCAGGAACCAGGGATCAATCAAGCTATGGCTAAGGAGTTATAAAAGCTCAAGGATATGATATCCAGTGTCCCAAGAGTGGTTAAACCCATTCCTGAGATCCCAGATGGAAGTCACAAGGTGTCTCGCTTTGCACCACCCATATGTAATGCTGAGATACCAAAACGGTTCCAAACACCTAATATGAAGTTGTATAATGGTACCACCGACCCAGAAGAACATGTGGCATAGTACAGGGAGAGAATGGAGATTAACCCCATTCCAGAAAGGTTAAAGGAAGCCTGTCTTTGCAAGGGTTTCGGATCCACACTAACTGGATCAGCTTTGAAATGGTTGCTAAGTCTTCCTCCTTACTCAATTACTTCATTTTCTCATTTAGTTAACTTGTTCAATAATCAATTTTCATGTAGTAGAACATTTGAAAGGTTAACTAGTGACTTATATAGGATCACCCAAGGTCATAATGAACCATTAAGGGATTATATAACTAAATTTAGTAGAGAATCTTTAGAAATCCTTAACTTAGATATTGCTACTGTTGTTGAAGCTTTTAAAATGGGTTTACCAAAAGATTCTCAATTCTATGATGATATTGTTATGACACCTTGTAGGAACCTAGATGAGGTAAGGAACAGGGACCTAAGGTTCATCCGTTTAGAGGATGACAAAAGGATCCAGGAAAGGTTATCAGGATCCTCAAAGCAAGACAAGTAAGGATCCTATTTCAGAATAATCGATCCAAATCATACACTAAACCTGACAACTAGAATGTGCATGCTGTGGAACAAGAGAAAGATGATGAGGATTATCCTCCTATTTCTGAAAATTGTTTTTCTGCTGATAATAGTGAACTAATCTTTGCTATGCCGAATCTAGGTGATAAGGCTAGATGGCTAAGGAAGAGTGACAAACCGGCTGCTACCAAAGATAAATCGAAGTGGTGTGCTTATCATGAGGACTTTGGTCATCTCACATATGAGTGCATTGCATTAAGGAAGAAGATTGGTTATCTTTTGAGCAAAGGATACATGAAGGAGTTGCTTGGAAGGAAAAAGTCAAGGATCCAGGATTTTGAAAAAGTTCCTGAAAAAGCTCCTCCTCCACCAGCTGATGCTCAAATCATCCACTTCATCTCCGGAGGTTCTGATATATGTGTTACTTCATTCTCAGCAGCTAAGAGACATGCAAAGGAAACCAAGATGCCTAATGTGGACAGACTTGTTCGAACTTCCATTCTTACCCAGCAGAAAGTGATATCTTTTGATGAGGATGACCACGTAGACATACAGGATCCTCATCACGACGGTTTAGTCATTACATTATTTATCTCTAACCATTTTGTTCGCAAGATTCTCATTGACGGGGGAAGCTTGGTGAACATAATCCAGTTGGATGTCCTCAAAAGGATGAATATCTCTGAATCCGAGATTGTTCCAAGATCATCTGTCCTTGTGGAATTCAGCAGAGAAACAAAAAATACATTGGGGACATCAAACTTCCCATCTATATAGAGGGAGTGAATTCTGTTCAGAAATTATGTGTTATTGATTGCTTATCTTCCTGTAATGTTATCCTTGGAAGGCCATGGATACACGATATGAAGGCAGTCCCCTCAACATATCATCAATGTGTCAAGCACCCAACTCAATGGGGTGTGGTGAAGATAGAGAGTGATCAGCAGGAGGCGAAGAACTGCTACACTTCCTTAATGAAACCAGGCTCTAAGCCAATGGAAGAATAGCAATTAAAGTATCCTCCAAGAGACGTCATGGAGGCAAGAGAGCAATACGTCAAGGATATTCTGTTAAACATAAAGGATCATGAATCCAAAATTTTTATAGGATCTGGGATCCTAGACAGTATTGAGCAGGATTTAGTATCCTTCTTAAAAAGGAGAAAATCTACCTTTGCTTGGAAACATGAAGACATGCCAGGTATATCTAAGGATGTTATTACTCACAAACTTGGTATTGACAGGTCTTTCAAGCCAATACACCAAAAAAGGAGGAAATTTGCACCTGAAAGAAATGCCATTATCCAAGAAGAGGTAGACGAATTGCTAAAGGCAGGTATGATCAGAGAGGTAAAGTCTCCAAGATGGTTAGCCAATGTGGTAGTTGTTCAGAAAAAGAATGGAAAGTGGAGGGTATGCATTGATTTTACTGATTTAAACAAAGCACGTCCCAAGGATCCTTTCCCTTTACCCCACATTGGCTGCATGGTGGATGCTACGGCGGGTCATGAGTTGTTAACTTTTATGGATGCTTTATCCAGATTCCAACAAATTCAGATGGAACCATCTGACCAAGAGGACACAACCTTCATGACTCCCACTGGTATATATTGCTATATTGCTATGCCTTTTGGTTTAAGAAATGCAGGTGCCACATACCAAAGGTTGGTGAATATGATGTTCAAGGAGTAGCTTGGACACAAAATGGAGATCATTCGATATCCTTGACAAATACAACATGAAGTTGAGGCAGTAAGTGCGTTCCTAGTTAAGGACCATGAAGGCTCTCAACATCCGGTATACTATGTAAGTAAAAGTCTACTTAATGCTGAGTCCAGGTACTCTCATTTAGAGAAACTTATTCGTGCTTTAATTATGGCATCTACTAAGCTCAGGAATTATTTTGAAACTCATCCTATTGTTGTCAAAACTAACTTTCCTATCAAGAATGTTATCAGGAAACCTGAAATGTCAGGAAGGATGGCAAAATGGGCAGTCAAGCTTAGTGCATATGACATTAAGTATGAACCTTGGATACCATAGAAGAACGCAGGGATTTGGCAATGATAAGGTTGGCTAGCTATCAACAAAGAGTAACTGGGGCTTACAACAAAAATGTCAGGGTCAGAAAGTTTCAAGTTGGTGACATGGTATTGAGGAAGGCATTCCAAAATACCACAAATCTACTAATGGCAAGCTAGCACCAAAATGGGAAGGCCCCTATCTAATTGAAGCTGAAGCAGGAAAGGGGGCATATCGTTTGTTAACAATGGATGGTGACCTCTTACCAAGAGCTTGGAATGCTGTCCATTTAAAGAAGTATTTTATGTAAGAAGGATCGAGGATCCTTAGATATCTTGATACTCTGTTCATGTTTGAGGTTCCCCAGAGGATATATAATCCTCACTTTGGTAATGTTTTGCTTATTATTTCATAAGTTCTTCATTTCATTCGTTATGAGGAAAGGATGTTTGATTTATAACATCCATTTTCATCAAGTTTTAAGTTTTGCAGAGTTATTTGCATTTGAGACAAAGGATCAAGGGGTTGGCCACCTCTCCTAAGTTTTTGGGCTTGTCCCCAATCTAAGGTATCCATTACCTTCTATGGTTTAAAGGTCTTCACCTTTCACACGAATTGGGTTTTAACACCCCGCCAGTTGCGCACGTTATCCAAGTATAGTTCCAGGCAATGGGATCAGTATCCACTTTAGGGGCTGACAATTTCATTGCTGTTGGCTATATGCAGGATCCTAAGTATAATGGTAGACGTACCATACATCCGTTCCTAAGGTTTCTAACGTTTTCACGTTTGCTAAGGTTTTGGCATTTTCATGTCACTCACGTTGGGAAAGTTGCGAGTTTGGGCCAAACCCCAGTTTACACAAGTTTATTTGGGCTTGTCCCTAGTATATTTGGGCTTGTCCCCCGTTTGTTAGGCTTGTCCCCAGTTTATTTGGGCTTGTCCCCAGCTTGTTGGGCTTGTCCCCAGTTACTAATGATTCTTTCATTTGATGTTTGGCTTAGTCCCAAGTTATATACTGTTACAGGTTTACAAAGCTTAACAGCTAAGGATCCTGGATCCTAAAGTTCTACTGATTTTTATGCCTTATTGACATAATTGTAAGTATTGAGGATATAGAATCCTAACTTGGATTCACTGGTATGAACCTTTATTTACCATTATTTTATTTCTGGTGTATTAATGTTACCCTCAACCTTTGACAACAGGATATGTGATCCTTGATCATATAGTATTCAGCCTTTTAAAGAACTTGTTTTGACATATACTTTACATTCTTTTTAACAACTTCTAAATTCCTAAGTTATATGGTATGAAATTGACTAACAAGTATAAGCATAATAATATTCAAAGTAAAAAAGAACAACACCAAACATAGGCAAAAAGCTTAAGTTTTATTTATTTATTAAAATCCTTTCAAAAGGTTGTCAAAATTGCTGACCCAAGCTTCTACCAGCAATACCTGGCCCGTCCACTTGGGTTAGCAAATGGTGTCCACACTAATAGTTCAAAGTGCAGAAAATTAAAAGCGAGGGGCACCGAAGACTTCATCCTCCACAAACAGAAGGACTTATCCATCTTTGTTACCCCCTATTGTTCACAGGATCAGTGATCCTTAACCCTAAGAAACTGTTAGGGGAGGATTTTCCAAAGATCAGTGATCCTCAATTACTGTCAAGCTGATGGATCCTCACTTCTGTTTGAATTAGTGATCCTCAGAGGGTATTATAGGATCAGGATCATGGATCATCATAGTGATCCTTACCCTAACGATTGTCTCCTTTGAATATGATGTTGTTTTGCAGGAGTACAAGCTTGGACTTGGTCTTGGCGATATTCCTGGAGCATATTCCATATTTATTCCGCACATGCTTAACTGAAGTGGACGTTATGGAGTTCGTGGAAGACTTGCACAAAATGTGGATAGTTTGTTAGCTTAGATTTTTTCCATTTTTAAAAGGGGATAGCGAGCAAGATTAGAACACTTGGCTATTTTTAGCTTAACACACACACTCGTAACTGCTCTCATCAGCTCTTGACAATTCACTTGGCGATTACACACTTTTTGCACATTACACTATAGTGATCCTTGTAACTAGCTCGCTATCATCCAAAGTTGTAATAACTTGTTAGTTTAATTTGAGTTGGTGATCGGTAGTTTCCATCACCCGAGGTTTTTTATGCCCTTGATCAACTCTTGATCAAGGGCTTTTTCCTCGTATAAATCTTTGTGTCACTTGTTCATTTCATTTCTGAGTGATCGTTAGCATTGTTCATTGATTCAAGCATCACACCTCACAACAGAAAGTTTGGTTGCATTATCTTAGCTTGATTTTTGACCAAAACAGTTTGGCGCCCACCGTGGGGCAATTGGTGCTTCGTTTTTGAGAAATTATTATTCTGGTGATCATTTCGGTTCGTTACAATCAAGCAAATGGCTTCCTCAGCAAAGAACACATCAAGCTCTATGTCGGCGATCAGTTCTTCACAAGGCGTTCCTCCTTTGCCTCCACCACCTTCTGGATCCCAGAAGAATGCTGAAAATGCTGTGAAGAGACAAACCCCCATTTTCCAAAAACCACAAACTTCTTCTGTTTCCACTAATCCTACTACTAATGATCTTTTTAATCTGATTTTGCAGATGAGGGATCGCATGCAAGAGCAGGACAAAACCAATGAACGGATCCTCCAAGAGATTGGTGATATCAAGAAACAGAAGAAATCAGGGGAGGATCACTCTCCTTTGATGCCAAGGTTATTGAATTTTGACACTCCAGTTGTAACTACCCTACAATCGGCAGTTTCGGGAATCCAGTATCAAAGTGGTCCATCAGAAAGGCGTTATGGAACGGCAACTATGAGTCAGGCATTTAGCTCTCACTCCCAGCCTCAGGGATCCGATTTTCAGCCATCGGGATCCTCTTTTCAGCATCAGGGATTCTTCATCAGCTCAGGAGGATATTTGGGAATGCACACAGTCCAAGGATCTTCCCAGGTCCAAGGATCCTCCCAGGTCCAAGGATCCTCTCAGGTCCAAGGATCCTTCCAGGTCCAAGGATCCTCCCAGGTCCAAGGATCCTTTATGATTCCAGGATCCTTTCAGGTTCAAGGATCATCTCAGCCTCAAGGATCCAACATCTTTCAGGATCAAAGATTCCTAAGAAGTATGCAGCCCCCGAGCTCGGATGTTCATCAAGGAGACTTCATACCAATGCAGACCATTGCTTCCTCTGGTCCTTCAATCATACCAGAGTCCCATCAATATGGATTCACATATGGAATTCCAAACACGAATCCTTTGGGAGGTAACACTTTTAATAATTCATATAACACTAACCATGGCTCTATGCAGGATACATGTATCAATCAGGCTATGGCCAGGGAGTTACAGAAGCTTAAGGACATGATATCTAATGTTCTAGGAGTGGTCAAGCCCATTCCTAAGATCGTAGATGGTAGCCATAGGATATCTCGCTTTGCACCGCCTATTTGTGATGCTGAGATACCCAAGAGGTTCCAAATACCTTCCATGAAGCTATATGATGGTTCGACGGATCCAGAGGAACATGTAGCCCAATACAGGGAGAGGATGCAGATCAATCCAATTCCTGAGAGGTTAAAAGAAGCATGTCTATGCAAGGGTTTTGGATCCACACTTACAGGATCTGCTCTTAAATGGCTGCTAAGTCTTCCCCCTTACTCTATTACTTCATTTGCTAATCTAGTTAATTTGTTTAATAGTCAATTCTCTTGTAGTAGAAAGTTTGAATGATTAACTAGTGATCTATGTAGGGTAACACAAGGTCAAAATGAATCACTTAAAGATTACATCACTAAGTTTAGTAAAGAATCCTTCGATATCCCCAACCTGGATATTGCTACGGCTGTAGAAGCCTTTAAAATGGGATTGCTTAGGGATTCATTATTCTATGATGATCTTGTTATGACCCCATGCAGGAATCTTGATGAAGTAAGAACCAGGGCCCTTAGGTTCATCCACCTAGAGGATGACAAAAGGATCCAGGAGAGATTGACAGGATCCTCAAAACAGGAAAAGCAAGGATCCTACTTCAGGAACAACAAATCAAAGTCCTACAACAAGTCTGATAACCAGAATGTGCATGCAGTGGAACTGGAAGAGGATGATGAGGATTATCCTCCCATTTCTGAATACTGTTTTTCTGTTGATAACAATGAACTAATTCTTGCAATGCAGAATTTAGGTGAGAAAGCTAGGTGGCCGAGAAAAAGTGATAAACCAGCTCCTACAAAGGATAAGTCCAAGTGATATGCATATCATGAGGATTTCGGGCATCTCACTGAAGAGTGTATTGCACTTAGAAAGGAAATTGGTTACTTGTTAAGCAAGGGGCATTTGAAAGAGCTTTTGGGACGAAAGAAGTCAAGTATCCAGGATCCTGAAAGGATCCCGGAAAAGGCTCCTGCTCCTCCAGCAGATGCACAAGTTATAAACTTCATATCCGGTGGATCAGACATTTGTGGTACTTCCTTTTCAGCAGCCAAAAGACATGTCAAGGAAACCAAGATGGATAATGGAGACAGACCCATCCGGACATCCACTGTCACCGAGGATAAGATCATAACTTTTGATGGGGATGATCGTCTTGATGTTCAGGATCCTCATCATGATGGTCTTGTTATTACCCTGTTTATTTCTAATCATTTTGTTCGCGAGATCCTTATAGATGGAGGAAGCTCTGTGAACATCATTCAGCTTGATGTCCTCAAGAAGTTGAATATCCCAGAGTCTGATATTGTCCCAAGATCCTCAGTCCTTGTGGGATTCAGTGGGGAAACCAAGAACACATTGGGGGACATCAAACTCCCTATCTATATTGAAGGACTCCATTCTTATCAGAATTTTTGTGTCATAGATTGCTTATCATGTTGCAATGTTATCCTTGGCAGGCCGTGGATACATGATATGAAGGCAGTTTCATCCACATATCATCAGTGCGTGAAGCTTCCTAGTCCATGGGGAGTGGTGAAAATTGAGAGTGATCAACAAGAAGCTAAGAATCGCTATATGTCACACCCCGACCACGTGAGACAACAAAACGTGGCGGAAACGTCGGGGAGTGTTGTAACATAATTATTTGTTTCAAATCCATGGCAATTAAAGTTTCGTTTTATTAATCAAACAAGAGAGTTTACATCGTTTTAAACAAGAAACAAAGAGTACATAACACAAATTAACTAGTTCTTGCTTTGTTTTAAGTACTAAGGCACAAGTCTGCCTAGGTGTATCTTGATCAATCCTATGCATCACTTTAATGTAAAATTGCACAAACAACACAAGGATTTATACGGGGAAAAAGCCCTTGATCAAGAGTTGATCTCCGGCACAAAAAACCCCGGGTGATGGAAACTACCAATCACCAAGCTCAAATAAATGAATAAATGTTTACAACTTCGGATAGTAACGAGCTAGGTACAAGGATCACTATCGTGAAATGTGTAAATATGAGTGAAAACGAATGAATGTTCGTCGAGAGCTTCAAGTGTGCGAGTATATGAGTGTGTGTAACTGTAAAAAATGACTAAGTGTTTTCTACTAGCTCGTTACCCCTTTTAAAATAGAAATTTAACCACCAAACTAACTATCCGATTTTTGTGCCAAGCCCCCACGTTCTCCATAATGTCCATTTTTAGCTAAGCACGTGCAGAATAGTTTGGGAATATTCTCCAGGAATGTCGCCAAGACTTGGTCAAGCTGGTTATACCTGCGAGATAGTACAAAACATAAGTAAACAATCGTCAGTACGAGGATCCTTAAAGTGATCCATGATCCTGATCCTGAAGCTCTTCTGAGGATCACCACCTGTCACAGAAGTAAGGATCACTAATTAGGATAACGAATAAGGATCACTAATTGTTAGAAAATCCTCCCCTAACAATTGCCCCCAAAATATAAGGAGTTAAATTGTAAATATGTGAGTTATATTTTACTGATCTTATCCGCAACAAACTAACGGATATATAGCCGTTAAAATAGAACTAGCCGTTACGATCATGACGTCACGGAAGTGACAATCCTGCAGAATCATAATTATAAATAGAGATATAGATAAGATCATTATGCATTCAAATTCGACAGAAACTCCCTTTAAATTCTCAGTCGACGATCAACCAGGTATTTCTTTCTCCTCTTTCTTCCTCTCTTACTCTGTTTTTCTTTCTTTATCTCCGTCACTTCGAAAATGTTGCTCCGAAGTTCACCAGCCAAGGATCACCCAAAGAACAGTCCTCCGAAAAGCCAGGGGATTATTGAAGACTCCATTAAAGAACGCTGTTTCTTCAATGATGCTCAGATAGATAGGATCCGCCACTGCTTCCCGGCGAACACCGAATTTAGGCCTTTTGACCCCAATGCCTTGAGCGATCATATCTCCGATAAATGGGTTGCTTTCCCCGTTACTCCTTTCACCATAGGCTATACATATCCTTTTCTAGCCTTCACCCAATCTTTCTTTTCCCTAACCGGCATCTCTTATATCCAAGCCATGCCGATGATTTGGAGGGTTTTGTACACCCTTGAAAGGATCATCGATCAGGAGGGAATAGATCTAGGAATGGCAGAGCTGGGAGAACTGTATGATCTTACCACCTTTGGCTCTCACCATTATTTGTTCAAACATAAACCCGGTGAGGAACACCCGATCTTCAAAGCCACCAAGAATGATGCTAATTGGAAACGGCGCTTCTTTTTTATCAAGAGAGATTCCATCCAGGATGGAAAGGATCTTCCTAAAAAATGGGCTACCCATGGTAGGATGGAGGATCCTGAGAAGGATCACCAGGAACTTTCTTTTGATGTAAGGATAACTTATATTTTTGCTTTCTTTTTATGCAGCTATCACCGTCTCACACCTCAAACTGTCCCCTGCTGCTAAGGAGAGGCTCCTTGCTTTCAAGAAACTTGATCATGAGACAAGAACTTTCAAGACAACAACCCAAGATTCACAGGAGGTATCCTCAGGCTCTGTCACAATGTCAAGTAAGTATCCTTGTTTAAAATTTAAATAAATAGTGAAATATGAATTAAGAAAAGATACTTATCTTGTTTTGGTTGTGTAGGTGCTGGAAAATCCACCAAGTCTGCTTCCAAGTTCAACGTTGCTGATCTCACCACTGTCAGATCTTCCAAGAGGAAAGCTCCTACCAGTCCGACAGCTTCGGTCCCCAAGGCACCCCTCAAAGGGAAGGCAATCAAGAAGAGAAAAGCCTCTGAAGCTGGGGATCTGCAGGGTCTGCCTCTGATCCGTCATCAATTCCTTGAGTACTTTAACGAGGTGAGGATCACTGTCTTTGCTCGTATATCCTGTTGACATATCCTGCTGGTATATCCTGCTCATTACTTGATCTTGACCTTATCCTTTTCACAGAAATTCGCTGAGATTGAGGACTATGTGGGCCACGTTGAGGATCAGGATAGGAAGATTGCTGATCTCCAGCAGGTTGCGGTGTTGAAGGATCTCACAATTGCTGACCTTCAGAAGGAAGTCCGGGATACCAAACAGCAGATGGCCAAGGTGCTGGTTAATGTTGACTATGAGAAGAGTGAGATCACCGAAGATGCCAAAATCTCTGCCGCCATTACAATGTACAAGACCAAGCTTCAAATGGCCTCGGAAGCTCAGGATCCTGCTTTTGACAAGAGCACCTGGGATATTGAAGGTTGGAAGGCAAGGCTTGCTGAACAGGACGATGAAGAGGCTGAGGAGGTTGAAGAGATCCTGACAATCGAAGCTGGAGGCAAAGGTGAAGGTGGTGAAACAAGTGGAGCTGGAGGTGACAATGCAGCGAAGGCTTAGGCTGCATGATTGGGTGATGAAGGACATTTCTAGACGTAGCCGGAGCCCAATTTTTAAATCTGGTAGTAGTTTGTTTTTTTGTGGTTGTGATGTTTAAAACAATTTCATGGTTTGTACTTTGAACAATAGGTTTTAGGATTAAGGATCTTGTGTGATCCTTAGGACATTAGGCAGGATTGTAATTGGTGGAGGGATCCTCTGTTTGGGGGATGAAGCCATTGTGATCCTGCCGCCTTTATATCCCTGCACTATCTTTGAACTTATTATCATGGACACCCTTTACCTACCCCAGCGGACGGGCCATGTTTTGCTGGTAGATGCTCGGGTAGGTAATTTTGACAACCTTTTAAGGGTTAGTCTTTTGTTTATAAATAAAAACTTAACCTTTTGTCGCTTATCTCGTGTTGTTATACTTTTTAATATCTTACTTTCCAACTGTTGTAATGTTCAATATGTTTATACTTATCAAGCCTTGAAAAATTAGAAAAGATATCCAGAAAGTTGAGGATATGATCAAGGATCACATATCCCATAACCGATAAGTTCTAAAAAGTGATATGGTTTAAGAATCACAAGTTCAGTTGTCAAGTATAAGGGTTATTCAAATAAATAATGAATAGAATTAAAAATAGTTAAGGATCATACCTGAGGATCCAAGTTAGGATCGTAACCTTAATAAGGATAACTATAAGATAAACCTTAGAATAAAGTAAGGATCAAGGATCCCTAGTTGCCTATCTTCAAGAACCTGAAATAGAGCATCACTTGGGACTAAGCCAATATAAGATAAGAATTAGCAACTGGGGACAAGCCCAAGGATAACTGGGGACAAGCCCAAGGATAACTGGGGACAAGCCCAAGGATCGTATGTAAACTGGAGTATGGCCCTAACTGGCGACTATCCAAACTTAGTGGCATGAAAATGCCAAAACCTTAGCTAACGTGAAAACGTTAGAAACCTTAGCTAACGTGAAAACGTTAGAAACCTTAGGAACGGATGTATGGTACGTCTACCATTATACGTAGGATCCAAAGCATAGCCAGTACAATGGAATTATCAGCCCCTAAAACGAGTACTGGTCCCAATGCCTTGAACTATACCAGGATCATCGTGCGCTACAGGCGGAACTGGGGTCAAGCCCGAATAACTGGGGTTAAACCCAAAGGACGGATTGCTTCAGTGGATAACCAATGTTATGCTAAGGATTCCTGAACTTTCAAAACTTAAACTCACGTGAGAGATGGATAAAGGATACATGATCCTTATCCTTATATGAGAAAATAAAGAAATGAATTAGTTCAAGTTTAGGATATTACCTAAGTAAGGATCACCGATGCTTTGAGGATCCTTTAAGGATATCCCTATTGTGAGGATCATCTGTGCCACTAGGATCCTGCTCACATGAAATATTTCTTCAAGTGGACAGCATTCCAAGCTCTTGGTAGCAAATCACCTTCCATGGTTAGCAATCTATATGCCCCCTTTCCTGCTTCAGCTTCAATCAAATAAGGGCCTTCCCATTTTTGAGCCAACTTCCCATCAGCAGGATTGGTAGTATTTTGGAATGCTTTCCTTAATACCTTATCTCCAACTTGAAACCTCCTGATCCTGACATTTTTGTTGTAAGCACCAGCCATTCTTTGCTGATAACTGGCCATCCTTATCCTAGCCATATCCCTGATTTCTTCAATAGTATCCAGGTCTTGAACCAAGTTCTCGTCATTCTCCTCAGGATCACGGGTACTTGTTCTTGCAGTTGGAACCACCATTTCTGTTGGGATCACTGATTCTGCCCCAAATACCAAAGTGAATGGTGTTTGACCAGTAGCATTCTTAGGGGTTGTCCTATCAGCCCAAAGCACATAGGGTAGTTCTTCTGCCCATTTCCCTTTCTTGGATCCAAGCTTCTTCTTCAAATTGTTGATGATGATCTTGTTGGATGATTCTGCCTGACCATTAGCTTGTGGTTGGACTGGTGTTGATGTTATCATCCTAATCCCCCAGCTGTCACAAAAGTTAGTGGTTCTGCCCCCAATAAATTGGGAACCATTATCACATATAATCTCAGAAGGAATTCCAAATCTAGTTATAATATTTCTCTTAATGAAGGATATTACTTCCTTTTCTCTGACTTGGGCAAAAGCTTCAGCCTCTATCCACTTGGAGAAGTAATCAGTCATAGCAAGCATGAATACTTTTCCACCAGGTGCCTTAGGGAGCTTACCAACTATATCCATACCCCATCTCATAAATGGCCAAGAGGAGGATATAGGATGCAATAATTCAGCTGGTTGATGAAGGATATTGCTGTGCCTCTGACAAGGATCACATCTCTTAGCATACTCCACAGCGTCTCTCTTCATGGTTGGCCAGTAGTATCCTGTTCTTAGGATCCTTGAGAATAATGCCCTGCCCCCAGTGTGGTTTCCACAATCTCCTTCATGGAAGTCTTTTAAAACTTCTTGGACTTCAGGATCCTTAATGCATCTCAAGTATGGTCCTGCAAGAGATCGTCTATACAACATACTATTTATAATTGAGAATTGAGATACCTTAGATTTGAAAGCCCTAGGGTTTTCTCCTGTAGGAATCTCTCCATGTTGTAAGTATCTCATAATTGGTGAGATCCATGATCCTGATCCTGAATGGGATTGAGTATCCTCACAAGGGATAATTGTAGAATCATTTCCTATCTCCATAGCCTCGTGATCCTCGATAGCCGGGGTCAGGATATGGATAATAGGGACCTTGATATCCTCCAGGATCTTCAAGGATGATCCTAAGTTAGCCAATGCATCAGCCTCTATATTTTCTTCCCTTGGTACCTGCGTCAAACTAAAGGAAACAAAAGAGAGTGCCAAACTTCTGACTATCTCTAAATATTTGGTTAGCTTTTCACCTTTAACAGCGTAGGATCCATTAAAGTGGTTTGTAATTAACAAAGAATCTACGTGTACCTCAAGATACCTGATCCCCATATGCTTAGCAATTTGCTAACCAGCAATTAAGGCTTCATATTCAGCCTCATTGTTAGTGGTTTGGAACTCACAAGCTATAGAGTGGGGTATTATGTCCCCCTGTGGCGATTTTAGTAGTATTCCCAGCCCTGTGCCTTTGACATTTGAGGATCCATCAGTATAGAGTATCCAAGGATCCTTGGTCTCTTCTAGTTGCTGGACTTCCAACTCAGCTTCTTCTTGTAAATCACTACTGAAATCAGCCACAAAGTCAGCTAATGCTTGGGATTTGATGGCTGTCCTAGGCTCATATCTTATATCATATGCACTTAGTTTTACTGCCCACTTAGCCATCCTTCCTGACATCTCTGGTTTCCTGAGGACATTCTTAATTGGAAAATTAGTTTTAACAATGATAACATGAGTTTCAAAATAATGTCTTAACTTAGTGGATGCCATAATTAATGCAAGAATAAGCTTTTCAAGGTGTGAATACCTGGATTCGGCATCAAGTAAACTTTTACTTACATAATAGACAGGATGTTGTGTACCTTGATGATCCTTAACAACGACCGCACTTACTGCTTTTGAGGATACTGCAAGGTACAAGGATAGCACATCGCCTTTTTCTGGTTTCATCAAAGCCGGGGCCGAGGATAGGTAATCTTTGAGGGCTCTCAAAGCATTTTCATGCTTCTCCGTCCATTCAAATTTCTTGTTCTTCCTTAGGATATCATAGAATTCTTTACACTTCTCGGAGGATTTGGATATAAATCTGTTCAAGGCTGCTATCCTGCCTGTTAGCCTTTGAACATCCTTAGCATTGGCCGGAGATTTGATGTTCACTATTGCTTTGATTTGTTCCGGGCTAGCTTCAATGCCTCTCTTTGTCACCATATATCCTAAGAATTTACCTGCTTTAACACCAAAGTGTCATTTTGAAGGATTAAGTTTCATGTTATATTTGTCAAGGATATCGAATGCTTCCTCCAAGTCTCTTAGGTGATCCTCAGCTTTTAAGGATTTTACCACCATATCATCTATATAAACCTCCATAGTTTGTCCAATCTGATCCTTGAACATCATATTCACCAGCCTTTGATATGTTGCACCTGCATTTCTTAATCCGAACGGCATAGCAATATAGCAGTATATACCAGTTGGAGTCATGAAGGCTGTATCCTCTTGGTCGGATGGTTCCATTTGGATTTGTTGAAATCCAGATGAAGCATCCATAAAAGTTAACAGTTCATGACCCGCGGTTGCATCCACCATGGAGTCAATGTGGGGTAAAGGGAAAGGATCCTTGGGACATGCCTTATTTAAATCGGTAAAATCGACACATACCCTCCACTTTCCGTTTTTCTTTTGAACAACAACCACATTAGCCAGCCATCTTGGATATTTGACCTCTCTAATCATACCTGCCCGGAGCAATTTCTCTACCTCTTCCTGGATAATGGCATTTCTTTCCGGTGCAAACTTTCTTCTCCTTTGATGGATTGGTTTGAAGGATCTGTCAATGCCGTGTTTGTGAGTGATTACATCTTTGGATATACCAGTCATGTCTTCGTGTTTCCATGCAAAGGTAGTCTTTCTCCTTTTTAGGAAGGATACGAGGTCTTCTTTCATTTCGCCAAGGATCCCTGATCCGATATAAACTATAGATTCAGGATCATCCGGATCCATAAGGATTTCTACCACATCCTGTTCACTCGCCTCCAAGACATCCCTTGGAGGATACTTTGATTGCTATTGCTCCCTGGATTTCAAAGCTGGTTTCATCGATGAAGTATAGCAATTCTTAGCCTCCTGCTGATCACTATCAATCTTCACTATTCCCCAAGGACTAGGGAGCTTCACACATTGATGGTAAGTGGATGGGACTGCTTTCATATCGTGTATCCAGGGCCTGCCAAGGATAACATTACAACAAGATAAACAGTCAATAACACAAAATTTTTGATAAGAGTGTAGGCCTTCAATGTATATTGGGAGTTTAATGTCCCCCAGGGTATTCTTAGTTTCACCACTAAATCCCACGAGCACAGAGGATCTTGGTATGATCTCTGATTCAGGAATACCCATCTTCTTTAGGACATCAAGCTGGATAATGTTCACTGAACTTCCTCCGTCTATAAGGATCCTGCGGACAAAATGGTTAGATATGAAAAGAGTAATAACTAAACCATCGTGATGAGGATCCTGGATATCAACACGATCCTCTTCATCAAAGGTTATGACTTTCCCTTCCGAGACACTTGATGTTCGAACAGGTCTTTCTCCGTTATCCATTTTAGTTTCCTTTGCATGCCTTTTAGCTGCTGAGAAGGATGTGCCGCAAATGTCTGATCCTCCAGAAATGAAGTTTATCACTTGTGCATCCGCTTGAGGGGCTGGAGCCTTCTCAGGGATCCTTTCAGGATCCTGAGTCCTTGACTTTTTTCTTCCCAACAATTCTTTTAGATGCCCCTTGCCCAACAAGTATCCAATTTCCTTTCTTAGTGCAATGCATTCTTCTGTGAGGTGCCCAAAATCTTCATGGTATGCACACCACTTTGATTTATCCTTAGTTGCAGCTGGCCTATCATTTTTTCTGGGCCATCTAGCTTTATCACCTAGACTCTGCATCGCAAGGATTAGTTCATTATTATCAACACTAAAACAATATTCAGAAATTGGAGGATAATCCTCATCATCCTCTTCTTGATCAATAGAATGCACGTTCTGGTTATCAGATCTGTTGTAGGATCTGAACTTGTTGTTCCTGAATGAGGATCCTTGCTTGTCCTGCTATGAGGATCCTGCTAACCTCTCCTGGATCCTCTTGTCATCCTCTAGCCGGATGTACCTAAGGGCCCGGGTTCTTACCTCATCTAGGTTCCTGCATGGTGTCATAACAAGATCATCATAGAATAACGAATCCCTAAGCAATCCCATTTTGAAGGCCTCAACAGCCGTGGCTATATCTAAGTTAGGAATGTCTAAGGATTCTTTACTGAATTTGGTAATGTAATCCCTTAATGATTCATTATGACCCTGGGTTATCCTATACAGATCACTAGTTAAACGCTCAAATTTTCTACTACAAGAAAACTGATTATTAAATAGATTAACTAGGTTAGCAAACGAGGTAATGGAGTAAGGGGGAAGACTTAGCAGCCATTTGAGAGCTGATCCAGTAAGAGTAGACCCGAATCCCTTGCACAGGCATGCTTCCTTTAATCTTTCTGGGATCGGATTGATTTCCATCCTCTCCCTGTATTGTGCTATGTGTTCTTCAGGATCTGTCGAACCATCATACAACTTCATTGTAGGCACATGGAACCTCTTGGGTATCTCAGCATCACAGATTGGTGGTGCAAAACGAGATATCTTGTGGCTCCCATCTGCAATCTCTGGGATAGGTTTGACCACTCCCGGAACACTTGATATCATATCCTTTAGCTTTTGCAATTCTCTGGCCATGGCATGATTGATACCTGGATCCTGCATAAGACCATGGTTAGTAGTATGAGAATTATTAAAAGTGTTACCTCCCATTGGATTCAAGTTAGGAAGAATGGATGTTAATCCATATTGTTGAGGCTCTGGAATGATCGAGGGACCAGTAGAGGCATTGGTCTGCATTGGAATAAAATCTCCCTGATGGACATCTGAACTTCCTGTTTGCAAATTCCTCAAGGATCCTGGCATCTGGAAGGATCCCTGAAACTGGGACGATCCTGGAACAAAGGAGGATCCTTGAACCTGGGATGATCCTGGAACGAAGGAGGATCCTTGAACCTGGGATGATCCTGGAACGAAGGAGGATCCTTAAACCTGGGATGATCCTGGAACGAAGGAGGATCCTTGAACCTGGGATGATCCTGGAACGAAGGAGGATCCTTGAAACTGCTGCATTCCTGAATATCCTCCTGAACTCGTGAGGGATCCCATATGCTGAGGATAGGATCCCGCTGGCTGGAAATATGAACCTGATGCCTGGGTCATTGTTGTTGTTCCGTAGTGCACTCCTTTTGGTCCACCCACATATTGAATGTCTGGAACCACTGATGGCTGAGAAGTAATCACCGGAGTATCAAAATTCAAAGATCTGGGCATCAGTGGGGAACGATCCTCTGCCGTTTTCTTCTGTTTCTTAATTTTGTCAATCTCCTGGAGGATCCTTTCATTGGTCTTATCCTGCTCTTGTGCATGATTCCTCATCTGCAAAATCAAGGCATAGAGATCATTAGTAGTAGGATTAGTTGAAACAGAAGAAGTAGGTGGTTTTGAGAAAATGGGAGTTGGTTTCTTCGCGGCATTCTCAGTATTCTTCTGGGATCCAGAAGGTGGTGGAGGCAAAGGAGGGACGCCTTGTGAAGAAGTGAATGAGGGCATCAAGTTTGAAGCACTCTTCGCTGAGGAAGCCATTTGCTTGGTTGTAGTGAACCGAAATGAGCACAGAAATGCCTATTTTTCTAAGGACGAAGCACCAATTGCCCCACGGTGGGCGCCAAACTGTTTTGGTCAAAAATCACACAAGGATAATGCAACCAAATCTGATTTTGTGAGGTATGATGCTTGGTTAATCTTATTCAAACAAATGTATTTCACAACAATTGAAAACTAAAGGATACATAAGGATAGCAACATGGGAGATAGCCAAAAAGTTAAAGTTATTTTATTCACAAAACATTAAACCTTTTAAGGTTGTCAAAATTGACAACCCACGTTTCTACCAGCAAAACGTGGCCCGTCCACGTGGGTTGGCAAAGGGTGTCCATTGTTTACGGGTCTTTGTAGTGCAGAAAATAAAAGACGGAAGGATAACGAGTGGCTTCATCCCCCAAACAGAGGATCCATCCACCACCCATTATCCTGCCTATTGTTCAAGGATTCCTGATCCTTCACCCTAGAAACTACTGTCTAAAGTTATACAAGTTCTGACGATAAGGATCCTTGATCCTAGAAGCTTTACTTTTCATAGTTTGCTTATTCAGCAATAATTTACAAGGATATAGAATCCTAACTTGGATTCTCTGGTATGTTATATTCTAACTTTTTCTAAGCTGTAAGTTGTCTCTTATCCTTTTTGGTTAGGGATCATTGATCCACATTTGTTCGAACACTTCAAGTTTTCTGTTAAAAGTTTTACATTATCATCAGATTTTCAATAACTTTCCAGTTGTTTGTTGATGATATTTTTGAAAATAGAAAGCATACATGAAAAATAAAAAGGGAAGAAACAACTATAGATGTAGCTAAAAAAGTTTAATGTTATTACCTATTCATTATGTATCAAAATCATCTGGCCTGGATTTCACCAGCAAAATCGTGGACCATCCACCCAGGCCGGATAAGGCTATCTAACAGTTAAAGTGTCTATGCAGAAATTAAAGTGCAGGAAGGTTAATAGCAAACTGTGTAGAAGGATTCACTCTCCACGAATGGAAGGATCTTCTGATCTGTAAAGGCACTTGAGGAGTTATCTCTAACTCTATATTTTGCAATGATCATTATAGCAGGTCTTATCAGTGACGACAGGCAGTGTAACAACTAGTTACCAGCAGCAACGGCTAGTCCGCTTCTGACGGAAATATGACAGCTGTGAATCCTTATCACAACTGCCATATTGGGGGCAATTGTTAGGGCATGAATTTTATGCTAAGGATCATCTATCCTGAGACTAGGCATGGATCACGGATGCCTAATGGCTGATGCAGAGAGTCCGAGGATCCAGAGTCTGAGGATCACGAGTCTGAGGATCCAGGATCCTTAACAGAACTTATGTTTTGCACGTTTTTAATGTGTAAATGTAGGTAATGGACGTAGTGGACCACTTCTTTGCTGGAATCTCGTGGAATATGCTTTTAGGCACGTGCATATTGAAGAAATAACCGTTAGTGGTGGTCATGGGTGACTTCCACCTTTTTCGGGAAGTTAGTTAGTTGATTTTTCTTATCATTTTAAGGGGAAAACGAGCTCAAAAAAGGCACAATTCGTACACACCACAGAAAATACACACAATACACGAATTCTCTGCAAACACTTAGCAAAAAACACACACTTTCACTAGAAATTCATTGTATCGAGCTTGTTTTCTTCCGAAGTTGTACAAGGATCACTATTGTTTCAACAATATATTTGGTGATCGGTAGTTTCCATCACCCGAGGTTTTTTATGCCGGAGATCTTCTAAAGATCAAGGGCTTTTTCCTCGTATAAATCTCGGTGTTCATCGTTGATTTCATACACTTGTTGTTCATACAATTAACCAAGCATCATACCTCACAAAATCATATTTGGTTGCATTATCCTTGTGTGATTTTTGACCAAAACAGGCACGTCAGCATAAAAATGCCTGTGAGATACATAGGTTTTGTGAAAATAAGATTCATGACTTAAGTTTAAGAAAATGTTTAATAAAATTTAGCCATGGACCTTGTAAATTGATTTGTTTTTGTAAATCATTTGAAAAGCAATAAGACCAGATGATATGTATAAATAAGAGAATAATGTATGGTTAAATGAATAACCAAGTAAAATGAGTTTGTATAAGATAAGTTGTTTGTAAAAAAATGTCTTGTGAAAAGTATGTTATTTGTATAAAATGTTATATGTCTCAAATTGAAATGATTCAAATAACGCTACGATAGGTAATACCATACAAACACTTATATATAGGAAGTACCAGCGGCGTATCCACCATGCTTGTATCATATTACACACGCCTCGTTACTTAAATCACTTACTCAAACCAAACCATCAAGATGTAATGTTTAACAATTGTAGAAATGTTTAGGTATAGTCGAATGTCTATTGTCAAATGGTTCACATGGTTCAATAGATACAAATGGTTCACATAATGTAATATAATGTGTTCATATGTTGGATGAGCATATGCAACAAATTGTAATGTAAAACAATGTACTAAGTGTTAGGGGTGGATTTCTAAATGATCAGTGATCCTTATTTACTGTTGGGTTTAGTGATCCTCAATTCTGTCTGAAGTAGTGATCCTCAGAAGTGTTGCAGGATCAGGATCATGGATCACTATAAGGATCCCTATACTAACGATTGTCTACTTTAAATTCGTAATTGTTTTGCTGGACTATCAACTTGGACTTGGTCTTGGCGATATTCCTGGAGAATATTCTAAGTCTATTCCGCACGTGCTTGGTCAAAAATGGATGTTATGGAGTCATGGAGGACTTGCACGATTTGCGGACAGTTAGTTAGGCTAGATATTTTCTAATTTTAAGGGGGTAGCGAGCTATTTTTGAGAGGACTTGGCTATTTTTGGCTACACACACACTTATACAATCGCTCTCATCAGCTCTCGCTAACACACTTGGCGATTACACACATTTTCTACACAATACACTATAGTGATCCTTGTACTTAGCTCGCTATCATCCGAAGTTGTAATACATTTCTTGTTTAATTTGAGTTGGTGATCGGTAGTTTCCATCACCCGAGGGTTTTTATGCCGGAGATCATTCATTGATCAAGGGCTTTTTCCTCGTATAAATCTTCGTGGCACTTGTTCATTACACTTCATAGTGATCCTTATTGTTGTTCATCAATTCAAGCATCATACCTCACAACAGAAAGTTTGGTTACATTGTCATTGCTTGATTTTTGACCAAAACAGTTTGGCGCCCACCGTGGGGCAATTGGTGCTTCATTCCTAGAAAGATTCGTGTTTTCGTGGTCATTTCGATTCGCTAAAACCAAACAGATGGCTTCCTCAGTGAAGAATACTTCAAGTTTGATGCCCTCATTCAGTTCTTCACAAGGCGTTCCTCCTTTGCCTCCACCACCTTCTGGATCCCAGAAGCATGCTGAGAATGCTGCGAAGAAACCAACTCCTATTTTCCAAAAACCACCTACTTCTTCTGTTTCAAATAATCCTACTACTAATGATCTTTATTCCCTGATTTTGCAGATGAGGAATCATGCACAAGAGCAGGATAAAACCAACGAAAGGATCCTCCGGGAGATCGATGAAATCAAGAAACAGAAGAAATCAGTGGAGGATCACTCCCCTCTGATGCCAAGGTCGCTGAACTTCAACACTCCGGTCATAACTTCCCAACACTCAGCAGTTCCGGACGTGCAATACTTGGGTGAACTACCAGGAAGGCGTTATGGGACAACAACAATGAGTCAGGCATTTGGCTCTTACTTCCAGCCGCAGGAATCCTCTTCTCAGCCATCAGGATCCTCCTCTCAGCACCAGGGATACTTCACGTCAGGAGGATATGTGGGAATGCATGCAGTACAAGGATCCTCCCAGGTCCAAGGATCCTCCCAAGTACAAGGATCCTCCCAGGTCCAAGGATCCTCCCAGGTCCAAGGATCCTCCCAGGTCCAAGGATCCTCCCAGGTCCAAGGATCCTCCCAGGTCCAAGGATCCTCCCGAGTCCAAGGATCCTCCCAAGTCCAAGGATCCAGATCCCAGGATCCTCTTTGGTCCCAGGATCCTCTTTGGTCTCAGGATCCTCTTTGGTCCCAGGATTCCCCCTTGTTCAAGGATCCTCCCTGGTCCCAGGATCCTTTCAGGTTCAAGGATCATCTCAATTCCAAGGATCCAACCTCCTTCAAAATCAAGGATCCTTGAGAAGTATGCAGCCTCAGAACTCGGACGTTCATCAAGGAGACTTCATACCAATGCAAACCATTGCCTCCTCTGGTCCCTCAATCATGCCAGAGTCTCGACAAGATGGATTCACATCCGCAATTCCAAACTCGAATCCTGTGGGAGGTAACACTTTCAATAATTTATATAACACTAACCATGGCTTTATGCAGGATACAGGTATCAATCAGGCCATGGCTAGGGAGCTATAGAAGCTTAAGGATATGATATCCAGTGTACCAGGAGTGGTTAAACCCATTCCTGAGATTGCGGATGGTAGCCATAGGATATCTCGTTTTGCACCACCTTTATGTGATGCTGAGATACCTAAAAGATTCCAGATACCATCAATGAAGCTATATGATGGTTCAACGGATCCAGAAGAGCATGTAGCTCAGTACAGGGAGAGGATGGAGATCAATCTAATTCCTGAAAGGTTGAAAGAAGCATGTCTATGCAAGGGATTTGGATCTACACTTACAGGATCTGCTCTTAAATGGCTGCTAAGTCTTCCCCCTTACTCTATTACTTCATTTGCTAATTTAGTTAACTTGTTCAATAGTCAATTCTCTTGTAGTAGAAAGTTTGAACGATTAACTAGTGATTTATATAGGGTAACACAAGGTCAAAATGAATCACTTAGAGATTATATCACTAAGTTTAGTAAAGAATCCTTAGATATTCCTAATTTGGATATTGCTACGGCTGTAGAAGCCTTTAAAATGGGATTGCTTAGGGATTCATTATTCTATGATGATCTTGTTATGACACCTTGCAGGAATCTTGATGAAGTAAGGACTAGGGCCCTTAGGTTCATCCGCGTAGAGGATGACAAAAGGATCCAGGACAGATTGACAAGATCCTCAAAACAGGATAAACAAGGATCCTACTTCAGGAACAACAAATCCAAGTCTTACAACAGATCTGATAACCAGAATGTGCACGCAGTGGAACAAGAAGAGGATGATGAGGATTATCCTCCTATTTCTGAATATTGTTTTTCTGTTGATAACAATGAACTAATCCTTGCAATGCAGAATCTAGGTGAGAAAGCTAGGTGGCCAAGGAAAAGTGATAAACCAGCTGCTACAAAGGATAAATCCAAGTGGTGTGCATATCATGAGGATTTTGGGCATCTCACTGAAGAGTGTATTGCACTTAGAAAGGAAATTGGTTACTTGTTGAGCAAGGGGCATTTAAAAGAACTCTTGGGACGAAAGAAGTCAAGGACCCAGGATCCCGGAAAGGGCTCCTGCTCCTCCAGCAGATGCACAAGTTATAAATTTCATATCCAGTGGATCAGACATCTGTGGTACATCCTTCTCAGCAGCAAAAAGATACGCTAAGGAAACCAAGATGGATAATGGAGACAGACCCGTCCGGACCTCCGTTGTCACCCAGGATAAAGTCATTACTTTTGATGAGGATGATCGTGTTGACATCCAGGATCCTCATCATGACGGTCTTGTAATTACATTGTTTATTTCTAACCACTTTATTCGCAGGATCCTTATAGATGGAGGAAGCTCTGTTAATATCATTCAGCTGGATGTTCTCAAGAAAATGAATATCCCAGAGTCTGATATTATCCCAAGATCCTCAGTACTTGTGGGATTCAGTGGGGAAACAAAGAATACATTGGGGGACATCAAACTCCCAATCTATATTGAAGGATTGCATTCTTATCAAAAGTTTTGTGTTATTGATTGCTTGTCGTGTTGTAATGTTATCCTTGGCAGGCCATGGATACATGATATGAAGGCAGTCCCATCCACCTATCATTAGTGTGTAAAGCTTCCAAGTCCATGGGGAGTGGTGAAAATTGAGAGTGATCAACAGGAGGCTAAGAATTGCTATACCTCATCAATGAAACCAGCCTCAAGACCAAGGGAGCAATAGCAATTAAAGTATCCTTCAAGAGATGTCTTGGAGGCAAGAGAACAGGATTTGAAAGAAATCCTCATGGATCCTGATGATCCTGAATCCAAGATCTTCATAGGGTCAGGGATCCTTAGTGATATTGAACGGGAGCTAGTATCCTTTCTCAAAAGAAGGAAAACCACCTTTTCCTGGAAACATGAAGACATGACAGGTATATCTAAAGATATAATTACTCATAAACTTGGCATTGACAGGTCATTCAAGCCAATTCATCAAAAGAGGAGGAAGTTTGCACCTGAAAGAAATGCTATTATCCAGGAAGAGGTAGATAAGCTACTTCGAGCAGGTATGATTAGAGAGGTTAAGTATCCAAGATGGTTAGCCAATGTGGTTGTTGTTCAAAAGAAAAATGGAAAGTGGAGGGTATGTGTCGATTTTACAGATTTAAACAAGGCATGTCCCAAGGATCCTTTCCCATTACCCCACATTGACTCCATGGTGGATGCTACCGTGGGTCATGAGTTGTTAACTTTTATGGATGCTTCATCTGGATTTCAACAAATTCAGATGGAACCATCCGATCAAGAGGATACAGCTTTTATGACCCCAACTGGTATATACTGTTATATTGCTATGCCATTTGGATTAAGGAAAGCAGGTGCTACTTATCAAAGGCTAGTCAATATGATGTTCAAGGAGCAAATTGGACACACTATGGAAATCTATATCGATGACATGGTGGTTAAGTCCAAGAAAGCTGAGGATCATCTTAAACACTTGGAGGAAGCGTTTAATATCCTTGATAAATATAATATGAAACTTAATCCTTCTAAGTGTCATTTTGGTGTAAGGGCAGGTAAATTCTTAGGATATATGGTGACAAAGAGGGGCATTGAAGCAAGTCCAGAGCAGATTAAGGCTATTGTGAATATCAAATCTCCTGCCAATGCTAAGGATGTGCAAAGGTTGCCTGGCAGGATCGCAGCCTTGAACAGATTCATATCCAAATCCTCAGAAAAGTGCAAGGAATTCTATGACATCCTGAGGAAGAACAAGAAATTTGAATGGACTGAGAAGCATGAAAGTGCCCTTAAAGCTCTTAAGGATTACCTATCCTCAGCCCCAGCCTTGATGAAACCAGAAAAGGGAGATGTGTTATCCTTATACTTGGCAGTATCCTCAAAAGCAGTAAGTGCGGTCCTTGTTAAGGATCACCAAGGTACACAACATCCTGTTTATTATGTAAGTAAGAGCTTACTTGATGCTGAATCTAGGTATTCACGTTTAGAAAAAACTTATCCTTGCATTAATTATGGCATCTACTAAATTAACGCATTATTTTGAGACTCATGCCATTATTGTTAAAACTAATTTCCCAATTAAGAATGTTCTCAGGAAACCTGAAATGTCAGGAAGGATGGCCAAGTGGGCAGTGCAGTTGAGTGCATATGATATAAGATATGAACCAAGGACTGCCATCAAATCCCAAGCCTTAGCTGACTTTGTGGCAGATTTTAGTAGTGATTTGCAAAAGGAGACTGAACTAGAAGTCCAACAGCTTGAAGAAACCAAGGATCCTTGGATACTGTTCACTGATGGATCCTCCAATGTAAATGGAACAGGGCTTGGAATACTACTAAAATCGCCACAGGGGGACATAATACCCCACTCCATAGTTTGTGAATTTCAAACTACCAACAATGAGGCTGAATATGAAGCCTTGATAGCAGGTTTGCAAATTGCAAAGCACATGAGCATCAGGTATCTTGAGGTACATGTAGATTCTTTATTGATCACTAATCAATTTAATGGATCCTATGCTGTTAAAGGTGAAAAGCTAATCAAATATTTGGAGATAGTCAAAGAATTGGCACTCTCTTTTGTATCCTTTAGTTTGACACAGGTACCAAGGGAAGAGAATGCAGAAGCGGATGCATTAGCCAATCTAGGATCATCTTTGAAAATTCCTGAGGATATCAAGATCCCTATTATCTATATCCTGACCCCTGCTATCAAGGATCATGTAGCTATGGAGATAGGAGAAGATTCTGCAATCATCCCTAGTGATAATACCCAATCTCATTCAGGATCATGGATACTCCCAATCTTGAGATACATACAACATGGAGAAATTCCTACAGGAGAAAACCCAAGGGCTTTCAAAATTAAGGTATCTCAATTTACAATATTAAATAATATGTTGTATAAACGATCTCTTACAGGACCATATTTAAGATGCATTGAGGATCCTAAAATTCAAGAAGTCCTAAAGGATTTCCATGAAGGAGATTGTGGAAACCACACTGGGGGCAGGGCATTATTCTCAAGGATCCTGAGGACAGGATACTATTGGCCCACTATGAAGAAGGATGATGTGGAGTATGCCAAGAAGTGTGATCCTTGTCAGAGGCATAGTAATATCCTTCACCAACCAGCAGAGCTCTTGCATCCTATATCCTCTTCTTGGCCATTCATGAGATGGGGAATGGATATAGTTGGAAAGCTTCCTAAGGCACCTGGTGGAAAAGTATTCATGCTTGCTATGACTGATTACTTCTCTAAGTGGATAGAGGCTAAAGCCTTTGCTCAAGTCAGAGAAAAGGAAGTTATATCCTTTATTAAAAGAAACATTATTACTAGATTTGGTATCCCTTCTGAGATTATTTGTGATAATGAATCCCAATTTATTGGGAATAGAACCACTAACTTTTGTGACAGTTGGGGGATTAAAATGATAACATCAACACCAGTCCATCCACAAGCTAATGGTCAGGCAGAGTCATCCAACAAGATCATCATCAACAATTTAAAGAAGAAGCTTGGATCCAAGAAAGGAAAATGGGCAGAAGAACTACCTTATGTGCTTTGGGCTGATAGGACAACTCCCAAGAATGCTACAGGCCAAACTCCATTTTCTTTGGTATTTGGGGCAGAATCAGTGATCCCTACAGAGATGGTGGTTCCAACTGCAAGAACAAGCATTCGTGATCCTGAAGAAAATGCTGAAAACTTGATTCAAGACTTGGATACTATAGAAGAAATCAGGGATTTAGCAAGGATAAGGATGGCCAGTTATCAAGAAAGGATGGCTGGAGCTTACAACAAAAATGTCAGGCTCAGGAAATTCCAAGTTGGGGATATGGTATTAAGGAAAGCATTTCAAAACACCACCAATCCTGCTGATGGAAAGCTAGCACCAAAGTGGGAAGGCCCATATTTGATTGAAGCTAAAGCAGGAAAGGGGGCATATCGATTGCTAACAATGGAAGGTGATTTGCTACCTAGAGCTTGGAATGCTGTCCATTTGAAGAAATATTTCATGTGATCATGATCCGTGATCCTTGCCAGACAAGTATCCTTGAAGGATCCCCACTGACAGATGATCCTCTTTCTGGTAACATTCCAATCTCAAACTATTTCATTCTTTTTATTCTCTTACAAGGATAAGGATCCTGCGTCCTTTATCCTCCTTTTACTTGATTCTGAGTTTTGAAGGTTCAGGTATCCTTAACTAAGGATTGAATATCCACAGAAGTATCCAGTTATTTGGGCTTGACCCCAGTTCTTTGGGCTAGTCCCCAGTTTGGGCCTGTCCCCAGTTTCGCCAGTAGCGCACGATGATCCTGGTATAGTTCATGGCAATGGGACCAGTACCCGCTTTAGGGGCTGACAATTTCATTGTACTGGCTATATTCAGGATCCTACGTATAATGGTAGATGTACCATACATCCGTTCCTAAGGTTTCTAACGTTTTCACGTTAGCTAAGGTTTTGGCATTTTCATGTCACTAAGTTTGGATAGTCGCCAGTGAGGGCCATACTCTAGTTTACATACGATCCTTTGGGCTTGTCCCCAGTTATCCTTTGGGTTTGTCCCCAGTTATCCTTTGGGCTTGTCCCCAGTTATCTTTTGGGGTTGTCCCCAGTATATTGGGCTTGTCCCCAGAATTGTTGGGCTTGTCCCCAGTTACTAACATTCATCTTATATTGGCTCAGTCCCAAGTAATATCTTATTTCAGGCTTGTGAAGATAAATGACTAAGGATTCTTGATCCTTACTTTCAACTAAGGTTTGTATCTTGGGTTATCCTAATTTTAAGTGTTAAAGGATAGGATCCTAACTTGGATTCTCAGGTATGATCCTTAACTATTTTGATTTTATTCATTATGTACTTAAGTGACACTTATCCTTTGATAACTGAACTTATGATCCTTAAACTATTTTTTATGTGATCCTTGATCATATCCTTAAGTCTTAAGGGATATTTTTTAAAATTTTTCCTTACTTGATGAGTTTAAACGACATGAACATCACAAAAGATTGAAAAATAAAATAACAATAAGGATATCAACACAGGATATAGCCAAAAAGTTAAAGTCATTTTATTCACAAAAGCTTAAACCCTTTTAAGGTTGTCAAAATTGCCAACCCACGTTTCTACCGCAAAACGTGGCCCGTCCACATGGGTTGGCAAAGGGTGTCCATTGTTCATAGGTCTAACAAGTGCAGGAAATTAAAGACGGCAGGATCACAATGGCTTCATCCCCCAAACAGAGGATCCCTCCACCATTTGTAATCCTACCTATTTTTCAAAGGATCATCCATGACCCTCAACCCTAATTACTATTGTTCAAGTACAAACCAACCATTGTTTATCAAAACATCATCAAGATAAAAAACCATAACCAAACTAAAAAAATGGGCTCCGGCTACGTCTAGAAATGTCCTTCATCGCCCATTCAAGCAGCCTACACCTTCGCTGCATAATCATCCCCTCCAGCTCTAGTATCCTTTGCATGATCCTTGCCACTACCACTAGCCTCAATTGCCAGAACCTCATCAGCCTCATCCTCATCCTCCAATTCAGCCAGCCTAGCCTTCCAGCCTTCCACATCCCAGCTGTTCCTATCAAAAGCAGGATCCTGAGCTTCCGAGGCCATCTGCAATTTGGTCTTGTACATCGCTATGGCAGCAGAGACTTTAGCATCCTGTGTGATCTCGTGCTTTTCATAATCGAAGTTGATCAGAATAGCAGCTGTTTGAGCTTTGGCATCAAGGAGATCCTTTTCAAGGGAAGCAATTTTGTGATCCTTGAGCACCGCAACCTTTTGAAGGTCAGAATGCTTCTCCTCAAGCTCCTCAACATTCCCAACATAGTCCTCTATCTCAGCAAATTTCTACAAAGAAGACAAGACAAATATTAGAATTAAGTGATCCTCAAATGGATAGGGTAATTAAGCTGAGTCAGTGATCCTTACATCATTGAAGTACTCGAGGAATTGATGGCGGATTAGAGGCAGGCCTTGTAGGTTGTCGGCTTCGGAAGTCTTTCTCTTCTTTCCACCTCTTCCCTTTGAAGTGGTAGCTTTGGGGATTACAACGGAGGGGCTAGCAGCAGATTTTTTCTTGGATCGTACGGTGTCAAGCTCAGTAACACTAAATTTGGAAGCAAATCTTGATGACTTTCCAACGCCTACACACCCAAAACAGATAAGTGTCCTTATTCTATTCATATATAACTATTTATTTAAACATTTGAATATAAAAAGAACAGGATACTTACTTGACATGGTGACAGAGCCTGAGGATACCTCTTGAGAATCCTGGGTGATTGTCTTGAATGATCTTGTTTCAGGATCGAGTCTTCTAAAAACAGCAAGCCTTTCCTTGGTAGCAGGAGACGGTATGAGGTGTGAAACAGTGACAGCTGCATAACATAAAACAAAAGGGGGTTAGTGATCCTATCACAAGAGCAAGATTATCTGGTGATCCTACTCAGGACCCTCTGTCCTACCATGGGTGGACCACTTCCTGGGTAGATCCTTTCCGTTTGGGATAGAGTCTCTTCTGACAAAGAAAAAGCGTCGTTTCCAGTTTGTATCGTTCTTGGTGGCTTTAAAAATGGGGTGTTCTTCACCAGGTTTTCGTTTAAACAAATATCGGTGGGATCCAAACGTTGTGAGATCATACATCTCAGCCAACTCCGACATTCCTAGGTCAATCCCTTCCTGCTCGATGATCCTTTCAAGGGTATATAAGACCCTCCAGATCATCGGCATAGCCTGGATGTAGGAGATGCCGGTAAGGGAGAAAAAGGATTGGGTAAAGGCTGGAAAAGGATAGGTGTATCCTATGGTGAATGGGGTAACAGGAAAGGCAATCCAAGTTTCAGAGATATAGTCACTCAAAGCGGTGGGGTCAAATGGCTTGATAACGGTATTCACTGGAAAACAGTGGCGAATTCTGTCTATTTGTGCATCATTGAAACAACATCTTTCTTTCGGTGAATCTTTGATGATCCCTTGGCTTTTAAGAGGGCTGTTCTTCTTGTGATCCTTGCCCGGTGAGTTGCGGAGCATCATTTTCGACGAGATGGTGGTAAAGAAACAAAAGCAGAGTAAGAGAAGGAAGAAGAGGAATGGAGAATACCTGAATAAGTCTTCTGATGAGGATTTAAAAAGGAAACGCTTGGATTTAAATGCCCTTTCACTCTTATCTCTAACTGCCATTTATAATGATGATTTTGCAGGTTAAGTCACCTCAGTGACGTCAGAATTCCAACGGCTAGTTCGATCTTAACGGCTATATATCCGTTAGTTTGTTACGGATAAGATCGACAAAATACAACTCGTTTATTTACAATATTACTCCTTATATTTTGGGGGCAATTGTTAGGGGTGAATTTCTAAATGATCAGTGATCCTTATTTACTGTTGGGTTTAGTGATCCTCAATTCTGTCTGAAGTAGTGATCCTCAGAAGTGTTGCAGGATCAGGATCATGGATCACTATAAGGATCCCTATACTAACGATTGTCTACTTTGAATTCGTAATTGTTTTGCAGGACTATCAACTTGGACTTGGTCTTGGCGATATTCCTGGAGAATATTCTAAGTCTATTCCGCACGTGCTTGGTCAGAAATGGACGTTATGGAGTCGTGGAGGACTTGCACGATTTGCGGACAGTTAGTTAGGCTAGATATTTTCTAATTTTAAGGGGGTAGCGAGCTTTTTTTGAGAGGACTTGGCTATTTTTGGCTACACACACACTTATACAATCGCTCTCATCAGCTCTCGCTAACACACTTGGCGATTACACACATTTTCTACACAATACACTATAGTGATCCTTGTACTTAGCTCGCTATCATCCGAAGTTGTAATACATTTCTTGTTTAATTTGAGTTGGTGATCGGTAGTTTCCATCACCCGAGGTTTTTTATGCCGGAGATCATTCATTGATCAAGGGCTTTTTCCTCGTATAAATCTTCGTGTCACTTGTTCATTACACTTCATAGTGATCGTTATTGTTGTTCATCCATTCAAGCATCATACCTCACAACAGAAAGTTTGGTTACATTGTCATTGCTTGATTTTTGACCAAAACACAAAGTATGCATACAATGGACATACATAGCATGAAATGTAATGTAAAACAATGTACTAAGTATGCACACAATGGACATACATAACATAAAATGTAATGTAACACAATGTACTAAGTATGCACACAATGGACATACATAGCATGAAATGTAATGTAAAACAATGTACTAAGTATGCACACAATAGACATACATAGCATGAAATGTAATGTAAAACAATGTACTAAGTATGCACACAATGGACATACATAGCATGAAATGTAATGTAAATCATGTACTATAAATGTACTAATGAACATAGCAAGTATATGATGTGAAAACATGGAAAGCATGAAAGTAACAAGTAGGCACATGTGTTTCACCCCAAAACAGTTTGAAAACGGTAAAAGAGGGGTCTATGTACTCACTTGAGATTGCTTAATAGTCCTTGAGTAACAACCAAACAATGCTAGAGATCACGGAAATCAAACGGCACCTAATATAGGTAACTATGTTAATAAACCGGACCTAAATCGGAGGATCGGATAGAATGAGGGCTCGTAAACCAAATGAGTATGGGGACTCATGTAATATGGTTTAACAAAGCCTACATACTAAAATGAACCCTAACCTAAGTGCTTACGACCCATTACGACCCGTTTAGATAGCTTATGCTACTATAACGCGTCGTTTGCGTGAAACGCGTTCGGACCGCCTAACTAGTCCTATGACAAGTAGAATATGCCTTAACATGTCTAATATTGTTGCCAAATTAGTTTAAATGTCAAAAGTTATGTTACATATGTTTAAAATGAATTTTGGCGTAAAAAGGGTATTTTGGTAATTTACCTAAGGCATATATACTACATACCATACAACTAACTAAACGTCGTGACCATAAGGTATAACCTCGGAAGGTTATTCCCTATATACTATGGTCACCTAATGTGTTTGGTCGGATCCTAATGATCGACCAAACGGGTCGGATTCAAAAGTATAAGCGATTATTTAGATCGCTTACCTTACGACCCTATATAAGCACTAAACTAAAAGTGACGAGCTAAGCATGTTAAAACATACTTAACTAAGTTTAGAAAACAGGTTTGGTATCAAAACAAACGGTTTTGATACCTAAGAGTAGTTTGGTTACAAAACACGCAAGAATGCGCATTTTGGCCGAAACTACGACTCGTCACTGAGCCTAGATAACGTGGTAATCAGTAGGTATAGTCACTAGGGACTATAACCATCGTGATTACGCTCACGTTATGAAGTTCAAACGAACTTCGCATTGACCATAAATTGGTCAATGCAGAAAGTCAAACAAAGTTTGACTTTAACGCTAAAAGAATAACAAGAACGAAGGAACACTTACAAAGGGTCCAAGAACGGAAGGTTTGAATCCGAACACTCTCAGGTATGAAGTGTTATACACAACAACTTAGAGAGCAAGTTCAGATTTCAAAGGTGTGGGTTTTTGGGGTTGAAAGGGTTGGGTATTTATAGGAATGTTGGAACCGTTAAGATCGTTTATCAAATAACGTGCTTCAATCTTGTCCCTACACTTGTTGCAACCCTTGGTACCCAAATTTGGCCCCCGATGATCAGGTAATGACAAGTGTGGGTGAGTTTTGAGTGGTTAACAGCTGTAAACAGCTGTTAAACTAATCTAATCTGATCTGGGAAGCTTACACGGGCCGCTTAAGTGGACTCACTAAACTCACGCGGGCCGCCTGGCCTTTCTGGTCAGAAACAAGTTTCAGCAAATGTCAGTTTTGGTCGCTGTTATGCATTGAGGCCATTTCCGACACGTTTAAGGCCCGTTAAGCCAACGTTAAGGCCCTAAAATGATGCCTAAACATTGTGGACATGAAACATGCTCAAAAATATGCCGGATGTTGGTTCGTTTGGTCGTACGATCGCGATGTTCGCTTAATTACGACGGAATGCGCATAAGCGCGAAAAACGATCCAAATTGCGTGACGAATGGATTTTTCTTATGCCAAACACTAAAATAAAATATTTTAGTGCTTACATAAATTTTTGGATGTCCGGGTGTATTCAGAACGTAAGTTATGTGCGAAAATGCAAACTTATGCACTTTTTGATGCTTTTAGTCCCTGAATGACCCAAAAGTTTATTTTAGCACACCGAACCCCTCAAAGCCTATTTCTAAGCTTTGTAAAGGATATTTAGGGTATGTTTAACTTATGCTCATGTTCCGGAATATCTGTTACAGTTCAAATTGGCATACTTTCGCAGTTTGTCAAATTTAGTCCGTGTAAGCGAATTAACTTGATTTCGGCATACCAAACCATCCAAAACTTATTTCTAAGTTATGTAAAGGTTATTTAAGGTATGTTAAGCCTATTTCACTATTCCAGAGTGTTCGTAGCATTAAACTGGTTATATTTACGCATCAGATCGCGTATAACCTTCCAGAAAGTGATTTAAAGCCCGAAATCGAACAAGAATGATATGTGAAAACGATACACATATTTTTTTACAAATCCCAAGTATGAAACACAATATCTCATTGATTTGGTATTTTTTTTATGGTCACGTAGCCACAGTTGTCACAGTCTCCCCTACTTTAGGAAATTTCGTCCCGAAATTTATTTGTAGGAGCCTGTCTGTGACTTTGTGTTAATTAACCATCAAGGATAAGGCATAATCCTGATATTCCTCTTTAACGGACATTTTTCAGAAACAAAAAATGCACGGAATGAGTCTTTTTCCTTACTGGGTATCTTTCAGAAACGAAAATGCATGGAATGAGTCATTTTCCTTAATGGGTATTCTTCAGAAACGAAAATGAACGGAATGAGTCATTTTCCACAATTTCTTCAGAAACGAAAATGAACGGAATGAGTCATTTTCCACAATTTCTTCAGAAACGAAAATGCACGGAATGGGTCATTTTCCACAATTTCCTTAGAAACGAAAATGCACGGAATGAGTCTTTTTCCTTAATGGTTTTTCTTCAGAAACGAAAATGAACGGAATGAGTCATTTTCCAAAATTTCTTTAGAAACGAAAATGCACGGAATGAGTCATTTTCCACAATTTCTTCAGAAACGAAAATGAATGGAATGAGTCATTTTCCACAATTTCTTCGGAAACGAAAATGAACGGAATGAGTCATTTTCCACAATTTCCTTAGAAACAAAAATGCACGGAATGAGTCATTTTCTTTAATGGTTATTCTTCAGAAACGAAAATGAACGAAATGAGTCATTTTCCACAATTTCTTTAGAAACGAAAATGCACGGAATGAGTCATTTTCCACAATTTCTTCAGAAACGAAAATGCACGGAATGAGTCATTTTCCACAATTTCTTCAGAAACGAAAATGAACGGAATGAGTCATTTTCCACAATTTCTTCGGAAACAAAAATGAACGGAATGAGTCATTTTCCACAATTTATTCAGAAACGAAAAGAACGGAATGAGTCATTTTCCACAATTTCTTTAGAAACGAAAATGCACTGAGTCAACTCTAGACACATGACCAAACTTGCTGTGGTTTCTGTGCACTAAATTCCATAATTATGTATGCATCCATAAATACGCAATTCCTTGCACAGTCCGCACAATTTGTTTTGTAATGTGAAGGGGAAGAAAAATTTTAACCTGTGATGAGTGTGACTAGACTATCATAGGGTCCTTTTAATTAGATCGACAAATGATCTCTTTTAATTAGACCACCAAGGAGTCTTTTCAGCTATTTCATCACATGATATTCCTAACCAGATTTTTGGATCAATCTGTTTAACTAGACCACTCAAGGGGTCTAATTATGGAATAGTACAATATAATCCAAGGGTCTTTACTATTACGTAAAAGCTCATTGAGGATTTAATATAGTACCTTTGGATATCCTACTATGAATCCCCTTATACGAAGATATGGAAGATTCTACGAGGATTTGGATAACAAAACTTGGATTACACAAAAACATAAAAGGAAACACATAAGCACATAATCACATAGTTGTTTAACTTGGTTATTAGTTTGTTATTAACTTGTTATCGATTGAATATGGATATTCAAGGTACACCAGGAAACCAGTAGATGGGCTTCAATGTCCTCTAGGATCTATCTGAAAAGATAGGATGATCTCCCAAAATTTCGATTTTGTTTTCAAAGAAACGTAATATTCGAATTTAAGGAACACAACAATTTTAGGATTTACGGAAATACCCTTAGGTACCCTATTAAGGATTTATAGTGGTACTTTGGGTATTCGTCCATTGTTGTAACTTGCGCCTTGTACTTCATTTTTCCTTAGAAGAAACGGGTACTTAGGAATTTCGTGGAAACGCAAGATATCATAAAATGGAAAAAAAAATTTGGGGGGTAGTTTGCTTTTCAAGGAATACGATTCCTTGATTGTCGGTATTGTAGGGGATATGTTGTTTATACATATAACCACATAAATACATTGCAATGTAAATAAAAGATTTATTTATAAACAATGATAACAACTGTTTCATGGACCTTGACAACAAAAGAAAATAATACATAAGACGTGATTATTTCTAAAGGGTGTTGTCTTCTAGTCGGTCAGATGCTCATCCCTGTGCTGGATTTGCATTAGCAAGCTTTGGGCAATTTCTTCGGAAATGACCCATCTCGCCACAATTGTAGCAAGAACCTGGTGGAAAGCGAGCTTGAGCAGGATTGTTGTCAGCTTGATTTGGTGCAACTGCTGCTCGACAAACTTTTGCTGTATGACCTTTAAGTCCACAAATTTGGCATTTGCGGCACTTCACACTAGCATGATGATGAAGGTTACATTGGCTGCACAAGGGTGAAGTTCCGTTGTAGGGCTTCCTAGCAGGGGGTTGAGCTGGTTGGGGACGACTTGACCATTGTGAGCGACCATGGCGAAGTTCTGAGAAGCCTTTCGCTTCTTTGACTTCTTAGGGGATCCAGTCTGTTCATCCATGGTATTTGATTCCTCGATTGGTTTCTTGTAACCCTTTCGAAAAAGTTTGCCTTTCCTGATATGAGATTCAGTCAAGGTTGCAGCTAGCTCAATGGCCTGCCTAACCGTAGTGGGGTTACTACCAGTAACAATGTCCTGAACTTAGTCGGGGAGACCATCAATGTATTTTTCGATCGCCTTATCCAAAGGCGTAACCATGGTAGGACACAACAGGCTCAGCTCCTCATATCGATCGGTGTATGCTCGATGTTCACCGCTGTCTTGCTTAAGATCGTCGAATTCCCTTTCTAAGGCCCTGATCTCGTGATGAGGGCAGAATTCCTTCATCATCAGAGCTCGAAGCTCTTCCCACGTTTGGGCCAGTGCCACATCGGCATCCCTATCTCTCATCACACCATTCCACCACGTCAAAGCTCGTTTCTCAAAGACACTAGATGCGAAATCTACCTTTCGCTCGTTTGGACATTGAACATGTCTGAAGGTGCTCTCTAAACTCCCGAACCATTGCAGAAGTGCAGTCGCTCATTGAGACCCAGAAAACTTTGATGGCTTAGCCGAGTTGAACGTCTTGAAGTTGCAGGGGGCATTATTGTTGTTGAGAGCTTGGTTACATTGAGCAACGATGTTCGGGATTGCAGCAGTCATTTGCTGTGTAATGACAGCTGCCAGCTCTTCAATAGATACCTGATTTTTTGCGTCGTGGAGGCATTCTAAAAGGGGAAACAAGAGAGAAAACAAATGAAATGGAATTGGGTAAGAATAGGATGTTACAATTACCGACCAAAATCATGGGTGATGGTCATTTGTTTGAACCACGAAGCAAACAAACGACACACAAAGGCTGAATCAAAGCAAATAGATCCTTATAATGTATCGCGAAGACATGCTCGCCTATAAGTGGACACTCACCCCAAGAGTTCCCAGGTAAGAGTGACTGGTCCGATTATGTGGATTTGTACGAACACTCTAGCCTTAGACAGAAAACCCAGGGTACAGGCATTCACTCTTCCAGTTTGCACGTGTTCACACTATTTAGGACCCAAAGCTTTGACGAGATTTTGAAAATTCAAAGGGGTTCAAAACCTTACAATAGAGGGTTCAAAACCTAGTAATCAATCATCGAAAAACAGATGATTAATTTTTCAAAGCGGTTTTGAAATTTGTGTTCTTGTTGTGGTTGTCGCGTAAGGATAGGTGACAGTATTGTTTTATGACTAAACGCAAGTAAACTCGCATTAGGGTCCTAGGAAGGTTATAGACTAGGTCAAAGCATTACTAATAACCTAATTCCCTATAACCATGAGCTCTGATACCAACTTTCCTGTCACACCCCGACCACGTGAGACAACGAAACGTGGCGGAAATGTCGGGGAGTGTTGTAACAAAATTATTTGTTTCAAATCCAAGGCAATTAAAGTTTCATTTTATTAATCAAACAAGAGAGTTTACATCGTTTTAAACAAGAAACAAAGAGTACATAACACAAATTAACTAGTTCTTGCTTTGTTTTAAGTACTAAGGCACAAGTCTGCCTAGGTGTATCTTGATCAATCCTATGCATCAATTCCTGAAAACACATGTGAAAATAGGTACGTCAGCATAAAAATGCCTGTGAGATACATAGGTTTTGTGAAAATAAGATTCATGACTTAAGTTTAAGAAAATGTTTAATAAAATTTAGCCATGGACCTTGTAAATTGATTTGTTTTTGTAAATCATTTGAAAAGCAATAAGACCAGATGATATGTATAAATAAGAGAATAATGTATGGTTAAATGAATAACCAAGTAAAATGAGTTTGTATAAGATAAGTTGTTTGTAAAAACAATGTCTTGTGAAAAGTATGTTATTTGTATAAAATGTTATATGTCTCAAATTGAAATGATTCAAATAACGCTACGATAGGTAATACCATACAAACACTTATATATAGGAAGTACCAGCGGCGTATCCACCGTGCTTGTATCATATTACACACGCATCACTTACTCAAACCAAACCATCAAGATGTAATGTTTAACAATTGTAGAAATCTTTAGGTATAGTCGAATGTCTATTGTCAAATGGTTCACATGGTTCAATAGATACAAATGGTTCACATAATGTAATATAATGTGTTCATATGCTGGATGAGCATATGCAACAAATTGTAATGTAAAACAATGTACTAAGTATGCACACAATGGACATACATAGCATGAAATGTAATGTAAAACAATGTACTAAGTATGCACACAATGGACATACATAGCATGAAATGTAATGTAAAACAATGTACTAAGTATGCACACAATGGACAAACATAGCATGAAATGTAATGTAAAACAATGTACTAAGTATGCACACAATGGACATACATAGCATGAAATGTAATGTAAATCATGTACTATAAATGTACTAATGAACATAGCAAGTATATGATGTGAAAACATGGAAAGCATGAAAGTAACAAGTAGGCACATGTGTTTCACCCCAAAACAGTTTGAAAACGGTAAAAGAGGGGTCTATGTACTCACTTGAGATTGCTTAGTAGTCCTTGAGTAACAACCAAACAATGCTAGAGATCACGGAAATCAAACGGCACCTAATATAGGTAACTATGTTAATAAAGCGGACCTAAATCGGAGGATCGGATAGAATGAGGGCTCGTAAACCAAATGAGTATGGGGACTCATGTAATATGGTTTAACAAAGCCTACATACTAAAATGAACCCTAACCTAAGTGCTTACTGTTTTGGTCAAAAATTACCTAAGCAATTAAGTGATCAAATTAGTTAAGTGAGGTAGTGTGCTAGAAATATGTATGAAAAATGTGTTAACAAAATTAGATATGAAAACAGTTTCAGGATACGGCTCAGAATATAGAGCTGTATCTATGATCAAACAATGAGCGAAAATGTAAAGGTGGACACGAGATGTACGAGGAAAGCCCTTGATCAATCTAGATCGCCGGCATAAAACCTCGGGAGCTGACAATCGCAGCTGCCTTGTTCTTCTATTGCTTCAAATATCAGGATACAGTGCAGGATATGGTGCGGATCGACTATGTGTTACAATGTAATTTGAGTACAAGTGTTGTGTGTAGTGTTTGCGATGAACTAGAGAGAAAGTGTTTGAAAGTGTGTAAAATTGCGTGACTTAATCTGATCCGCCCCCATCTATTTATAGTAAAACTAATGTAACTAACTATCCTACATAACCAGGATCCAACAAATATTCCTTAGTTGAACGTTGGAGACCTGGTCTTTCGGGCTCAACGTCTCTCCTTTAACAAATACGCCCGAGTCTTGAGGAAATGGAGTCCACTTGACCGTTGGCAAGTCCCAGTCTTCAACCTGCACGTGATTAATTCGGTATACCCCAGGATATCACCCAGGATATTAGCAATGTCCTCGTCCAGTATCCTGATCACAGATAAACAATGAAAAGCAGGATATTAGTCAGCATGCATACTCAGAAAATGAGCCATAACAATTGTCCCCAAATATATCGGTTGGTATACCAATCCAACGGATATATTTCAAAAGTCTTATCCCATAATTCAAGGCATTTAAAATGAAGCGACGGTTGAGATCACATCGTAACCTCCAACACGCTTTTTGCTCAATGGAGATCCATAATGCCCCTATATCTTCTCTCTTCTTGTTTGAAAAGCAGATATCTTCAACAGAGCCTTCAGGTAATTCTCCATTTCTCATTTACTTTCTATCAACTTTCATCGCCTTACTCGTAATGGATGCCGAGACCTTCACCCAGCAAAATCTCCTCAAAAATCCCGAAAAGGAGATCTGTGCTTTTGACAACGCAGACATTGCGGCTTTGAGAGCTTCCAGCGCCTTCCCAGATAACACGGTCTTTAGACCGTTCGATCGGTCAATTCGATCGGATGTTTCTTCCACTGATTGGGTTTGCTTTCCAGCATATCCCTTTTCGCTAGGTCTTCGATACCCTTTTCCCGAATTCATGATGCAATTCTTCCGAACCACCGGCATCTCTTTTGCTTAAACCACGCCCATGGTTTGGAGAGTATTAATTGTACTTAACCAAATCAAAAACCTCCATTGCCCCGATCTTTGCATCGAGGATTTGCCTATTGCTTATCGCCTCCGATCCCATGGCTCTAGCCGATTCTTGCTTTTCTCGACCTCTAGCAAACCCCTTATTCTTAAAGCCACCAAAAACGAAGACGGATGGCAACGCAAGTTTTTCTTTGTCAAACGAGACTCCATTGCTGAGGGTGCCAACCTTCCGGTGGAGTGGTTAACCACCGGTAGGGTCATAAATATTCTCATGGACCGTTTGGTTTTCATCTCCTACTAATATCCCTCTTTTTTATCCTTATGCAGTGAACTTCAAGGAAGTAGCTCCCCCTACCGCTGAATCAGAAGAAAGAATCAACACTGTTTACCGATTACCTGCAATAGACAGGACTTTCACCACACACGTCCCGAGTTCCAGTCATTACTCGTCATCTGAAATGTCTGGTAAGGATTACTTTCAAAATAATTAGTCAAAACAGTATAATAAAATAAAGAGTAATAATGATGTGAAACTTTTCCCTTTATGCAGCACCGGCCAAGATCCCTGAAGTCTTTGACCTCGACGAATTGGACAGTTATTCTGATCAGATTCAGGTCAAGAAGGAAGCTAGTCCCAAGGCCACAACCTCATCCAGACCCAGCAGTTCCAAAGCCATCATTATTCCCAAACCTTCACCGGCTACCAAGCCCCGGAGTTCAAGTTCCCGCAAAAGGAAAGAGCCTGATTCCCCTGTCATTTCTGACACATTTCCTTATGAGAAGCACAGGTTCATTGAAGCTAGCGGGTTTATAACTTCCTTTCTTAACCAGGTTAGTATTCTCATATCACATCCTGCGGCCTACATTATTTACAAAGATTTATCAATATTTATACCTGTCCTCTTACCTTTGTAGGGTCTTGAGCGTCTGGTTCACCTATATCAAGAATCCTGCAAGCTTAACAAGACGCTTGAAACCAAGCTAAAGGAAGTTGAAATCACAATCTCCGATCAAGGCATGATTGCAGCCGCCAAATCTCGTCATTACGAGCAGAAATTTAAAGCTATGATTCAAGAACACCAAACTGCTCTCAACAAAGCTACTCTTCAAGCCCAGGCCGATCTTGAAGCTGCCCATGTGCAACATGAACGGGATATGGTCATCTACCGGGAAAGCCTCAAGAGTTCCGTCATCATTTCTCTCCTCCAAGCCAGATTGAAGATGGCCCATGAAGCCAAAACATTAGGTTTTGAATGCCTTTCTTGGGATGTTGGTGCTTGGGAGACCAAGCTAAAGAACCTCGGCGGCACCTATTCCAAATCAGCTGTCGAAGAATCTTCCAAAGCAGTTGAAAAAGCAACCGATGCTGAGAAGGATGCTGAGGCGGATCCCAAGACGGATGCTGCTGAAATCACTATGGACGAAGAAGGCACTACCCCCTAGAGCTTATTTCCTTTAAATCGTTTGAACAATTTTATGTCCTATGAACAATTTTTATTTCTGCATCAAAACAATTTGATATCCGAAGGTGGATGGGTCCTGGGTTTCAGGATGAAACCTTCGGTTATCAACTAGTACTGATTGTTTCAAGTAATTTTATTTTTCATATTTCTCGCTATTATCTTCCGTCTTTCTTAGTACAGATCCTTGTTTTACAAAATTTCGTACAATTATCTTTCAAAAATATCCTGATCAATATGCTCAACGATATATAATAAAAACTGTTATTAGATTTTTTCAACTTCGTAGAAAGCTTTTTAAAGAGTAAAAACAATCTATCTTTCCAAAACCTGTTTCGATAATACTTAAATGATCAAAGTTTCAAACTAGTATTTGTTTCAAATATTCTAAGAAGTACTTAAAAACAAATTTTGAGAATATATCAGGATATTTAACCTTTTACCAAACATATTATTATCAAAAACTTAAACAATGTTTACAAAGGAAAGATCATACCAGGTGTTTTGGTCAAAAATTACCGAAGCAATTTAGTGATCAAATTAGTAAAGTGAGGTAGTGTGCTAGAAAGTAAATTAAAAATGTGCTTGTTAAGTTGTTTAGAAAATCAGTATTCAGGATACGGCTCAGGATATTGAGCTGTATCTATGATCAAACAATGAGCAAAAGTAAAGTAAACGACACGAGATGTACGAGGAAAGCCCTTGATCAATCTAGATCGCCGGCATAAAACCTCGGGAGCTGACAATCGCAGCTGCCTAGTTCTTCTATTGCTTCAAAAATCAGGATACAGTGCAGGATGTGGTACGGATCGACTAAGTGTTACAACGAAACTTGAATACAAGTGTGGTGTTTGCGATGAGCTAGAGAGTGAAAGTGTACGAGAGTGTTAGTGAAAAATTGTGTGTTCTAAGCTGATCCGCCCCCATCTATTTATAGTAAAGATAAAATAACAAACTACCCTAAACTTGCGGGATCCACCGACTATTCCTTCTTCGAACGTTGTAGACCTGGTCTTTCGGGCTCAACGTCTCTCCCTCAACAAATTCGTCCGAGTCTTGAGGAGAAGAAGTCCTCTTGACCGTTAGCAAGTCTCAGCCTTTAACCTGCACGTGGTTAATTCAATAAGCCTCAGGATATCGCCCAAGATGTTAGCAATATCCTCTTCCAGCATCCTGGTTACAAATAAACAAACAAAGGCAGGATATTGGTCAGGATACGTATGTTAAGAAAATGAGCCCTAACACCAGGAATAGCGTATAAACCTATTACCAAATTTCAATCCCTTTGCAACTCTTCCAATGAAGATGTCCCCTGTCTGAGACACTTAGTGTATGAGTTCTGAACCTTATTCTTTGAGCTTTACATCATTGCCTTGGTAGGAATGTCCCCTGTATATAATGTCTTCAAATACTTAGAAATCTTCTGAATGTCAGTTTCCATTGTATAGGCAATTTTTCATGCCATGAGGGTAAAACCCAAGAATGTACTGGAGATAAATTCCTTGTATCCTGGGGAAAATCCCAAATTTTCATGCGCTACAGGCGAGAGTGTATAAACTCCAAGACTTAGAAAGGTGAAAACCTTTAAACCTTAGAGAGTATGAAAATACCCTTTCGTGAGAGAGGGTGATCAATCCTCATATACCTTTAGGATTCAGGATATAGCCAACAGTAACGAAATTGTCAGCCACTTTTACATGGACTGGTCCTGCCACCTTGAACTATCCCTGAATAACTTGCGCTCCAGGCGGGGTGTCTAAACCCAATTCGGAAGAAAGGTAAATACCTTTAAACCTGTGAAGGGATCAGGATCCCTTATACGTAAGAGAGGGGGCCAATCCTCTAATCTTCCGAAGTATCTTGTGTGAGCATCCTGGAGCTATATCCTGCAGCATATACTGCAAAACATCCTTAAACTAAGGTGGGTGTTAGCTTGGCTAACACCCCTCCGATGCTTAAGTTAGTATTGGGTTTCAAAGAATAAATTAAACCAAAACATATTTAAAAAAGATAGAATTCATACCATCCTGAGTTAGAAATTAAATTCTAAACTCACTTGAAATAAAGCTTAAGGTGTATAGCATTCCAAGATCTCGGTAGCATATCCCCTTCCATATTCTTGAGTCTATATGCTCTGGATATTCTTTGTTGATATGCTGCCATTCTTAGCCTTGCTGCATCCCTTTTTTCATCTATAGTATCCAAATCCTGACACAAGGCTTCAGGATTCTGTTCAGGATCCCGTAGGATAGATCTTGCAGTAGGTATTGCCATTTCTGTTGGAATCATTGCTTCTGCTCCAAATACCAAGGAAAATGGGGTTTGGCCTGTTGCATTCTTGACCGTTGTCCTATCAGCCCACAAAACAAAGGGTAATTCTTCTGCCCATCTACCTTTTTTGGTTCCAAGCCTCTTCTTCAAGTTATTGACAATTATCTTGTTTGAGGATTCTGCTTGTCCATTCGCTTGAGGATGTACTGGAGTAGATTTTATCATTTTGATTCCCCAACTCTTGCAAAAGTCAGTAGTTCTTTTGCTTATAAACTGAGAACCATTGTCACAAATTATCTCAGCCGGTACTCCGAATCTAGTCAGGATATTTCTGTTTATGAAGGATACTACTTCTTGGTCTCTAACTTAAACAAATGCTTCTGCTTCAACCCACTTGGAGAAATAATACATCATTGCCAACATGAAAACCTTTCCTCCTGGAGCTTTTGGAAGCTTTCCCACTATATCCATACCCCACTTCATAAATGGCCAAGGGGAAACAATAGGATACAACGGTTCAGCAGGCTGATGTAATATGTTACTATGTCTTTGACATGAGTCACATATTCGAGCATATTCCGCGGCATCTTTTCTCATTGTCGGCCAATAATATCCTGTCCTTAATACTTTTGAGAATAATGACCTGCCCCCTGTATGGTTACCACAATCCCCTTCATGTATATCCTGAAGTACTTCTTTGGCTTCAGGATCCTCCAAGCACCTTAAATACGGTCCTGCAAGAGATTTCTTGTATAAAACATTATTTATAATGGTGAATCGTGATACCTTCATCCTAAATGCCTTAGGATTTTCATTTTCGGGGATGTGTCCTGTTTTGGTCAAAAATTACCGAAGTAATTAAGTGATCAAATTAGTTTAGTGAGGTAGTGTGGTAGAAATGAGTGTTGAAAATATGCTTGTTTAGTTAATTAGAAAATCAGTATTTAGGATACGGCTCAGGATATAGAGCTGTATCTAAGATCAAACAATGAGCAAAAGTAAAGTAAACGACACGAGATGTACGAGGAAAGCCCTTGATCAATCTAGATGGCCGGCATAAAACCTCGGGAGCTGACAATCGCAGCTGCCTAGTTCTTCAATTGCTTCACAAATCAGGATACAGTGCAGGATGCGGTGCGGATCGACTAAGTGTTACAACTGAATTTGAATACAAGTGTGGTGTTTGCAATGAGCTAGAAAGTGAAAGTGTACGAGAGTGTTAGTGAAAAATTGTGTGTTCTAAGCTGATCCGCCCCCATCTATTTATAGTAAAGATAAAATAACAAACTACCCTAAACTTGCGGGATCCATCGAATATTCCTTCTTCGAACATTGTAGACCTGGTCTTTCGGGCTCAACGTCTCTCCCTCAACAAATTCGTCCGGGTCTTGAGGAGAAGAAGTCCTCTTGACCGTTAGCAAGTCTCAACCTTTAACCTGCACGTGGTTAATTCAATAAGCCTCAGGATATCGCCCAAGATGTTAGCAATATCCTCTTCCAGCATCCTGATCACAAATAAACAAACAAAGGCAGGATATTGGTCAGGATATATATGTTAAGAAAATGACCCCTAACAATTGTCCCCAAATATATCGGTTGGGATACCAATCCAACGGATATATTTCAAAAGTTTCACCTCATGACTTAAGGTAATTAATACGACTAGACCCTTGAAATGACAGCGGTACAACTTCCAAGGCATTATTTACTCTTTACCCCCTATAATCATCCTATATTAACCGAGGGACTCCTTATTTCAGTTATCCTTATCTTCAAGTGAACATCAGGTATTTCTCTTTCTATCCTTCTTTCTTGAATCGCCTTTAGTTAGCTCAATACTTTTTATGGCACCACGAACGAAATCCCGATCGGACCGACCAGCCTCAAGCCTCGTAAGCCAGAACTTCATTGTTGATCCAGCAAAGGAGATCTGCTGCTTCAATAATGCCGACATCGCTGCTCTTAAAGATTCCGGTGCCTTTCCCACCGGAACAGTCTTTCGCCCTTTTGATCGGGAAGCCCGATCAGATGCAATATCCGACGAGTGGGTTTGTTTCTTTGCCGACCCCTCCTCTCTTGGACTCCGGTACCCGTTTCCACCCTTTATCTCTAGCTTTTTCGACCTCACCGGCCTTAGCTATGCCCAAGTTATGCCAATGGTCTGGCGAATCTTGATAGTGTTAGATCAAATCAAATCTCGCCATTTTCCTAACCTACTTGTTGAGGACCTTCATATAGCATACCGGCTGAGATCCCACGGCAACCGCCGTTTTCTTCTGTTTTCCCTCAAGAACCCTCTGGTTCTTAAAGCCACCAAGAACGAGGATCGATGGCGACGAAAATTCTTTTTCATAAAAAGAGACTCTATTGATAAGGGTTTCGATCTACCGGTTAAATGGTTAACCAAGGGTAGGATTTAGGGTTTTAGGAATATCCCCAATTATATCTTCAAACTGTATCCCGGACTTATATTCTGATGTTTTTATGCAGCGAATTTCAGAGATTTAGTGCCTCCCAGTGCAGAATCCGAATCCAAGATCAAGGAAATCTACCGTCTTCCTGCCAGTGAAAGAACTTTTCCCCGTCTCTTACAGATTCACACCAAAAATCAAGCTCAGAAATGTCTGGTAAGCACATTCTCATATATTAATTATTTTTCAAAAATATGATGAGTTCAAGAATATCTTCCCTTATGTAGTACCAGTCGTCAACCTTGAAGGTTTCGAACTTGACGAATTGGATTGCTACTCCAGCCTTGAACCCACCAAACAAGAATCCAAGCCAAAGTCGTCTGCTACACCAAAGCCTACCTCCTCAAAAACTGTTTCTGCTCCCAAAGGCCCTCCGGCATCCAGGACCCGGGCATCCAGCTCTCGAAAGAGAAAGGAGACTGACTCTCCAGCTGTTTCTGAAACATTCTCTCTTGAGAATCATGGGTTCAACGAAGCCACCTCATTCCTCAAACAGGTAGAATTTTCTTTTTCGGTATCCTGTACAAGTATGTTAGTCTTTATCCTGCTTATTTTTCACATTAATACCTGTGTCTTTATCGATAGGGTCTGGATCGTCTTATGCATTTGTATGAAGACGCTTGCGGGCTTAAGAAGATGTTAAAGATCCAGCTGGAGAAAGCTCAAGCCACCATAGCTGATCAAGGAACCATTGCGGCTGCCAAATCCCAGCATTATGAAGACAAATACAAAGCAATGACTCAGGAACATCAAGCTGCCCTCCACAAAGCTAACGAGGATGCTGAAGCCAAGCTAGATACCGCCCTTCTTCAATATCAGCAGAATATGAGCTTATATCGGGATAGCCTCAAAGCATCCGTGGTCGTCTCTCTTCTCCAAGCCAGGATAAAGATGGCTTATGAGGCCATGGATTTGGGTTTTGAATGCCCCTCCTGGAACGTAAAGACTTGGGAGGCGAAACTAAAGGATCTTGGAGGTCATCCCATTGCTCATTCTATAAAGCATGCTGGTGAAGAGCCTTCGAAGGCGGCAGAGGAGGTGGCCAATGCTGATGATGATGCCGAGACGAATCCTGAGGCTGATGCTGGGGCGAATGCTGACAAGGAGGTTGCTGATCAAGAAGGCGCCGCTTCTTAGGCGGCGAAATGGGCGATGATGGATATACGTGCCAAGGCCGGAGCCCATTTTTAAATTTCGTGGTTGTGGTTGTTCAAACAATTTACTTTTCCTGTCTTCGAACAATTTTATATTTCCTGCATTAGAACAATACGATGACCAAAGGTGGATGGGTCCTCGGTTTCAGGATGAAGCCCTTGGTCATCGATTAGTATAACTTATTTTGAACGTAGTAACGGTTGTAGGTGGACGGGTCCTGTTTTGAGATAGATCCTGCAACCGTTACACAAGTATGGTAAAAACTAACTGTGCTTTTGGCGGATGGGCCTTAGTTTAAGGTGAAACCAAAAGCACAACTTTTGACTTGTTAATAATATAACTATCTTTTGACTTATTTTCTGTTACCTTGCCTTACTTAGTGTCAGTCTTATCTTTGTAAAGATTCTGTATTGTTATCTTATAAAATATCCTGATCAGTATGCTCAGCGACATACTGTAAAAACCTTTTATTAGATAGAACTTCCAAATGTTCCTTCAACTTTGTAGAAATTTCTTTAGAAAGTGGAAAACAATCTATCTTTCCAAAACCAAGTTTTAATAATATTTAAATGATTAAAGTTCCAAACTAACACTAGTTTCAAACACCCTAATCAAATATCTTTAAAAGGACTTTGAGGACAAATATCAGGATACTTAACATAATGTCACTGAAAACTCAAATGAGGCTTACAAAGGAAAGATCATACCAGAAATAGGGTGTAAATCTATTATCAAACTTCAATCCCTTTGCAACTCTTCCAATGAAGATGTCCCCTGTGCAAGGCACTTAGAGCATTAGTTCTGAGCCTCATTCTTTTAGCTTTATATCACCTTCTTGGCAGGGATGTCCCCTGTGTACAATGTCTTCAAGTATCTTAGAAATCTACTTAATATCAGTTTCCATAGGCGATTTTTTACGTTCCAAGGGCAAAACCCAAGGATGTACTGGAGATAAATCCCTTGTATCCTGGGGAGAATCCCAAATTTTCATGCGCTACAGGCGGGAGTGTATAAACTCCAAGACTTAGAAAGGTGAAAACCTTTAAACCTTAGAGAGTATGAAAATACCCTTTCGTGAGAGAGGGTGATCAATCCTCATATACCTTTAGGATTTAAGATATAGCCAACAGTAACGAAATTGTCAGCCACTTTTACATGGACTGGTCCCGCCACCTTGAACTATCCCTGAATAACTTGCGCTCCAGGCGGGGTGTTTAAACCCAATTCGGAAGAAAGGTGAATACCTTTAAACCTGTGAAGGGATCAGTATCCCTTAAACGTGAGAGAGGGGGCCAATCCTCTAGTCTTCCGAGTTATCCTGAGTACATATCCTGGAACTATATCCTGAAACATATCTTACAAAACAATTGTAAACTAAGGTGGGTGTTAGCTTGGCTAACACCCCTCCGATGCTTAAGTCAGTATTGAGTTTCAAAGAATAAATTAAACCAAAACATATTAAAAAAGATAGAATTCATACCATTCTGAGTTAGAAATTGAATTCTAAACTCACTTGAAATAGAGCTTAAGATGTATAGCATTCCAAGATCTCGGTAGCATATCCCCCTCCATATTCTTGAGTCTGTATGCTCCTTTGCCTGCTTCTGATTCAACTTCATATGGTCCTTCCCATTTTGGAGCTAACTTGCCATCGGCAGGATTAGTAGTATTCTGAAAAGCCTTTCTTAACACCCAATCTCCAACCTTAAATCTTCTGGTTCTAATATTCTTGTTATATGCCCTGGATATTCTCTGTTGATATGCTGCCATCCTTAGCCTTGCCGCATCTCTCTTCTCATCTATAGTGTCTAAATCCTGACTCAAGGCTTCAGGATTCTGCTCAGGATCACTTAAGGTAGATCTTGCAGTAGGTATTGTCATTTCCGTTGGAATCATTGCTTCTGCTCCAAATACCAACGAAAATGGGGTTTGGCCTGTCGCATTTTTTACCGTTGTCCTATCAGCCCATAAAACAAAGGGTAATTCTTCTGCCCATCTTCCTTTTTTGGCTCCAAGCCTTTTCTTTAAGTTATTGACAATTATCTTGTTTGAGGATTCTGCTTGTCCATTTGCTTGAGGATGTACCGGAGTAGATGTAATCATTTTGATTCCCCAACTCTTGCAAAAGTCAGTAGTCCTCTTACTTATAAACTGAGAACCATTGTCACAGATTATCTCGGCTGGTACTCCGAATCTGGTCAGGATATTCCTCTTGATGAAGGATACTACTTCTTGGTCTCTAACTTGAACAAATGCTTCTGCTTCAACCCACTTAGAGAAATAATCCGTCATTGCTAGCATAAAGACTTTTCCTCCCGGAGCTTTTGGTAGCTTTCCCACTATGTCCATACCCCACTTCATAAATGGCCAAGGGGAAATAATAGGATATAATGGTTCAGCCGGTTAATGCAGTATGTTACTATGTCTTTGACATGCGTCACATCTTCGAACATATTCTGCGGCATCTTTTCTCATCGTTGGCCAATAATATCATGTCCTTAATACTTTTGAGAATAACGACCTGCCCCCAGCATGGTTACCACAATCCCCTTCATGTATATCATGAAGTACTTCCTTGGCTTCAGGATCCTCCAAGCACCTCAAATACGGTCCTGCAAGAGATTTCTTGTATAAAATATTATTTATAATAGTGAATCGTGATACCTTCATCCTAAATGCCTTAGGATTTTCATTTCTAGGGATGTGTCCTTCTTTGAGATATCTCATGATTGGAGCCATCCAGGATTTAGGATCCTCTTCAGGATGTTCTACTCCAGGATCCTGAATACCAGCTACTTCTTTATCCTGAGGATTCGTTGCAGGATATAGGACATGTAATATTGGTATTCGCGTCCCTTCAGGTATCTTGATCGATGATCCCAAATTTGCTAAGGCATCCGCTTCAGCATTATCCTCCCTTGGTACCTGTTCAAGTATAAAAACATCGAAATATCCTGCTAATTTTTTGAGAATATCGAGATATTCGATTAATTTCTCACCCTTAACTGCATAGGATCCATTAAAATGGTTAGTAATTAACAAAGAGTCAACATATACTTGCAAATTTTTTTATACTCATGCTCTTAGCCAACTCTAATCCTGCAATTAAAGCCTCATACTCTGCTTCATTATTAGTAGCAGGAAATTCACACCTAATAGCTTGGGGTAATATGTCCCCCTGTGGCGATTTTAGTAGTATTCCTAATCCTACTCCTCTTACATTAGATGCACCGTCAGTATATAATGTCCAGGATCCTGAGGATTCTCCTAACTGTTGAACTTCTAGGTCTACCTCGTCCTGAATGTCACTACTGAAATCAGCCACAAAGTCAGCTAAAGCTTGAGATTTTATGGCATTTCTAGGTTCATATACTAAATCATAAGCACTCAACTTTACTGACCACTTGGCCATCCTGCCTGATATCTCTGGTTTCCTAAGCACATTTTTGACAGGATAATTTGTTTTAACATGTATCCTATGTGTCTCGAAATAATGCCTAAGTTTCGTTGATGCCATGACTAATGCTAGTATTAATTTTTCTAAATGAGAATACCTAGTTTCAGCATCTAGCAAACTTTTACTAACATAATAAACAGGATATTGCTGACCTTCATGGTCTTTTATAAGAACGGCACTTACAGCATTCCCTGATACAGCAAGGTACAGGGATAGTGGTTCACCATTTTCAGGCTTCATTAATAGATGTGCGGTTGAGAGATATCGTTTCAAATCCTGCAGGGCTGCTTCATGCTTCTCACCCCATTCGAATTTTTTGTTCTTCTTCAGGATATCATAAAAATCTTTGCATTTCTCTGAGGATCTCGAGATAAACCTGTTTAAAGCTGCTACTCGACCTGTTAATCTTTGTACGTCCTTCATGTTTGAGGGTGATTTTATATCCAGGATAGCTTTGATCTGGTCTGGGCTCGCTTCTATCCCCCTCTTTGTCACCATATATCCAACAAACTTTCCTGCCCCCACTCCGAAATGGCATTTAGCAGGATTCAGCTTCATGTTGTATTGATCCAGGATATCAAATGCTCCCTTGATATCCTGGAGGTGATCCTCGGCCTTTTTAGATTTTACCACCATATCATCGATATATACCACCATGGTGTCCCCCAGTTTGTCTTTGAACATCATGTTTACCAATCTTTGGTATGTTGCACCTGCATTTTTCAAACCAAAAGGCATAGCTGTATAACAATAAATACCTGTTGGTGTCATGAAGGCAGTATCCTCCTGGTCAGAAGGTTCCATTTGGATCTGTTGAAATCCTGAAGATGCGTCCATGAAGGTCAGCATTTCATGCCCGGCAGTGGCATCTACCATCGCATCAATGTGGGGAAGAGGAAATGGGTCTTTAGGACAAGCTTTGTTCAAGTCTGTGTAGGCCACACAAACTCTCCATTTCCCATTTTTCTTCTGTACTACAACCACATTTGCTAGCCACCTTGGGAACTTAACCTCCCTGATCATTCTGGATTTTAATAATCTCTCAACTTCCTCCTGGATAATTATGTTCCGCTCAGGAGCAAACTTCCTTCTTTTTTGCTGCACAGGCTTGAATGATTTATCAATTCCAAGCTTGTGAGTGATAATATCTTTGGATATGCCTGTCATATCCTCATGCTTCCATGCAAACGTAGACATCCTGCATTTCAAAAAGTTAATTAATTGTTCTTCAATATCCTGAGGGATATTGGTCCCTACGAGCACCGAAATATCGGGATTATCCTGGTCCAGGATAATTTTCTTCACATCCTGCTCTGGATCCTCCACGATATCCTGGGCCCGCGTCTTTAATTGCTATGCTGCACTAGGTTTGGTTGAGGATTTCATCGAGGATGAGTAGCATTCTTTCGCCTCCTGCTGATCACTATCAACTTTGACAACTCCCCAAGGGGTAGGTATCTTGATGCATTGGTGATATGTTGATGGCACGGCCTTCATATCGTGAATCCACGGTCTTCCCAGTATGATGTTATAGCAGGATAGAGAATCCATCACACAGAAACGTTGTATCGAGTTGACTCCTTCAACGTATACTGGCAACTTTATCTCTCCCACTGTGTTTCTAGCCTCTCCACTGAACCCAACAAGCACGGTAGACTTTGAAGTGATATCCATTGGAGATACATTCATTCTCTTCAGAGTTTCTAGTTGGATTATGTTGACGGAGCTGCCATTATCAACAAGTATCCTGCGTACAAAATGGTTAGCCACATATAACGTTATTACCAGAGCATCATGGTGAGGATCTTGGACAGTATCCCTGTCATCAGCATCAAAAGTGATCACTTTGTCAGTTGTGAGGGTAGTCATCCTGACAGGTTTGTCTCCCCTTTTGGCCTTGGCTTCCTTTGCATGTCTCTTTGCTGCCGAATACGAAGTTCCACAAATGTCGGATCCTCCCGAAATGAAGTTGATTATCTTGGCATCCGCGGGAGGTGATGTTGCTCGCTCAGGATCCTTCTCAGTATCCTGACCCTTATTCTTCTTTCTTCCTAAGAGATCTTTCAGATATCCCTTGCTTAAAAGATAGCTTATTTCTTTCCTTAGAGCAATGTAATCCTCAGTCACATGTCCGAAATCTTCGTGGAAAGCATACCATTTTGACTTATCTTTCCAGTCAGCCTTTTGTTGATTCTTTCGAGGCCACCTAGCCTTGTCTCCTTGACCCTGCATAGCATACATCAATTCAGGAATATTAACAGAAAAGTAATATTCGGACAACTCAGGATACTCATCTTCGACAGCATTCACTCTTTTATTTTCATTTCTACTATACGGCTTAGGCCGATATGACTTGAACGAGGATTCTGACTTCCTATTAGTTGATTCATAAGTGTTGGATGAGTTCATCCTTTCTTGCATCTTCCTGTCATCTTCCAGACGGATATATCTCAAAGCCCTGTTACGAGCTTCATCGAGATTCCTGCAGGGATTCATTACAAGATCCTGATAAAACTGAGAATCCTTTTGTAATCCCATCTTAAAAGCTTGCACAGCTGTTGCAACATCAAGATGTGGGATATCTAAGGATTCTCGACTAAATTTGTTCACATAATCCCTCAAGGATTCCTGAGGCCCTTGAGTTATCCTGTAAAGATCACTGGTTAGTTTCTCAAAACTCCGACTACAAGAAAATTGACTGTTAACTAAATTAACCAAATGAGCAAATGAAGTAATTGAGTGAGGAGGGACGTTTAACAGCCATTTCAAGGCTGATCCTGTTAGAGTAGAACCAAATCCCTTGCACAAGCACGCTTCCTTGAGCTCCGGAGGGATAGGGTTAATCTCCATTCTTTCCCTATACTGAGCAATATGCTCCTCGGGATCCGTAGTCCCATCATAAAGCTTCATGTTGGGGGTTTGGAATCTCTTTGGGATCTCAGCATCACAGATAGGATATGCAAAACGAGATATCTTGTGGCTGTCTTGAGACACTTCCGAGATCGGCTGGACCACCCCAGGTACACTAGATATCATGTCCTTCAACTTCTGAAGTTCCCTGGTAAGTGCTGATGTTACACCTGTATCCTGCAAAGATCCACCACTGTTAGTAGCATGAGTATTATTATTATTCGACACGTTACCCGTTGGAGGATTTTGCCCATATCCTGAAGCATATCCCGAGCTCCTCATGGTTGACATCCTGACCAAGGAGGGTATTTCAGGAGTATGATTCTGAGGAAGACTGGGCACAATATTCCCCCTGTTATCCTCAGTATACACAGCTGAACTGAAGTTCAACGTTCTGGGATGTAATGGAGTGACAATATCCTTAGCAGATCTGCTCGAGCCAGACTTCAGGAGTTGTATTTCCCTTAAGAGCATCTGGTTTGTTTCTTGTTGCTGCCTCATTTGTTCCTGCACAATTCCAAATAAGGTTAAAATTTCATCATTAGAAGCTAAAACGGGAGCAGATCCCTGGACACTCCGAGTAGGGATAACATCTTGAGATTGTGTAGAGGCTGGCATCCTTGGAGGAGGTGGTGGAAGCACCGAACCGGTAGTAGCAGAAGTCATAGCAGACATAGTAGAGGAACTCGTGTTTGATCTTGAGGCCATTATGGACAATGTGGCAAAAAGTTTTGAAAATAGAAAACCGATTAGCGATTTGACAAAATTTTTTAGTAAAGAGAGCACCACTTGCCCCACGGTGGGCGCCAAATTGTTTTGGTCAAAAATTACCGAAGTAATTAAGTGATCAAATTAGTTTAGTGAGGTAGTGTGCTAGAAATGAGTGTTGAAAATATGCTTGTTTAGTTATTTAGAAAATCAGTATTCAGGATACGGCTCAGGATATAGAGCTGTATCTAAGATCAAACAATGAGCAAAAGTAAAGTAAACGACACGAGATGTACGAGGAAAGCCCTTGATCAATCTAGATCGCCGGTATAAAACCTCGGGAGCTGACAATCGCAGCTGCCTAGTTCTTCTATTGCTTCACAAATCAGGATACAATGCAGGATGCGGTGCGGATCGACTAAGTGTTACAACTGAATTTGAATACAAGTGTGGTGTTTGCAATGAGCTAGAAAGTGAAAGTGTACGAGAGTGTTAGTGAAAAATTGTGTGTTCTAAGCTGATCCGCCCCCATCTATTTATAGTAAAGATAAAATAACAAACTACCCTAAACTTGCGGGATCCACCGAATATTCCTTCTTCGAACGTTGTAGACCTGGTCTTTCGGGCTCAATGTCTCTCCCTCAACAAATTCGTCCGAGTCTTGAGGAGAAGAAGTCCTCTTGACCGTTAGCAAGTCTCAACCTTTAACCTGCACGTGGTTAATTCAATAAGCCTCAGGATATCGCCCAAGATGTTAGCAATATCCTCTTCCAGCATCCTGATCACAAATAAACAAACAAAGGCAGGATATTGGTCAGGATATATATGTTAAGAAAATGACCCCTAACATGTTCTTCCTTGAAATATCTCATGATTGGAGCCGTCCAAGATCTAGGATTCTCTTCAGGATACTCTGCTCCAGGATCCTGAATACCCGCTAGTTCTTTATCCCGAGGATTCGTTGCAGGATACAAGACATGTATTATTGGTATTTGGGTTCCTTCTGGTATCCTGATCGATGATCCCAGATTTGCTAAGGCATCTGCTTCAGCATTATCCTCTCTTGGTACCTGTTCAAGTGTAAAAACATCGAAATATTCTGCTAATTTTTTGAGAATATCGAGGTATTCGATTAATTTCTCACCCTTAACTGCATAGGATCCATTAAAATGGTTAGTAATTAACAAGGAGTCAACATATACTCGCAAATTCTTGATACTCATACTCTTAGCCAATTCTAATCCTGCAATTAAAGCTTCATATTCTGCCTCATTATTAGTAGCAGGAAATTCACAACTAATGGCCTGGGGTAATATGTCCCCCTGTGGCGATTTTAGTAGTATACCTAAACCTACACCTCTTATATTGGATGCACCATCAGTATATAATGTCCAGGATCCTGAAGATTCTCCTAACTGTTGAACTTCTAGGTCTACCTCATCCTGAATATCACTACTGAAATCAGCCACAAAGTCAGCTAAAGCCTGAGACTTTATGGCATTTCTAGGTTCATATACTAAATCATAAGCACTTAACTTTACTGACCACTTGGCCATCCTGCCTGACATCTCTGGTTTCCTAAGCACATTTTTGACAGGATAATTCGTTTTAACATAGATCCTATGTGTCTCAAAATAATGTCTAAGCTTTGTCAATGCCATGACTAGAGCTAATATCAATTTTTCTAAAAGAGAATACCTAGTTTCAGCATCTAACAAACTTTTACTAACATAATATACAGGATATTGCTGACCTTCATGGACTTTTATAAGAACGGCACTTAAAGCATTCCCTGATACAGCGATGTATAGGGATAGTGGTTCACCATTTTCAGGCTTCATCAATAGAGGTGCGGTTGAGAGATATCGCTTCAAATCCTGCAAGGCTGCTTCATGCTTTGCTCCCCATTCAAATTTCTTATTCTTCTTTAGGATATCATAGAATTCCTTGCATTTTTCTGAGGATCTTGAAATAAATCTATTCAAAGCTGCTACTCGGCCTGTCAACCTTTGTACGTCCTTCATATTTGAGGGTGATTTTATATCCAGGATAGCTTTGATCTGCTCTGGGCTTGCTTCTATCCCCCTTTTTGTCACCATATATCCAAGAAACTTTCCTGCCCCCACTCCGAAATGGCACTTAGCAGGATTCAGCTTCATGTTGTATTGATCCAGGATATCAAATGCTCCCTTGATATCTTGGAGATGATCCTCACCTTTTTTAGATTTTACCACCATATCGTCAATATATACCTCCGTGGTGTCCCCCAGCTTATCTTTGAACATCATGTTTACCAATCTCTGGTATGTTGCACCTGCATTTTTCAAACCGAAAGGCATAGCAGTATAGCATTATATACCTGTTGGTGTCCTGAAAGCAGTATCCTCCTGATCCGAAGGCTCCATTTGAATCTGCTGAAATCCTGAGGATGCGTCCATGAATGTTAACATTTCATGTCCAGCAATAGCATCTACCATTGCATCGATATGAGGGAGAGGAAATGGATCTTTAGGACAAGCCTTGTTCAAGTCTGTGTAGTCTACACAGACTCTCCATTTCCCGTTTTTCTTCTGTACCACAACTACGTTTGCTAGCCATCTTGGAAACTTAACTTCTCTGATCATCCTGGACTTCAACAATCTTTCAACTTCCTCTTGGATAATCGCGTTCCGCTCAGGAGCGAATTTTCTTCTTTTTTGCTGAACAGGCTTGAATGATTTGTCAATTCTAAGCTTGTGAGTGATAATGTCTTTGGATATGCCTGTCATATCCTCGTGCTTCCATGCAAACGTTGACATCCTGCATTTTAAAAAGTTAGTTAACTGTTCTTCGATATCCTGAGGGATATTGGTTCCTACGAGCATCGAGATATCAGGATTATCCTGATCCAGGACAATTTTCTTCACATCTTGCTCCGAATCCTCCACGATATCCTGGGCCCGCATCTTTAATTGCTATGTTGTACTAAGCTTAGTTGAGGATTTCATTGAGGATGAGTAGCATTCCTTCGCTTCCTGCTGATCACTTTCAACCTTGACAACTCCCCAAGGGGTAGGGATCTTGATGCATTGGTGATATGTTGATGGCACGACCTTCATGTCGTGAATCCATGGTCTTCCCAGTATGATGTTATAGCAGGATAAGGAGTCCATCACACAGAAACGTTGTATTGAGTTGACCCCTTCAACATATACTGGTAAATTTATCTCCCCTACGGTATTGCTAGCTTCTCCACTGAAACCAACGAGCACAGTGGACTTCGAAGTGATATCCATCGGGGATACATTCATCCTCTTCAATGTTTCCAGCTGAATTATATTGACAGAACTACCGTTGTCTACCAGTATCCTGCGTACAAAATGGTTAGCAACATATAATGTTATTACTAAAGCATCATGGTGAGGATCCTGAACAGTATCCCTGTCATCACTATCAAAAGTGATCACTTTATCAGTTGTGAGGGTAGTCATCCTGACTGGTCTGTCTCCCCTCTCGCTCTTAGCTTCCTTTGCATGTCTCTTTGCCGCCGAATACGAAGTCCCACAAATGTCGGATCCTCCTGAAATAAAGTTAATTATCTTGGCATCTGCTGGGGGTGATGCTGCTCGTTCAGGATCCTTCTCGGGATCCTGCCCTTTATTCTTCTTTTTTCCCAGCAAGTCCTTCAGATACCCCTTGCTTAACAGGTAACTTATCTCTTTCCTTAAAGCAATGCAATCCTCAGTCATATGTCCGAAGTCTTCGTGGAAGGCACACCATTTGGATTTATCCTTCCAATCAGCTTTCTGCTGGTTCTTTCGAGGCCACCTAGCTTTGTCCCCTAAGCCCTGCATAGCATACATTAATTCAGGTATATTAACAGAAAAGCAGTATTCAGATAAGTCAGGATATTCTTCAGGATCCTCGTCTTCAACAGCATTCACTTTCTTGTTATCATTTCTGCCATATGGCCTGGAGCGATATGGCTTATATGAGGTCTCTGATTTCCTGTTAGTTGATTCATAGGTTGAGGTAGAATTCATCCTCTCCTGCATCTTCTTGTCATCTTCCAGACGGATATATCTCAAAGCCCTGTTACGAGCTTCGTCGAGATTCCTGCAAGGATTTATTACAAGATCCTGATAAAACTGAGAATCCCTTTGCAACCCCATCTTAAAAGCTTGCACAGCTGTTGCAACATCAAGATGTGGGATATCCAAGGATTCTCGACTGAATTTGTTCACATAATCCCTCAAGGATTCCTGAGGCCCTTGAGTTATCCTGTAAAGGTCACTGGTTAGTTTCTCAAAACTCCGACTACAAGAAAATTGACTGTTAAATAAATTAACCAAATGAGCAAACGAAGTAATTGAGTGAGGAGGAACGTTTAACAGCCATTTTAAGGCTGATCCTGTCAGAGTAGAACCAAATCCCTTGCATAAGCATGCTTCCTTAAGCTCCGAAGGGATAGGGTTAATCTCCATTCTTTCCCTATACTAGGCAATATGCTCTTCAGGATCCGTAGTCCCATCATACAGCTTCATGTTGGGAGTCTGAAATCCTTTTGGGATTTCAGCATCACAGATGGGATATGCAAAGTGGGATATCCTGTGGCTGTCCTGGGATACTTCCGGAATTAGCTGGACCACTCCAGATACACTGGATATCATGTCCTTCAATTTCTGGAGCTCCCTGGTAAATGTTGACGTCATACCTGCATCCTGCAAAGAGCCATTATTGTTAGTAGCAAGAATATTATTATTTGACACATTACCATTCTGAGGATTTTGGCCATATCCTGAAGCATATCCTGAACTTCTCACAGTCGATATCCTGACCGAAGAGGGTATCTCAGGGGTATGATTCTGAGAATGGCTTGGGACGATATTCCCCCTATTATCCTCAGTGTAAACTGCGGAACTGAAGTTCAAAGCCCTGGGCTGTATAGGAGTGACAGTCTCTTCAGCGGGTCTACTCGAGCTAGCTTTTAAGAGTTGTATTTCTCTTAATAGCATTTGGTTAGTCTCCTGTTGCTGCCTCATTTGTTCCTGCACACTTCCAAATAAAGTCAAAATTTCATCGTTAGAGGCTAAAACAGGAGCAGATCCCTGGACACTCCGAGTAGGGATAACATCTTGAGATTGTGAAGAAAACGGCATCCTTGGAGGAGGTGGTGGAAGCACCGAACCAGTAGTAGCAGAGGTTGTAGCAGACATAGTGGAAGAGCTCATGTTTGATCTTGAGGCCATTCTAAACAATGTGGCAAAAAGTTTTGAAAATAGAAAACCGATTAATGATTTTGCTAAGACTTTTCGTAAAAGTAGCACCACTTGCCCCACGGTGGGCGCCAAATTGTTTTGGTCAAAAATTACCTAAGCAATTAAGTGATCAAATTAGTTAAGTGAGGTAGTGTGCTAGAAATATGTATGAAAAATGTGTTAACAAAATTAGATATGAAAACAGTTTCAGGATACGGCTCAGAATATAGAGCTGTATCTATGATCAAACAATGAGCGAAAATGTAAAGGTGGACACGAGATGTACGAGGAAAGCCCTTGATCAATCTAGATACAGTGCAGGATGTGGTGCGGATCGACTATGTGTTACAATGTAATTTGAGTACAAGTGTTGTGTGTAGTGTTTGCGATGAACTAGAGAGAAAGTGTTTGAAAGTGTGTAAAATTGCGTGACTTAATCTGATCCGCCCCCATCTATTTATAGTAAAACTAATGTAACTAACTATCCTACATAACCGGGATCCAACGAATATTCCTTAGTTGAACGTTGGAGACCTGGTCTTTCGGGCTCAACGTCTCTCCTTTAACAAATACGCCCGAGTCTTGAGGAAATGGAGTCCACTTGACCGTTGGCAAGTCCCAGTCTTCAACCTGCACGTGATTAATTCGGTATACCCCAGGATATCACCCAGGATATTAGCAATGTCCTCGTCCAGTATCCTGATCACAGATAAACAATGAAAAGCAGGATATTAGTCAGCATGCATACTCATAAAATGAGCCATAACACTTACGACCCATTACTACCCGTTTAGATAGCTTATGCTACTTTAACGCGTCGTTTGCGTGAAACGCGTTTAGACCGCCTAACTAGTCCTATGACAAGTAGAATATGCCTTAACATGTCTAATATTGTTGCCAAATTATTTTAGATATCAAAAGTTATGTTACATATGTTTAAAATGAATTTTGGCGTAAAAAGGGTATTTTGGTAATTTACCTAAGGCATATATACTACCTACCATACAACTAACTAAACGTCGTGACCATAAGGTATAACCTCGGAAGGTTATTCCCTATATACTATGGTCACCTAATGTGTTTGGTCGGATCCTAATGATCGACCAAATGGGTCGGGTTCGAAAGTATAAGCGATTGTTTAGATCGCTTACCTTACGACCCTATATAATCACTAAACTAAAAGTGACGAGCTAAGCATGTTAAAACATGCTTAACTAAGTTTAGAAAACAGGTTTGGAATCAAAACAAACGGTTTTGATACCTAAGAGTAGTTTGGTTACAAAACACGCAAGAATGCGCATTTTGGCCGAAACTACGACTCGTCACTGAGCCTAGATAACGTGGTAATCAGTAGGTATAGTCACTAGGGACTATAACCATCGTGATTACGCTCACATTATGAAGTTCAAACGAACTTCGCATTGACCATAAACTGGTCAATGCAGAAAGTCAAACAAAGTTTGACTTTAACGCTAAAAGAATAACAAGAACGAAGGAACACTTACAAATGGTCCAAGAACGGAAGGTTTGAATCCGAACACTCTCAGGTATGAAGTGTTATACACAACAACTTAGAGAGAAAGTTCAGATTTCAAAGGTGTGGGTTTTTGGGGTTGAAAGGGTTGGGTATTTATTGGAATGTTGGAACCGTTAAGATCGTTTATCGAATAACGTGCTTCAATCTTGTCCCTACACTTGTTGCAAACCTTGGTACCCAAATTTGGCCCCCCATGATCAGGTAATAACAAGTGTGGGTGAGTTTTGAGTGGTTAACAGCTGTTAAACTGATCTTATCTGATCTGGGAAGCTGACACGGGCCGCGTAAGGGGACTCACTAAACTCACGCGGGCCGCCTGGCCTTTCTGGTCCCTGTTATGCATTAAGGCCATTTCCGACATGTTTAAGGCCCATTAAGCCAACGTTAAGGCCCTAAAATGATGCCTAAACATTGTGGACATGAAACATGCTCAAAAATATGCCGGATGTTAGTTCGTTTGGTCGTACGATCGCGATGTTCGCTTAATTACGATGGAATGCACATAAGCGCGAAAAACGATCCAAATTGCGTGACGAATGGATTTTTCTTATGCCAAACACTAAAATAAAATATTTTAGTGCTTACATAAATTTTTGGATGTCCGGATGTATTCAGAACGTAAGTTATGCGCGAAAATGCAAACTTATGCACTTTTTGACGCTTTTAGTCCCTGAATGACCCAAAAGTTTATTTTAGCACACCGAACCCCTCAAAGCCTATTTCTAAGCTATGTAAAGGATATTTTGGTTATGTTTAACTTATGGTCATGTTCCGGAATATCTGTTACAGTTCAAATTGGCATACTTTCGCAGTTTGTCAAATTTAGTCCCTGTAAGCGAATTAACTTGATTTCGGCATACCAAACCATCCAAAACTTATTTCTAAGTTATGTAAAGGTTATTTAAGGTATGTTAAGCCTATTTCACTCTTCCGGAGTGTTCGTTGCATTAAACTGGTTATATTTACGCATCAGATCGCGTATAACCTTCCAGAAAGCGATTTAAAGCCCGAAATCGAACAAGAATGATATGTGAAAACGATACACATATTTTTTTACAAATCCCAAGTATGAAACACAATATCTCATTGATTTGGTATTTTTTTGATGGTCACGTAGGCACAGTTGTCACACTATACCTCATCAATGAAGCCAGCCTCAAGACCAAGGGAGCAATAGCAATTAAAGTATCCTTCAAGAGATGTCTTGGAGGCAAGAGAGCAGGATGTAAAAGAAAACCTCATGGATCCTGATGATCCTGAATCCAGGATCTTCATAGGATCAGGGATCCTTAGCAACATTGAACAGGATCGAGTATCCTTCCTTAAAAGAAGGAAAACTACCTTTTCCTGGAAGCATGAGGATATGATAGGTATATCTAAAGATATAATTACTCATAAACTCGACATTGACAGGTCATTCAAGCCAATTCATCAAAAAAGAAGAAAGTTTGCACGTAAAAGGAATGCTATTATCCGGGAGGAGGTAGATAAACTACTTCGGGCAGGTATGATAAGAGAGGTTAAGTATCCAAGATGGTTAGCCAATGTGGTTGTTGTTCAAAAGAAAAATGGAATGTGGAGGGTATGTGTCGATTTTACTGATTTAAACAAGGCATGTCCCAAGGATCCTTTCCCATTACCCCACATTGACTCCATGGTGGATGCTACCGCGGGTCATGAGTTGTTGACTTTTATGGATGCTTCATCTGGATTTCAACAAATTCAGATGGAACCATCTGATCAAGAGGATACAGCCTTTATGACCCCAACTGGTATATATTGTTATATTGCTATGCCATTTGGACTAAGGAATGCAGGTGCTACTTATCAAAGGCTAGTCAATATGATGTTCAAGGAACAAATTGGACACACTATGGAAGTCTATATAGATGACATGGTGGTTAAGTCCAAGAAACCTGAGGATCACCTTAAAGACTTGGAGGAAGCATTCAATATCCTTGATAAATTTAATATGAAACTAAATCCTTCCAAGTGTCATTTTGGTGTCAAAGCAGGTAAATTCTTAGGCTATATGGTGACAAAGAGGGGCATTGAAGCAAGTCCAGAGCAGATTAAGGCTATTGTGAATATCAAATCTCCTGCCAATGCTAAGGATGTGCAAATATTGACAGGCAGGATCGCAGCCTTGAACAGGTTAATATCCAAATCCTCAGAAAAGTGCAAGGAATTCTATGACATCCTGAGGAAGAACAAGAAATTTGAATGGACTGAGAAGTATGAAAGTGCCCTCAAAGCTCTTAAGGATTACCTATCCTCAGCCCCCGCCTTGATGAAACCAGAAAAGGGGGATATATTATCCTTATACCTAGCAGTATCCTCAAAAGCAGTAAGTGCGGTCCTTGTTAAGGATCACCAAGGTACACAACATTGTTTTGGTCAAAAATTACCGAAGAAATTAAGTGATCAATTTAGTTAAGTGAGGTAGTGTGCTAAAAAGTGTGTCAAAAATATGTTGGTTAAGTTGTTTGGAAAAACAGTATTCAGGATACGGCTCAGGATATTGAGCTGTATCTATGATCAAACAATGAGCAAAAAGTAAAGGGGGTGACACGAGATATACGAGGAAAGCCCATGATCAATCTAGATTGCCGGCATAAAACCTCCGGAGCTGACAATCGCAGCTGCCTTGTTCTTTTTATTGCTTTAAACTTCAGGATACAGTGCAGGATATTGATCAGATCGCTAAGTGTTACAATGCTTTTGTGCGAGAGTGAAAATTGCTAGAGAACAAGTGTAAGAGTGTAGTGAGTGTTGATGTGATGTCCTATTCGATCTGATATACCCACCTATTTATAGTAACAAATTACAAACGAAAACTCCTATAAATATGGGATGCTCCGAATATTCCATTATTAACGTTGTAGACCGAGTAATGCGGCTTCAATGTCATTATTTGAATGACTTGGACCGAGTCTTCCATGGAATGAGTCCTTGTGAACGTTGCTAGCTTCGAACCCACGTACCTGCACATAATCCGTTAGTGATCCTGAGGATACCATTCAGGATGTTACCAATATCCTGAATCAGCATCCCGGATGTGAACAAATATCATATAACCAAGATATAACCCAAGATATTTCTCAGGATATGGGCTCAGAACTTCACCCATAACAATTGTCCCCAAAAATGCTACCGTTAAGTATCCTGCCACTAACGTTTACATTTTTCATAGAGATCAAGGCAATTAAGAGATAAGACCAATGATGTGACCGTTTGCAACTTACTCAGCCTATATTTACTCATTGCACCCTATATCTTCTCATCCTCATCTCTTTTTTAATCACTACTGTTAGGGCAGGATTTTTTAATGACCTGTGATCCTCAATTGTTATCCTGTTTGGTGATCCTTACTTCTGTGTCAGTTAGTGATCCTCAGAAGTGCTTCAGGATCAGGATCATGGATCATTCTAAGGATCCTTATACTAATGATTGTTCACTTTAAATTCGATATTGTTTTGCAGGAGTGCCGGATTGGACTTGGTCATGGCGACATTCCTGGAGAATATTCTGTGCAATTATGCACGTGCTGGACCATTTGTGAACGTTATGGAGAACGTGGGGAGAAGGCACGAAATGCGGATAGTTAGTTAAGCTAGATATTTTCTAATTTAAAAGGGGTAGCGAGCTAATTAGACAACACTTGGCTATTTTTTGGCTACACACACTCGTACAACTGCACTCACCAGCTCTCGGCAAAACACTTTGCATTTCTTCATACATTTCTACACGATACACTATAGTGATCCTTGTACTTAGCTCGCTATCATCCGAAGTTGTAAAGGAATTATTGTTTAATTTGAGTTGGTGATCGGTAGTTTCCATCACCCGAGGTTTTTTATGCCGGAGATCATACATTGATCAAGGGCTTTTTCCTCGTATAAATCTTTGTGTCTCTTGTGCAATTCATTTCATAGTGATCCTCATTGTTGTTTACCAATTCAAGCATCATACCCCGTAACAAAGAGTTTGGTTGCATTATCCTCATCTGATTTTTGACCAAAACAGTTTGGCGCCCACCGTGGGGCAATTGGTTCTTCGTTCCTAAGAAATTCTCATTTTTGTGATCATTTCGGTTCGTTACATCCAAGCAGATGGCTTCATCATCAAAGAACACATCCAGTGCAATGTCTGCAGTCAATTCATCCCAGGGCATTCCACCTTTGCCTCCACCACCTTCTGGACCTCAGAAAAATGCCGAGAAGAAACCAACTCCCATTTGCTCAAAACCTCCAACTTCTTCTGCTTCTTATACTCCTACTACTAGTGACTTGTTTACTCTGATTTTGCAGATGAAGGAGCATATACAGCAGCAGGATAAGACCAATGAAAGGATTCTTAGAGAAATTGGAGACATCAAGAAACAGAAGAGATCGGCAGAGGATCATTCCCCACTGATGCCCAGATCTTTGAATTTCGATACTCCAGTTATAACTTCTCAGCCTTCAGCGGTTCCAGATGTTCAATATGTGGGAGGACCAAAAGGAGTGCATTACGGATCATCAGCAATGACTCAGGCTTCAGGGTTACACTTCCAACCAGCAGGATCCCATCCTCAGCATACAGGATCCTTCGCAAGCTCAGGAGGACACTCGGTAGCGCAGCAGATTCAAGGGTTCTGGCTGTTTCAAGGATCCTCCCAGGTTCAAGGATCCTCCTATGTTCCAGGATCCTCCCAGGTTCAAGGATCCTCCAATGTTCAAGGATCCTCCTAGGTTCAAGGATCTTCCTACGTCCCAGGATCCTCCCAGGTCCAAGGATCCTATCAGTTCCAGGGATCCTTCCAGATTCCGGGATCCTAAAGGAGTTTGCAATCAGGGAGTTCTGATATCCATCAGGGAGACTTCATTCCAATGCAGACCATTGCTTCTACTGGTCTATCGGTCATTCCAGAGCCCCAACAATATGGATTCACATCCGCTCTTCCTAATTTGAATCCAATGGGAGGTAACACTTTCAATAATTCTTATACCACTAACCATGGCCTTATGCAGGATACAGGTATCAATCATGCCATGGCCAGAGAATTGAAAAAGTTAAAGGATATGATATCAAGTGTCCCAGGAGTGGTCAAGCCTATCCCAGAGATTGCAGATGGGAGCCACAAGATATCTCGTTTTGCACCACCAATCTGTGATGCTGAGATACCCAAGAGGTTCCATGTGCCTACCATGAAGTTGTATGATGGCTCAACAGATCCTGAAGAACACATAGCACAGTACATGGAAAGGATGGAGATTAATCCCATCCCAGAAAGGTTAAAGGAAGCATGTCTGTGCAAGGGATTTGGATCCACTCTTACTGGATCGGCTCTTAAATGGCTGCTAAGTCTTCCCCCTTACTCTATTACCTCGTTTGCTAATCTAGTTAACCTATTTAATAACCAGTTTTCTTGTAGTAGAAAATTTGAGCGTTTAACTAGTGATCTGTATAGGATAACCCAAGGTCATAACGAATCATTAAGGGATTATATCACTAAATTTAGTAAAGAATCCTTAGATATCCCTAACCTGGATATAGCTACGGCTGTTGAAGCCTTTAAAATGGGATTGCTTAGGGATTCATTATTCTATGATGATCTTGTTATGACACCATGCAGGAATCTAGATGAGGTAAGAACCCGGGCCCTTAGGTTCATCCGGCTAGAGGATGACAAAAGGATCCAGGAGAGGTTAGCAGGATCCTCAAAGCAAGAGAAGCAAGGATCCTCATTCAAGAACAACAAGTTCAGATCCTATAACAAATCTGATAACCAGAATGTGCATGCTGTTGAACAAGAAGAGGATGATGAGGATTATCCTCCAATTTCCGAATATTGCTTTTCTGTTGATAACAATGAACTAATCCTTGCGATGCAGAATTTAGGTGATAAAGCTAGATGGCCCAGGAAAAATGACAGACCAGCTGCAACTAAAGACAACTCAAAGTGGTGCGCATATCATGAAGATTTTGGGCATCTCACAGAAGAATGCATCGCACTGAGAAAAGAAATTGGATACTTGTTGAGCAAGGGGCACTTGAAAGAATTATTGGGGAGAAAGAAGTCAAGGACTCAGGATCCTGAAAGGATCCCAGAAAAAGCTCCAGCCCCTCCAGCAGATGCACAAGTTATAAACTTTATTTCTGGAGGATCAGACATTTGTGGAACATCCTTCTCTGCAGCCAAAAGACATGCAAAGGAAACCAAGATGGATAATGGAGATAGACCCATTCGAACATCCAGTGTCTCCGAAGGAAAAGTTATAACTTTTGATGAGGATGATCGTGTTGACATTCAGGATCCTCATCATGATGGTTTGGTTATCACTCTTTTTATTTCTAACCATTTTGTTCCCAGGATCCTTATAGACGGAGGAAGCTCTGTGAACATTATCCAGCTTGATGTCCTCAAGAAGATGAATATTCCTGAATCCGATATCATACCAAGATCCTCTGTGCTCGTGGGATTTAGTGGCGAGACTAAGAAAACTTTGGGGGACATTAAACTCCCAATCTATATCGAAGGCCTACATTCTTACCAAAAGTTTTGTGTTATTGACTATTTATCTTGTTGTAATGTTATCCGTGGCAGGCCTTGGATACATGACATGAAGGCAGTCCCATCCACTTATCATCAATGTGTGAAGCTTCCTAGTCCTTGGGGGATAGTGAAGATTGATAGTGATCAGCAAGAGGCTAAGAACTGCTACACCTCATCAATGAAACCAACATCAAAGTCAAGGGAGCAATAGCAATTAAAGCGTCCTCCAAGGGATGTCTTGGAGGCAAGAGAACAAGATGTAGTAGAAATCCTTATGGATCCTGATGATCCTGAATCTAAAGTTTATATAGGATCAGGGATCCTTGGCGAAATAAAGGAAGACCTCATATCCTTCCTCAAAAGGAGAAAGACTACCTTTGCATGGAAACACGAAGACATGACAGGTATATCTAAAGATATAATCACTCAAAAACTTGGCATTGATAGGTCCTTCAAACCAATCCATCAAAAGAGGAGAAAATTTGCACCAGAAAGAAATGCCATTATCCAGGAGGAGGTAGAGAAATTACTCCGAGCAGGTATGATTAGAGAGGTCAAGTATCCAAGATGGTTGGCCAATGTGGTTGTCGTTCAAAAGAAAAACGGAAAGTGGAGGGTATGTGTCGATTTCACCGATTTAAATAAGGCATGTCCCAAGGATCCTTTCCCATTACCCCACATTGACTCCATGGTGGATGCAACTGCGGGTCATGAACTGTTAACTTTTATGGATGCTTCATCTGGATTTCAACAAATTCAGATGGAACCATCCGATCAAGAGGATACAGCCTTCATGACTCCAACTGGTATATACTGCTATATTGCTATGCCATTCGGACAAAGAAATGCAGGTGCAACTTATCAAAGGCTAGTGAATATGATGTTCAAGGATCAGATTGGACAAACTATGGAGGTTTACATAGACGATATGGTGGTAAAATCAAAAAAGGCTGAGGATCACCAAAGAGACTTGGAGGAAGCATTCAATATCCTTGACAAATATAACATGAAACTTAATCCTTCAAAATGTCACTTTGGTGTTAAAGCAGCCAAATTCTTAGGATATATGGTGACAAAGAGAGACATTGAAGCCAGTCCAGAACAAATCAAAGCTATAGTGAACATCAAGTCACCTGCCAATGCTAAGGATGTTCAGAGGTTAACAGGCAGGATTGCAGCTTTAAACAGATTCATACCCAAATCCTCAGAAAAGTGCAAGGAATTCTATGATATCCTAAGGAAGAACAAGAAATTCGAGTGGACTGAGAAGCATGAAAGTGCCTTAAGAGCTCTTAAGGATTACCTATCCTCGGCCCCGGCTTTGATGAAACCAGAAAAAGGAGATGTGTTTTCCTTATATCTCGCGGTATCCTCAAAAGCAGTAAGTGCCGTCCTTGTTAAGGATCACGAAGGTACACAACATCATGTCTATTATGTAAGTATGAATTTACTTGATGCTGAATCCATGTATTCACACTTAGAAAAACTTATCCTTGCATTAATTATGGCATCTACTAAATTGAGACATTATTTTGAAACTCATGCTATTATCGTCAAAACTAATTTTCCAATCAAGAATGTCCTCAGGAAACCTGAAATGTCAGGAAGAATGGCTAAGTGGGCAGTGAAGCTTAGTACATATGATATAAGATATGAGCCCATGACAGCCATTAAATCCCAAGCATTAGCCGACTTTGTGGCAGATTTCAGTAGTGATTTGCAAAAGGAAGCTGAGTTAGAAGTTCAGCAGCTAGAGGAAACCAAGGATCCTTGGATACTCTATACTGATGGATCCTCAAATGTCAAAGGAATAGGGCTTGGAATACTACTAAAATCGCCACAGGGGGACATAATACCCCACTCTATAGCTTGTGAGTTCCAAACCACTAACAATGAGGCTGAATATAAAGCCTTGATAGCTGGCTTGCAAATTGCTAAGCATATGAGGATCAGGTATCTTGAGGTACATGTAGATTCTTTGTTAATCACTAATCACTTTAATGGATCCTATGCTGTTAAAGGTGAAAAGCTAATCAAATATTTGGAGATAGTCAAAGAATTGGCACTCTCTTTTGTATCCTTTAGTTTGACACAGGTACCAAGGGAAGAGAATGCAGAGGCAGATGCATTAGCCAATTTAGGATCATCCTTGAAGATCCCGGAGGATATCAAGATCCCTATTATTCATATCCTGACCTCGGCTATCAAGGCTCATGTGGCTATGGAGATAGGAGAGGATTCTGCAATCATCCCTAGTGATGATAATCAATCTCATTCAGGATCATGGATCCTTCCAATCATGAGATACATACAACATGGAGAGATTCCTACAGGAGAAAACCCTAGGGCTTTCAAAATTAAGGTATCTCAATTCACAATTTTAAATAACATGTTGTATAAACGATCTCTTGCAGGACCATATTTAAGGTGCATTGAGGATTCTGAAATCCAAGAAGTTTTAAAAGACTTCCATGAAGGAGATTGTGGAAACCACACTGGGGGCAGGGCATTATTCTCAAGGATCCTGAGGACAGGATACTATTGGCCAACTATGAAGAGAGATGCTGTGGAGTATGCTAAGAAGTGTGATCCTTGTCAGAGACACAGCAATATACTTCATCAACCAGCTGAATTATTGCATCCTATATCCTCCACTTGGCCATTCATGAGATGGGGCATGGATATAGTTGGTAAGCTCCCTAAGGCACCTGGTGGAAAAGTGTTCATGCTTGCTATGACTGATTACTTCTCCAAGTGGATAGAGGCTGAAGCTTTTGCCCAAGTCAGAGAAAAGGAAGTTATATCCTTCATTAAAAGAAATATTATAACTAGATTTGGTATTCCTTCTGAAATTATATGTGATAATGGTTCCCAATTCATTGGGGGCAGAACTACTAACTTTTGTGACAGCTGGGGGATTAAGATGATAACATCAACACCAGTCCACCCACAAGCTAATGGTCAGGCAGAATCCTCCAATAAGATCATCATAAACAATTTGAAGAAGAAGCTTGGATCCAAGAAAGGGAAATGGGCAGAAGAACTACCTTATGTGCTTTGGGCTGATAGGACAACTCCTAAGAATGCTACAGGCCAAACTCCATTCTCTTTGGTATTTGGGGCAGAATCAGTGATCCCTACAGAAATGGTGGTTCCAACTGCTAGAACAAGTATTCGTGATCCTGAGGAAAATGATGAGAACTTGGTTCAAGACCTAGATACTATAGAAGAAATCAGAGATTTGGCAAGGGTAAGGATGGCCAGTTATCAGCAAAGAATGGCTGGAGCCTACAACAAAAATGTCAGGATCAGGAAATTCCAAGTTGGTGATATGGTACTAAGGAAAGCATTTCAGAATACCACCAATCCTACTGATGGAAAGTTGGCACCAAAATAGGAAGGACCTTACTTGATTGAAGCTGAGGCAGGAAAGGGGGCATATCGATTGCTAATAATGGAAGGTGATTTGCTACCTAGAGCCTGGAATGCTATCCATTTGAAGAAATACTTCATGTGATAAGGATCCATGATCCTCACATGATAAATATCCTTAAAGGATCCTAAAAGCACAAATGATCCTCATTTTGGTAACATTCTAATCTTAAACTATTTCATTTCCTTACTTTCTCACATAAGGATAAGGATCCTGCATTCTTTATCCCCCTTTCACGTGATTTTGAGTTTTGAAGGTTCAGGTACTCTTAGCAAAAGGATGATTATCCACAAAAGCAACCAGTTATTTGGGCTTGACCCCAGTTCCGCCAGTAGCGCACGATGATCCTGGTATAGTTCATGGCAGTGGGACCAGTACTCGTTTTAGGGGCTGATAATTCCATTGTACTGGCTATACCTAGGATCCTACGTATAATGGTAGACGTACCATACATCCGTTCTTAAGGTTTCTAACGTTTTCACGTTAGCTAAGGTTTTGGCATTTTCATGCCACTAAGTTTGGATAGTCGCCAGTTAGGGCCATACTCCAGTTCACACACGACCCTTGGGCTTGTCCCCAGTTATCCTTGGGCTTGTCCCCAGTTATCCTTGGGCTTGTCCCTAGTTATCCTTTGGGCTTGTCCCCAGTTGCTAACTTTTATCTTATAATGGCTTAGTCCCAAGTTATGTTCTATTTCAGGTCTTCGAAGTTAAACAACCAAGGATCCTTGATCCTTACCTCTTACTAAGGTTTGTCCTATGGTTATCCCGGTTATAGTATTAAGGGTTAGGATCCTAACTTGGATCCTCAGGTATGATCCTTAACTATTTTGATTTTATTCATTGATTATTTGAATAACCCTAATACTTTGACAACTGGACTCATGATCCTTAAAATATACCACTTTTTGGAATTTTTCAACTATAGGATATTTGATCCTGGATCATATCCTAAATTTTTTATCTAATTTGTTCAACTTTTCTTACTCAGACAAGTGTACATCAAAACAATTGAAAATCAAAAGGACAAACAAGGATAACAACACAAGATAAGCCAAAAAGGTTTAAAGTTATTTTATTAACAAAGGATTAACCGTCAAAGGTTGTCAAAATTGCCAACCCACGTTTCTACCAGCAAAACGTGGCCCGTCCACATGGGTTGGCAACGGGTGTCCATTGTTTATGCGGTTATAGCTAGTGCAGGAAATCAAAAGGCGGCAGGATCACAATGGCTTCATCCCCCAAACAGAGGATCCCTCCACCATTTGTAATCCTACCTATTGTCTAAAGGATCCTGGATCCTTAATCCTAAAACTATTGTTCAAATACAGACCATAATTGTTTTAAAACATCACAACCACAAAACAAACTACTACCAAATTTAAAAATTGGGCTCCGGCTACGTCTAGGAATGTCCATCATTGCCCAATCATGCAGCCTACACCTTCGCTGCATCTTCATCCCCTCCAGCTTCGGTATCCTTCACCTGATCCTTCCCACTACCTCCAGCCTCGATCGCCAAAACCTCCTCAGCCTCCTCATTGTCTTCTAGATCAGCTAACCTCGCCTTCCAGCCCTCAACATCCCAGCTGCTTCTGTCGAAGTCAGGATCTTGAGCCTCCTCGGCCATCTTCAGTTTTGTCTTGTACATTGTGATGGCAGCGGAGACCTTTGCACCTTCTATGAGATCATGCTTCTCGTAGTCAATGTCGATCAAGATCTTAGCTGTCTTAGTCTTGGCGTCTTGAAGGGCTTTTTCGAGATCAGCAATCTTAAGATCCTTGAGCACTGCAACTTGTTGGAGGTCAGCAATCTTCCTATCCTGCTCCTCAATGCTCCCCACATAGTCTTCAATCTCAGCAAATTTCTGCAAAAGAGACAAAGCAGTTCAAGATCAGGTGATCCTCAAATAAGTAGGATACCTAGGCAGAATTGGTGATCCTCACGTCATTGAAGTATTCAAGGAACTGGTGGCGGATCAGTGGCAGGCCTTGTAGGTCCTCTATCTCAGAGTTTTTCCTCTTCTTGCCACCCCTTCCTTTAGTGGGTGCCTTGGGGATGGAGACACTAGGGCTGGCAATGGCCTTCTTCTTTCTGGATCGGACAGTGTCAAGGTCGGCCATATTGAACTAGGAGGCAGGCTTGGAAGCTTTTTCGGCACCTATACATTCAAAGCAAGATAAGTATCCTTATCCTATTTCTATTTAACTATTTATCTAAATCTTTAACTATATAAAAAGCAGGATACTTACTTGACATGGTGACTGAGCCTGAGGATACCTCTTGGGAATCCTGGGTGATTGTCTTAAATGATCTTGTTTCAGGACCGAGTCTTCTGAAAACAGCAAGCCTTTCCTTAGTATCAGGAGTTGGTATGAGGTGTGAAACAGTGACAGCTGCATAACATAAAACAAAAGGGAGTCAGTGATCCTATCACAAGAACAAGATTACCTGGTGATCCTTCTCAGGATCCTCTGTCCTACCATGGGTGGACCATTTCCTTGGTAGATCCTTTCCGTTTGGCATGGTATCCCTTCTGACAAAGAAAAAGCGTCGTTTCCAGTTTGTATCGTTCTTGGTGGCTTTAAAGATCGGATGTTCTTCGCCGGGTTTTCGCTTAAACAGATATCGGTGGGATCCAAACGTCGTGAGATCATACATCTCTACCAGTTCCGACATTCCTAAATCAATCCCTTCCTGCTCTATGATCCTTTCAAGGGTATATAAAACCCTCCAGATCATCGGCATAGCTTGGATGTAGGAGATGCCGGTTAGGGAGAAAAAGGATTGGGTAAAAGCTGGAAAAGGATAGGTGTATCCTATGGTGAATGGGGTAACCAGAAAGGCAACCCATGTCTCAGAAATGTAGTCGCTCAGAACAGTGGGATCGAAGGGTTTGAAAAAGGCGTTCGCCGGAAAGCAGTGCCGGATCTTATCTACTTGAGGATCGGTAAAGCAACACCTCTCATTCACTGAGTCTTTGATGATCCCTTGACTCTTCAAGGGGCTATCCTTCTGGTGATCCTTGGCGGGGGAGGACCGGAGCATCATTCTTAACGTGATGTTGGTAAAGAAAGAAAAACAGAGTAAGAGAAGGAGAAATAAGAGAAGAGATACCTGATTGATCTTCGACTGAGAATTTAAAGGGAGTTTCTCTCGGATTTAAATGCAAATTGATCCTATCTCTAACTCCTATTTATAATGATGATTTGCAGGATTGTCACTTCAGTGACGTCAGGTTTGCAACGGCTAGTCCGTCTTCAACGGCTAGTTATCCGCTAGTCTGTTACGGATAAGATCAACAAAATACAACTCGTTTATTTACAATATTACTCCTTATATTTTGGGGGCAATTGTTAGGGCAGGATTTTTTAATGACCTGTGATCCTCAATTGTTATCTTGTTTGGTGATCCTTACTTCTGTGTCAGTTAGTGATCCTCAGAAGTGCTTCAGGATCAGGATCATGGATCATTCTAAGGATCCTTATACTAATGATTGTTCACTTTGAATTCGATATTGTTTTGCAGGAGTGCCGGATTGGACTTGGTCATGGCGACATTCCTGGAGAATATTCTGTGAAATTTTGCACGTGCTGGACCATTTGTGAACGTTATGGAGAATGTGGGGAGAAGGCACGAAATGCGGATAGTTAGTTAAGCTAGATATTTTCTAATTTAAAAGGGGTAGCGAGCTAATTAGACAACACTTGGCTATTTTTTGCTACACACACTCGTACAACTGCACTCACTAGCTCTCGGCAAAACACTTTGCATTTCTTCATACATTTCTACACGATACACTATAGTGATCCTTGTACTTAGCTCGCTATCATCCGAAGTTGTAAAGGAATTATTGTTTAATTTGAGTTGGTGATCGGTAGTTTCCATCACCCGAGGTTTTTTATGCCGGAGATCATACATTGATCAAGGGATTTTTCCTCATATAAATCTTTGTGTCTCTTGTGCAATTCATTTCATAGTGATCCTCATTGTTGTTTACCAATTCAAGCATCATACCCCGTAACAAAGAGTTTGGTTGCATTATCCTCATCTGATTTTTGACCAAAACAACTACCGATAAGGAAAAAGGTAAACATTCTATCACTAATCTTCATCTTCACGCTCCTTTTCCGGTCAAAAATTCAGGCGATCAAATGCCGAGACATACGAGATCCAGTTATGGTGATTCGGCACCCTCATTCATCCAGCAAAATCTTCTCCAAGAACCGGAGAAAGAGATATGTTCTTTTGATAGTGCCCACTTGTCGGCTTTGAAATCCTCCGGTATCTTTCCGAAAGGAACGGTATTCCAGCCGTTCGACCGGGAAATCCGGTCGGATATGGTCTCCAATGAGTGGTTGTGCTTTAGTGCCTTTCCCTTCACCTTAGGGTTTCAGTTCCCCTTTCCAGACTTCATCACCGAATTCTTCAAGATTACAAAAATCTCTTTCAGTCAAACAATGCCAATGCTTTGGCGTGTTCTGTCCCTTCTTGACCAGATCAAGAAAAACCACATCCCTGATCTTTCTGTTCATGATCTCCCCCTAGCTTACAAGCTTAGATGCCACGGATCATGTAGATTTTTGTTTTATTCCACCTCCGGCGACCCGCTGATACTTCGTGCCACCAGGAATGAGGATAATTGGCAATCTAAGTTCTTCTTTGTAAAAAGAGACTCAATCCCTGGTGGAACGGAATATCCGGTGAAATGGTTGAAAAAGGGTAGGATTTAGGGTTTAAGGATGATCCTGCGTTTTATCCTGTTCCATATCCTGAACTGATCAACTTTCTTTTTTCTGTTTTGCACGCAGCTGATTTTAGGAAGATTGCACCTCCCCTTGTTGATTCACAAAAAAAGATTGATGCTATCAGACTCCTTCAAGAGGCTGAAAGAAGTTTCAACCCGTCTCCACCATCTCCAAGTCCTCTTTCTTGTGCAAACATGTCTGGTAAGGATCCTGCAAAATATCCTGTACATACATGTCTTTATTTGATATACTTAGGAGAAATTTTACTCCCTGTATGCAGACTCCAGCAAGGTTCCAGTCTACCTAGACCTTGATGAACTTGACAGCTATCCTACTCCAGTCATGGTCAAGAAGGAGACCCCTGCAACCACCAGCTCCAAGCCGCTCCCGGCTCCTAAGGCTAATCCGAGGACTCGTGCTTCCACAGCAAAAAAGAGGAAAGGTCCTGAAGTTAGTGCTCCAGGTCCAGAAGGGTTCTCCTACGATGAACTCAGCTTTTCTGACTCCTTAGAGCCAATGACATCCTTCCTCAACAAGGTAACATCCTGCTACATATCCTGCACATATATCCTGATAGGATATCCTGGTTAATATATTCTAACTCATACCTGATCTTGATGTGCAGGGCCTCCAGCATTTGCTCCACCTGTACAACGATGTCTGTGGTACTGTTGTACTCCATGAAGCCAGGATCAAACAGCTCGAAAGCACCGTTGCCGACCAAGGTGCCATTGCTGAAGCAAAGACCCGGCACTACGAGGGCATGCTGAAGAAGGTCACCCAAGATGCTGAGGTCAAACTTGCCACTATCCAAATGGATCACGAAGAGGCCATGGTTTCTTTCCGGGAAGGAATCAAAGCCTCTGCTATCGTCTCCCTGCTACAAGCTCGCATCAAGATGGCCTATGAGGCCAAGGAGACAGGCCTTGTATGCCCATCCTGGCCAGTTGAATCCTGGGTGGCCAAGCTGAAGGAGCTTGGAGGCAAAGCTGTGCCACTTCCTGCTGAAGCCGGAGAATCCTCTAAGTCAGCAGAGGTGGTAGATAAGGCTGGAGATAAGAAGGATGCTGGAGAGGATGCTGGTGAGGATGTTGCTCAGGATGCTGAAGCTGAGAAGGCAGGGAAGGTTGGAGAAGATGCCACTGTGTGAGGGCATTCAGGTGGGCAATGATGGATATACGTGCCAAGGCCGGAGCCCACCTTTTTAAATTTGAATGTTGTTCTGTAATCCCCTAAACAATTTACTTTTTCCGCACTTTACTTTTCTACACCTGAACAATTTACATTTCCTGCATGCTTTTTTGAACAATACAACAGTTGGAGGTGGATGGGTCTCGGTTTGAGATGAAACCTTCAACTGTTGGGTAAATATGTTTAAAGACTAATTGTGCTTTTGGTGGATGGATCTCGGTTTGAGATGAAACCAAAAGCACAAACTTTTGCTATGTTAATAATATAACCTTCCTTTTGACCTTACCATTGTTGTTATTCGTGTACAAATTTTACTTATGAAAACTGTTTTGTTTGAACATTCTCGGGAATATTATGGGAACACATTCTGAGAATATTCTGACAAGTATCCTAAGTGATATCCTGGTCAAGATATTGTCATATAACTTAAAAACTTAAGTCATTTGAAAAAGGAGAGATCATACCAAAAACTCTTAGAGAGTCAATTCCAATCTTCCACCTTAGGAATGTCCCCAGTGCACACTTTCAAACTTGGATCCATCCTTTGAATAGTATAATGTATGTCCCCTGTGTACGACACAGAAATGCAAATGTATTCACACTTTGGCTTAAATAAATTCCGAACACCCCGAGGCAAAACCCTTGATATCCTAGAATGAATTCTTAGCATACTGGGGATAAACCCTTAATATCCTGGGGATAAACCCTGATATCCCGGGGATAAACCCTGATATCCTGGGGATAAACCCTGATATCCTGGGGATAAACCCTGAGTTTCGTGCGCTACAGGTGAGAGTGTATAAACTCCAAATCTTAGAAAGGTGAAAACCTTTAAACCTTAGAGAGTATGAAAATACCCCATCGTGAGAGAGGGTGATCAATCCTCATATACCTTCAGGATCCAGGATATAGCCATCAGTAACGAAATTGTCAGCCACTTTTACATGAACTAGTCCCGCTACCTTGAACTATACCTAGATAACTTGCGTTCCAGGCGAGGTGTTTAAACCCAATTCAAAAGAAAGGTGAATACCTTTAAACCTTTGAAGGGACCAGGATCCCTTAAACGTGAGAGAGGGGGCCAATCCTCTAATCTTTCGATTTATCCTGAGTGCATATCCTGGAGCTATATCCTGAAACATATGCTGCAAAACAACTATAAACTAAGGTGGGTGTTAGCTTGGCTAACACCCCTCCGATGCTTAAGTCAGAATTGGGTTCAAGATAATAAACAAATATATTTAAAAGAGATAGAATACATACCATTCTGAGATAGAAATTAAATTCTATTCTTACTTGAAATAGAGCTTTAAGTGTATTGCATTCTAGGATCTCGGTAGCATATCCCCTTCCATATTCTTGAGTCTATATGCTCCTTTCCCTGCTTCTGACTCAACTTCATATGGTCCTTCCCATTTTGGAGCTAGCTTGCCATCGGCAGGATTACTGGTATTTTGAAAAGCCTTTCTTAGCACCCAATCACCAACTCGAAATCTCCTAGTCCTTATATTCTTGTTATATGCTCTGGATATTCTTTGTTGATATGCTGCCATCCTTAGCCTTGCTGCATCTCTTTTTTCATCTATAGTATCCAAATCTCGACATAAGGCTTCAGGATTCTGTTCAGGATCCTGTAGGATAGATCTTGCAGTAGGTATCGCCATTTCCGTTGGAATTACTGCTTCTGCTCCAAAAACCAAGGAAAATGGGGTTTGGCCGGTTGCATTCTTTGCCGTTGTCCTATCAGCCCATAAAACAAAGGGTAATTCTTCCGCCCATCTTCCTTTTTTGGCTCCAAGTCTCTTCTTTAAGTTATTGACAATTATCTTGTTCGAGGATTCAGCTTGTCCATTCGCTTGAGGATGTACCGGAGTAGACGTGATCATTTTGATTCCCCAACTCTTGCAAAAGTCAGTAGTCCGCTTGCTTATAAACTGGGACCCATTATCACAAATGATTTCAGCTGGTACCCCAAACCTAGTCAGGATATTCCTCTTTATGAAGGATACTACTTATTGGTCTCTAACTTGAACAAATGCTTCAGCTTCAACCCACTTAGAGAAATAATCCGTCATTGCTAGCATAAAGACTTTTCCTCCTGGAGCTTTTGGTAACTTCCCTACTATATCCATCCCCCATTTCATGAATGGCCAAGGGGAAGCGACAGGATATAGTGGTTCAGCTGGTTGATGTAGTATGTTACTATGCCTTTGACATGCATCACACCTTCGAGCATATTCTGCAGCGTCTTTCCTCATCGTTGGCCAATAATATCCTGTCCTTAATACTTTCGAGAACAATGATCTGCCCCCAGTGTGGTTACCACAATCCCCTTCATGTATATCCTGAAGTACTTCTTTGGCTTCAGGATCCTCCAAGCACCTCAAATACGGTCCTGCAAGAGATTTTTTGTATAAAACATTATTTATAATAGTGAATCGTGATACCTTCATCCTAAATGCCTTAGGATTTTCATCTCCGGGGTTGTGTCTTTCCTTGAGATATCTCATGACTGGTGCCGTCCAGGATTTAGGATCCTTTTCAGGATACTCTGCTCTAGGATCCTGAATACCCGCTACTTCTTTATCCTGAGGATCCGTCGCAGGATACAAGATATGTAATATTGGTATTTGGGTCCTTTCTGATATCCTGATCGATGATCCCAGATTTTCTAAGGCATCTGCTTCAGCATTATCCTCCCTTGGTACCTGTTCAAGTGTAAAAACATCGAAATATCCTGCTAATTTTTGAGAATATCGAGGTATTCGATTAATTTCTCACCCTTAACTGCATAGGATCCATTAAAATGGTTAGTAATTAACAAGGAGTCAACATATACTTGCAAATTCTTGATACTCATATTCTTAGCCAACTCTAATCCTGCAATTAAAGCCTCATACTCTGCTTCATTATTAGTAGCAGGGAATTCACACCTAATAGCCTGGGGTAATATGTCCCCTTGTGGCGATTTTAGTAGTATTCCCAATCCTACTCCTCTTACATTAGATGCACCATCAGTATATAACGTCCAGGATCCTGAGGATTCTCCTAACTGTTGGACTTCTAGGTCTACCTCATCTTGAATGTCACTACTGAAATCAGCCACAAAGTCAGCTAAAGCCTGAGACTTTATGGCATTTCTAGGTTCATATACTAAATCATAAGCACTCAACTTTACTGACCACTTGGCCATCCTTCCTGACATCTCTGGTTTCCCAAGCACATTTTTGACAGGATAATTTGTTTTAACATGAATCCTATGTGTCTCAAAGTAATGTCTAAGCTTCGTTGATGCCATAACTAATGCTAGTATCAATTTTTCTAAATGAGAATACCCAGTTTCAGCATGTAACAAACTTTTACTAACATAATAAACAGGATGTGGCTGACCTTCAAGATCCTTTATAAGGACGGCACTTACAGCATTCCCTGATACTGCGAGGTATAGGTGTTTTGGTCAAAAATCAAGCAATGACAATGTAACCAAACTTTCTGTTGTGAGGTATGATGCTTGAATTGATGAACAACAATAAGGATCACTATGAAGTATAATGAACAAGTGACACAAAGATTTATACGAGGAAAAAGCCCTTGATCAATGAATGATCTCCGGCATAAAAAACCTCGGGTGATGGAAACTACCGATCACCAACTCAAATTAAACAAGAAATGTATTACAACTTCGGATGACAGCGAGCTAAGTACAAGGATCACTATAGTGTATTGTGTAGAAAATGTGTATAATCGCCAAGTGTGTTAGCGAGAGCTGATGAGAGCGATTGTATGAGTGTGTGTGTAGCCAAAAATAGCCAAGTCTTCTAAAAAATAGCTCGTTACCCCCTTAAAATTAGAAAATATTTAGCCTAACTAACTGTCCGCATTTCGTGCCTTCTCCCCACGTTCTCCATAACGTTCACAATGGTCAAGCACGTGCAGAATTGAAGGAATATGCTCCAGGAATATCGCCATGACCAAGTTCAAGCCGGTACTCCTGCAAAACAATACCGAATTCAAAGTGAACAATCATTAGTATAAGGATCACTAGGATGATCCATGATCCTGATCCTGAAGTACTTCTGACGATCAATAATTGTCACAGAAGTAAGGATCATCAAACAGGATAACACTTGAGGATCACTGGTCATTAAGAAATCCTCCCCTAACAATTGCCCCCAAAATATAAGGAGTAATATTGTAAATAAACGAGTTGTATTTTATTCTTATCCGTAACGAATTAATCAGATAACTAGCCGTTGGAGTCGGACTAGCCGTTACGATCATGACGTCAGTGAGATGACTATCCTGCAGAATCATCATTATAAATAAGAGTTAGGGATAGGGATCATTTCACATTTAAGTTCAATAGAACTCCCTTTATATTCTCATCCGACGATCAAGCAGGTAACTCTTTTCCTTTTCTTCCTTCTCTTACTCTGCTTTACTCTCTTTACCATCATCTCGTCAAAAATGATGCTCCGAAACTCACCGGGCAAGGATCACAAGAAGAACAACCCTCTTAAAAGCCAAGGGATCATCAAAGATTCACCGAAAGAAAGATGTTGTTTCAATGATGCACAAATAGACAGAATTCGCCACTGTTTTCCAGCGAATACCGTTATCAAGCCATTTGACCCCACCGCTTAGAGTGACTATATCTCTGAAACTTGGATTGCCTTTCCTGTTACCCCATTCACCATAGGATACACCTATCCTTTTCCAGCCTTTACCTAATCCTTTTTCTCCCTTACCGGCATCTCCTACATCCAGGCTATGTCGATGATCTGGAGGGTCTTATATACCCTTGAAAGGATCATCGAGCAGGAAGGGATTGACCTAGGAATGTCGGAGTTGGCTGAGATGTATGATCTCACAACGTTTAGATCTCACCGATATTTGTTTAAACGAAAACCTGGTGAAGAACACCCCATTTTTAAAGCCACCAAGAACGATACAAACTGGAAACGACGCTTCTTCTTCGTCAGAAGGGATTCCATCCCGGATGGAAAGGATTTGCCAAGGAAATGGAGCACTCATGGTAGGATAGGAGGATCCTTAGAAGGATCACTAAGTAAGCTCATTTCTGATAATGATTACTAATATGCTTTTGTTTCTTTTGTACAGCTATCACATTTTCGCATATTATTCCTTCAGCTGCCACCAAGGGGAGACTTGCTGCTTTTAGAAAACTTGATCCTGCCACGAGATCATTCAAAACAAACACCCAGGATTCTCAAGAGGTATCTTCAGGCTCTGTCACCATGTCAAGTAAGTATCCTGTTCTTTTTATATTCAAATGTTTAAATAAATAGTTATATATGAATAGAATAAGGACACTTATCTGTTTTGGGTGTGTAGGTGTGACAACCCGAGTTTTCAAGGTCTCTATCCGATTTAACTTCGTACGTATTTTGCTAAGCGTGTTTATTAATTATTTGAAAGTGCTATATAAATGTTATTTTGGATACGTATAATATGTGTGTATACGTTATACATATTGGAATCGTTTAATTATCTAAAACATGGGACTTTACCTAACACCCCTAGCCGAAAACCCACACCTCACGAAAACACTTCATGTGTTTTCGTCCACATGTGCCTAACAAAAACAAAGGTGGGCTTTGGCCCAGTAACGAGTGACTATAGAATTTCATTTAATCCGTGCGCATGAATGGGGATAACTGTCAAACCCTAATCACCTCTCACAATCTCTCTCGATATCTTGTGAAAGCCTACGGCAGTTTTGAACAACCGAGTCCAATACATCGATTGAAGTACCACCTTTCTGCTTAGGTTAGTAATCGATTACTTATGATTATCTGATTGGAATCATTGTTTTATTCGATATCATGAATGAACAGTTAGCACGTAATGATTGTGAATGTATGAATTGTATTGATCCGTATGATAAGAATGCTTATGATCCGATGTAAAAATCTGTTGTGTGATGAATGCTGTTTATGTGGATTAGATACTGATGGTTTTGATTTTTGATTCGTTGATTGAGTAATAATTGAATGATGGAATGATTTCATGGTTTATGTAAATCTTGATATCGATATATGATGCATAATTAAGGGTGAGGTAACAGTTGCTTTGCATGTTAGAAGCTTACATCGAGTGTATATAAGTGAAGGTCCAATAGCTTGCAAGTGATGATCGAATATTGTAATTTGAGTTGATCTAATTGACAGCCATGTGAGGGTGTTTATAGTCCCCATCTAATCACCCATGTGCATGGTTTTAATGTTGTGTCAGTGATGGATGATAGTACTAGGTAAATTAATGGAGGTTGATGATAATGAGCATGTGTTGACCCGTTTTGAGTAGTGGTCTCACGTTAATGCTCGGGTCACGATTAAAAACCATGATTATGTGTGTATCATTGTTATGATATTGAATGATAAGTGATTCACAAGTAGCTTTGATGTAACAGTAGGTTCTATCGGTCCAATAGATGTGTAGATAAATGGTTGATAGTTGGATAACCATGAATAAGAAATGGAGGCCATGTGTTTGTGTGTGTTGTGTTCTTGATCAAATCAAACATGTGCATACTAATAATGTTGTCAGAAGCAATATTATGAGAATTAATTGATGGGTATGATAAATCAACATGATCATGTGTTTTGTCTGACATATCTCGAGAATTAAACTGAAAGGCTCAATTTAAATCATTTGTTTTATTAGTCTCAATCTAGTAATATTTTGTTTGTATCAGATTTCGTGACCCAAGTGATTTCGCCAAAAAGAGATTTCATCAAAAGTGTTTTCATGAAAAGTGTTTTCATGAAAAGTGATTTCATGAAAAGTGTTTTCGTCAGAAGTGTTTTCATGAAAAGTGATTTCATGAGAAGTGTTTTCATCAGAAGTGTTTTCATGAAAAGTGATTTCATGAGAAGTGATTTCATGAGAAGTGTTTTCATCAAAAGTGTTTTCATGAAAAGTGATTTCGCCATATGTTCTGTATTGATGCAATAACTCTGTTAAGTATGTTAACTCTGTATGTTAACTCTGTTAGTTTATTAAACCTGTTAAGTTGTTAACTATCCAGTACACTTAGTGACTTCATTGCATGTGAAACTTTACGAACATGTACTGACTGTGAATACATGCATACTCTAGGCTTTGATTGATTTCTTGTGAGCACTTAACTTAGCATACCGAGCAAACCAAGGTGAGTTCACACTCTTTACCAAGGCATGGGATTCCCGGGGATTGGGAATGGGTTGAATGATGGGATTGAACAATTTCTCGTACTTACACGGTTACTAGACTATCTACCATGGTCCTCGGGTAAAGCAGGACACTTACGTAAAACCTACGTAAACAAGAACATGCTACTGTCTTCCGGAGTCAGGAAGGACACTTACGTAAAACCTACGTAAACTCACACATGCAACTGTCTTCCGGAGTCAGGAAGGACACTTACGTAAAACCTACGTAAACTCACACATGCAACTATCTTCCGGAGTCAGGAAGGACACTTACGTAAAACCTACGTAAACCCCACGCGTACCACTGTCCTCGGGTAAAGAAGGACACTTACGTAAAACCTACGTAAATCTTGTACGTACTACTGTTCTCGGGTTAAGAAGAACACTTATGGTTACGAATAGTCTAGTGTATATGCAAATATGGGAAGCCCCCACTAATAGAACATACTATCGGCCTAGTAGAACCACATGTTACGAAACAAACTTACCATTACGAACATACTTACTGTGAACTCGCTCAACTAGTTGTTGACTCTCTGTTACATGCCTTGTAGGTCGTTAGGTACATGGGGCTTGCACTGGGAGGCGCGGTCGTTGTGGACAAGGATCGTGAATGCTTGATTTAAACATTACGACATTACATACCTTATTTATGATTGGGCTTTTACTCATACGCTTCCGCTAAACTTTGTTATTACACTTATGTTTTGAACACCTTTCATATGGATTGGTTTGGTTAAATTATATTTACTTCTACTATTTACATTGTTCTATATGATTGGTGGCTTGATCCTGGTCAGTCACGCTCCCAAGCGGTGATACTCCGCGTGTGGATTTTGGGGGTGTGACAGTAGGCGCTGGAAAGTCATCAAGATCTGCTTCCAAATTTAGTGTCACTAAGCTTGACACCGTACGATCCTCCAAGAAGAAGCTTCCTGCCAGCCCAACTGCTTCAATCCCCAAGGCACCCGTTAAAGGAAGGGGTGGCAAGAAAAGAAAAGCCTCTGAAGCTGAGGATCTGCAAGGTCTGCCCCTGATCCGCCACCAGTTCCTTGAATACTTCAACGATGTAAGGATCCTTATCCCTGCTTTGGTATCCAGCTTATTTGAGGATCACATGTTCTTGAACTGTTCTTTATCTTCTTTGCAGAAATTTGCTGAGATTGAAGACTACGTTGGGCATGTCGAGGAGCAGGACAAGAAGATTGCTGACCTCCAACAAGTCGCATTGCTCAAGGATCTTAAGATTGCTGACCTCCAAAAGGATCTCAAAGATGCCAAGGCTCAGACAGCTACAATCCTGATTAATTTTGATTATGAGAAGAGCGAGATCACGGAGGATGCTAAGGTCTCTGCTGCCATAGCCATAGCCATGTACAAGACCAAGCTACAAATGGCCCAAGAAGCTCAGGATCCTGCCTTTGACAGGAGCAACTGGGATGTGGAAGGCTGGAAGGCAAGGCTGGCTGAGCTGGATGACGAGGAGGAGGCTGAGGAGATCCTGACGATCGAGGCTGGAGGCAGTGGCAAGGATCATGGTGGTGACGCTAGTGGAGCTGGAGATGGTGATGCAGCGAAGGTGTAGGCTGCAACAATGGGCAATGATGGACACTTCTAGACATAGCTGTTATGAGTCATTTTCTGAATCTACATATCCTGACTAATATCCCGCTTTTAATTGTTTGCTTGTGACCAGGATGCTGGACGGGGATATTGCTAACATCTTGGGCGATATCCTAAGTTTGAGTGAATTAAACACGTGCAGGTTAATGCCTGTAAGTTACTAACGGTCATCAGGACTTCTTCTCCTCAAGACTCGGGCGTATTTGTTATGAGGAAGCCGTTGAACCCGAAAGACTTGGTCCTCAACGTTCAAGTGGGAATATTCGCTGGATCCCGGAAGTTTAGGATAGTTTGTTACATTATCTTTACTATAAATAGATGGGGGCGGATCAGTTTAAGGGACACAATTGACACTGACACTCTCGAACACTTTCACTTTCTTGCTTATCGCAAACACCACACTTGTATTCAGATTTCATTGGAACACATAGTCGATCTGCACCACATCCTGCACTGTATCCTGATATTTGAAGTAATAAGAAGAACAAGGCAGCTGCGATTGTCAGCTCCCGAGGTTTTATGCCGGCGATCTAGATTGATCAAGGGCTTTCCTCGTACATCTCGCGTCGTTTACTTTACTTTTGCTCATAGTTTGATCATGGATACAGCTCAATATCCTGAGTCGTATCCTGAATACTGATTTTCTAAATAACTTAACAAGCATATTTTCAATCCACTTTCTAGCACACTACCTCACTTTACTAATTTGATCACTTAATTGCTTCGGTAATTTTTGACCAAAACAATTTGGCGCCCACCGTGGGGCAAGTGGTGCTCTCTTTACTAAATTTTTTTGTGAAATCGCTAATCGGCTTTCTATTTTCAAAACTTTTTGCCACATTGTCCATAATGGCCTCAAGATCAAACATGAGCTCCTCCACTGTGTCTGCTATAACTTCTGCTACTACCGGTTCGGTGCTTCCACCACCTCCTCCAAGGATGCCAGCCTCTTCACGACCTCAGGATATTATCCCTACCCGCAGTGTTCAGGAATCTGCTCCTGTTTTAGCTTCTAACGATGAAATTTTAACCTTATTTGGAAGTGTGCAGGAACAAATGAGGTAGCAACAGGAAACAAACCAAATGCTTTTAAGGGAAATACAACTCCTGAAGTCTGGCCCGAGCAGATCTGCTGAGGATATTGTCACTCCATTACATCCCAGAACGTTGAACTTCAGTTCAGCTGTGTATACTGAGGATAACAGGGGGAATATTGTGCCCAGCCTTCCTCAGAACCATACTCCTGAAATACCCTCCTCGGTCAGGATGTCAACCATGAGGAGCTCAGGATATGCTTCAGGATATGGGCAAAATCCTCCAACGGGTAACGTGTCAAATAATAATAATACTCATGCTACTAATAGTGGATCTTTGCAGGATATAGGTGTAACAACAACATTTACTAGGGAACTTCAGAAGTTGAAGGACATGATATCCAGTGTACCTGGGGTGGTCCAGCCGATCCCGGAAGTGTCCCAAGACAGCCATAAGATATCTCGTTTTGCATATCCTATCTGTGATGCTGAGATCCCGAAGAGATTTCAAACCCCCAACATGAAGCTTTACGACGGAACTACGGATCCTGAGGAGCATATTGCTCAGTATAGGGAAATAATGGAGATTAACCCTATCCCTTCGGAGCTCAAGGAAGCATGCTTGTGCAAGGGATTTGGTTCTACTCTAACAGGATCAGCCTTAAAATGGCTGTTAAACGTTCCTCCTCACTCAATTACTTCGTTTGCTCATTTGGTTAATTTATTTAACAATTAATTTTCTTGTAGTCGGAGTTTTGAGAAACTAACCAGTGATCTTTACAGGATAACTCAAGGGCCTCAGGAATCCTTGAGGGATTATGTGAACAAATTCAGTCGAGAATCCTTGGATATCCCACATCTTGATGTTGCAACAGCTGTGCAAGCTTTTAAGATGGGATTACAAAAGGATTCTCAGTTTTATCAGGATCTTGTAATGAATCCCTGCAGGAATCTCGACGAAGCTCGTAACAGGGCTTTGAGATATATCCGTCTGGAAGATGACAGGAAGATGCAAGAGAGAATGAACTCATCCAACACCTATGAGTCGACCAATAGGAAGTCTGAATCCTCATTCAAGCCTTATCGGCCTAAGCCATATGGTAGAAATGAAAATAAGAGAGTGAATGCTGTCGAAGATGAGGATCCTGAAGAATATCCTGAGTTGTCTGAATATTGCTTTTCTGTTAACATTCCTGAATTGATGTATGCCATGCAGGGTCTAGGAGACAAGGCTAGGTGGCCTCGAAAGAGTCAACAGAAAGCTGACTGGAAAGATAAGTCAAAATGGTGTGCTTTCCATGAAGATTTCGGACATATGACTGAGGATTGCATTGCTCTAAGGAAAGAAATAAGCTATCTTCTAAGCAAGGGATATCTGAAAGATCTCTTAGGAAGAAAGAAGAATAAGGGTCAGGATACTGAGAAGGATCCTGAGCGAGCAGCATCACCTCCTGCGGATGCCAAGATAATCAACCTCATTTCGGGAGGATCCGACATTTGTGGGACTTCGTATTCGGCGGCAAAGAGACATGCAAAGGAATCTAAGGCCGAAAGGGGAGACAAACCTGTCAGGATGACTACCCGCACGACGGACAAAGTGATCACTTTTGATGCTGATGACAGGGATACTGTCCAGGATCCTCACCATGATGCTCTGGTAATAACGTTATATGTGGCTAATCATTTTGTACGCAAGATATTGGTTGATAACGGCAGCTCCGTTAACATAATCCAACTAGAGACTCTAAAGAGAATGAATGTATCTCCAATGGATATCACTTCAAAGTCTACCGTGCTTGTTGGGTTCAGTGGAGAGGCTAGAAACACAGTGGGAGAGATAAAGTTGCAAGTATACGTTGAAGGAGTCAACTCGATACAACGTTTCTGTGTGATGGATTCTCTATCCTGCTATAACATCATACTGGGAAGACCGTGGATTCACGATATGAAGGTTGTGCCATCAACATATCACCAATGCATTAAGATACCTACCCCTTGGGGAGTTGTCAAAGTTGATAGTGATCAGTAGGAGGCGAAAGAATGCTACTCATCCTCGATGAAATCCTCAACCAAACCTAGTGCAGCATAGCAATTAAAGACGCGGGCCCAGGATATCGTGGAGGATCTGGAGCAGGATGTGAAGAAAATTATCCTGGACCAGGATAATCCCGATATTTCGGTGCTCGTAGGGACCAATATCCCTCGGGATATTGAAGAACAATTAATTAACTTTTTGAAATGCAGGATGTCAACGTTTGCATGGAAGCATGAGGATATGACAGGCATATCCAAAGACATTATCACTCACAAGCTTGGAATTGATAAATCATTCAAGCCTGTTCAGCAAAAAAGAAGGAAGTTTGCTCCTGAGCGGAATACGATTATCCAAGAGGAAGTTGAGAGATTATTGAAGTCCAGGATGATCAGAGAGGTTAAGTTCCCAAGGTGGCTAGCAAACGTGGTTGTGGTACAGAAGAAAAATGGGAAATGGAGAGTTTGTGTAGACTACACAGACTTGAACAAAGCTTGTCCTAAAGACCCATTTCCTCTTCCCCACATTGATGCAATGGTAGATGCCACTACCAGGCATGAAATGCTGACCTTCATGGACGCATCCTCAGGATTTCAACAGATCCAAATGGAGCCTTCTGACCAGGAGGATACTGCCTTCATGACACCAACAGGTATTTATTGTTATACAGCTATGTCTTTTGGTTTGAAAAATGCAGGTGCAACATACCAAAGATTGGTAAACATGATGTTCAAAGACAAACTGGGGGACACCATGGAGGTGTACATCGACGATATGGTGGTAAAATCAAAGAAAGCTCAGGATCACCTCCAGGATATTAAAGGAGCGTTTGATATCCTGGATCAGTATAACATGAAGCTGAATCCTGCTAAGTGCCATTTTGGAGTGGGGGCAGGAAAATTTCTAGGATATATGGTGACCAAAAGAGGAATAGAAGCGAGCCCGGAGCAGATTAAAGCCATCTTGGATATTAAATCGCCCTCAAATATGAAGGATGTTCAACGATTAATGGGGCGAGTGGCAGCATTAAACAGATTTATCTCAAGATCCTCAGAAAAATGAAAGGAATTCTATGATATCCTCAAGAAGAATAAGAAATTTGAATGGGGAGCAAAGCATGAAGCAGCCTTGCAGGATTTGAAGCGATATCTCTCAACCGCACCTCTATTGATGAAGCCTGAAAATGGTGAACCACTATCCCTATACCTTGCCGTATCAGGGAATGCTGTAAGTGCCGTTCTTATAAAAGACCATGAAGGTCAGCAATATCCTGTTTATTATGTTAGTAAAAGTTTGTTAGATGCTGAAACTAGGTATTCTCATTTAGAAAAATTAATATTAGCTCTAGTCATGGCGTCGACAAAGCTTAGACATTATTTCGAGACACATAGGATACATGTTAAAACGAATTATCCTGTCAAAAATGTGCTTAGAAAACCAGAGATGTCAGGCAGGATGGCCAAGTGGTCAGTAAAGTTAAGTGCTTATGATTTAGTATATGAACCTAGAAATGCCATAAAGTCTCAGGCTTTAGCTGACTTTGTGGCTGATTTCAGTAGTGATATTCAGGATGAGGTAGACCTAGAAGTTCAACAGTTAGAAGAATCTTCAGGATCCTGGACATTATATACTGATGGTGCATCTAATATAAGAGGTATAGGTTTAGGTATACTACTAAAATCGCCACAGGGGGACATATTACCCCAGGCTATTAGGTGTGAATTTCCTGCAACTAATAATGAGGCAGAATATGAAGCTTTAATTGCTGGATTAGAATTGGCTAAGAGTATGAGTATCAAGAATTTACGAATATATGTTGACTCCTTGTTAATTACTAACCATTTTAATGGATCCTATGCAGTCAAGGGTGAGAAATTAATCGAATACCTCGATATTCTCAAAAAATTAGCAGGATATTTCGATGTTTTTACACTTGAACAGGTACCAAGGGAGGATAATGCTGAAGCAGATGCCTTAGCAAATCTGGGATCATCGATCAGCATACCAGAAGGAACCCAAATACCAATATTACATGTCTTGTATCCTGCAACGAATCCTCGGGATAAAGAAGTAGCGGGTATTCAGGATCCTGGAGCAGAGGATCCTAAATCCTGGACGGCTCCAATCATGAGATATCTCAAAGAAGGACACATCCCTGGAAATGAAAATCCTAAGGCATTTAGGATGAAGGTATCACGATTCACTATTATAAATAATATTTTATACAAGAAATCTCTTGCAGGACCGTATTTGAGGTGCTTGGAGAATCCTGAAGCTAAAGAAGTACTTCAAGATATACATGAAGGGGATTCTGGTAACTATACTAGGGGCAGGTCGTTATTCTCAAAAGTATTAAGGACAGGATATTATTGGCCAACAATGAGAAAAGATGCCGCAGAATATGCTCGAAGATGTGACGCATGTCAAAGACATAGTAACATACTGCATCAACCTGCTGAACCATTATATCCTATTGTTTCCCCTTGGCCATTTATGAAGTGGGGTATGGATATAGTGGGAAAACTACCAAAAGCTCCGGGAGGAAAAGTCTTTATGCTAGCAATGACGGATTATTTCTCTAAGTGGGTTGAAGCTGAAGCATTTGTTCAAGTTAGAGACCAAGAAGTAGTATTCTTCATAAAGAGGAATATCCTGACCAGATTCGGAGTACCAGCCGAGATAATCTGTGACAATGGTTCTCAGTTTATAAGCAAGAGAACTACTGACTTTTGCAAGAGTTGGGGAATCAAAATGATAACATCTACTCCAGTACATCCTCAAGCGAATGGACAAGCAGAATCCTCAAACAAGATAATTGTCAATAACTTAAAGAAAAGGCTTGGAGCCAAAAAAGGAAGATGGGCAGAAGAATTACCCTTTGTTTTGTGGGCTGATAGGACAACGGTAAAGAATGCGACAGGCCAAACCCCATTTTCCTTGGTATTTGGAGCAGAAGCAATGATTCCAACGGAAATGACAATACCTACTGCAAGATCTACCCTAAGTGATCCTGAGCAGAATCGTGAAGCCTTGAGTCAGGATTTAGACACTATAGATGAGAAGAGAGATGCGGCAAGGCTAAGGATGGCAGCATATCAGCAGAGAATATCCAGGGCATATAACAAGAATATTAGGACCAGAAGATTTAAGGTTGGAGATTGGGTGTTAAGAAAGGCTTTTCAGAATACTACTAATCCTGCCGATGGCAAGTTAGCTCCAAAATGGGAAGGACCATACGAAGTTGAATCAGAAGCATGGAAAGGAGCATACAGACTCAAGAATATGGAGGGGGATATGCTACCGAGATCTTGGAATGCTATACACCTTAAGCTCTATTTCAAGTGAGTTTAGAATTTAATTTCTAACTCAGGATGGTATGAATTCTACCTTTTTTAAATATGTTTGGTTCAATTTGTACTTTGTAACCCAATACTGACTTAAGCATCGGAGGGGTGTTAGCCAAGCTAACACCCACCTTAGTGTAAGGATGTTTTGCAGTATATGCTTCGGGATATAGCTCCGGGATGCTCACTCAGGATATTTCGGAAGATTAGAGGATTGGCCCCCTCTCTCACGTACAAGGGATCCTGATCCCTTCACAGGTTTAAAGGTATTCACCTTTCTTCTGAATTGGGTTTAAACACCCCGCCTGGAGCGCAAGTTATTCAGGGATAGTTCAAGGTGGCGGGACCAGTCCATGTAAAAGTGGCTGACAATTTCGTTACTGTTGGCTATATCCTGAATCCTAAAGGTATATGAGGATTGATCACCCTCTCTCACGAAAGGGTATTTTCATACTCTCTAAGGTTTAAAGGTTTTCACCTTTCTAAGTCTTGGAGTTTATACACTCCCGCCTGTAGCGCATGAAAATTTGGGATTTTCCCCAGGATACAAGGGATTTATCTCCAGTACATCCTTGGGTTTTACCCTTGGGACATAAAAAATTGCCTATACAATGGAAACTGACATTCAGAAGATTTTTGAAGTATTTAAAGACATTGTACACAGGGGACATTCCTACCAAGGTGGTGATGTAAAGCTAAAAGGATAAGGCTCGGAACTAATGCACTAAGTACCTCGCACAGGGGACATCTTCATTGAAGAAGTTGCAAAGAGATTAAGGCTTGGTAATAGGGTTATATACTACTCCGGGTATGATCTTTCCTTTGTAAACATCGTCTAAGTTTTTAGTAACACTATGTTTTATAAAAGGTTAAGTATCCTGATATATTCTCAAAGTCCTTTTCAGGATATTTGATTAAGGTGTTTGAAACTCGTATTAGTTTGGAACTTTGATCATTAAAGTATTATCGAAAACTGGTTTTGGAAAAATAGATTGTTATTCAAAAGCTTTCTACAAAGTTGAACGAGCATTTGGGAGTCCTATCTAATAAAAAAGTTTTTGTAATATATTGCTGAGTATACTGATCAGGATATTTTCATAAGATAACAAGATAAAATTTTTACAAAGCTAAAAGTTACATTAAGTAATGCAAGGCAATAACAAACAAGTCAAAAGATAGTTATATTATTAACGATTCAAAAGTTGTGCTTTTGGTTTCACCTTAAACCAAGGCCCATCCGCCAAAAGCACAATTAGTTTTTACCATACTTGTGTAACGGTTGCAGGATATATCTCAAAACAGGACATGTCCACCTACAATCGTTACCACATTCAAAACAAGTTATACTAATTGATGACCAAGGGGTTCGTCCTAAAACCTAGGACCCATCCACCTTTGGTCATCACATTGTTCTAATGCAGGGAATATAAATTGTTTGAAGGCAGGAAAAGTAAATTGTTTACATAACCACAACCATAAAACTTAAAAGTGGGCTCCGGCCTTGGCACGTATATCCATCATCGCCCACTTCACCGCTTAAGAAGCGGTACCCTCTTGATCAACAGCTTCCTTCCCAGCATCTGCACTAGCATCGGCCTCAGGATTCTTCTCGGCATCACCATCGTCAGCATTGGCTACTTCCTCTGTCGCCTTAGAAGGCTCTTCACCAGCATGCTTTGCAGGATGAGCAACGGGTTGACCTCCAAGATCCTTTAGTTTCGCCTCCCAAGTCTTTATGTTCCAGGAGGGGCATTCGAAGCCCAAATCCCTGGCTTCGTAAGCCATCCTTATCCTGGCTTGGAGAAGAGAGACGACCACGGATGCTTTGAGGCTGTCCCGATAGGAACTCATATTCTGCTGGTACTGGAGAAGGGCAGCATCTAGTTTGGCTTGGGCATCCTCATTGGCTTTGTGGAGGGTAGCTTGGTGTTCCTGGATCATGGCCTTATATTTGTCATCGTAATGCTGGGATTTGGCAGCTGCAATGGTTCCTTGGTCGGCTATGGTGGCTTCAGCTTTCTCCAGCTGGATCTCCAACATCTTGTTAAGCCCGCAGGCGTCTTCATACAAGTGCATAAGACGATCCAAACCCTATCGATAAAGACACAGGTATCGATGTAAAAATAAGCAGGATAAGGACTAACATACTTGTGCAGGACATTGAAAGGAAAATTTTACCTGTTTGAGGAATGAGGTGGCTTCGTTAAACCCATGGTTCTCGAGAGAGAATGTTTCGGAAACAGTTGGAGAATCCAACTCCTTTCTCTTCCGAGAACTGGATGCTCGGATCCTAGATGCCGGAGGGGCTTTAGGAGCAGAAATGGTCCTTGAAGAGGTAGGTTTTGGTGTAGCAGACGATTTTGGCTTGGATTCCTGTTTGATGGGTGCGAGGCTAGAGTAGCAATCCAACTCGTCAAGTTGGAAACCTTCAAGGTTGACAACTGGTACTGCACAAGGGAAGATATTCTTAAACTCATCATACTTTTGAAAAGTAATTAATTTAAAATATATGTTGAGAATGTGCTTACCAGACATTTCTGAGCTTGATTTCTAGCTTGAATCTGTAAGAGACAGGGAGAAAGTTCTTTCACTGGCAGGAAGTCGGTAGATTTCCTTGATCTTGGATTCGGATTCTGCACTGGGAGGCACTAAATCTCTGAAATTCGCTGCATAAAAACATTAGGATATAAGTCCGGGATATAGTTTGAAGATATAATTGGGGATATTCCTAAAACCCTAAATCCTACCCTTGGTTAACCATTTAACCGGTAGATCGAAACCCTTATCAATGGAGTCTCTTTTTACGAAAAATAATTTTCGTCGCCATCGATCCTCGTTCTTGGTGGCTTTAAGAACCAGAGGGTTCTTAGAGGTAGAAAACAGGAGAAAACGGTGATTGCCGTGGGATCTCAATCGGTATGCTATAGGGAGGTCCTCAACAAGTAGGTCAGGAAAATGACGAGATTTGATCCAGCACTATTAAAACTCGCCAAACCATTGGCATAATCTGGGCACAGCTAAGGCCGGTGAGTTCGAAAAAGCGAGAGATAAAGGGTGGAAATGGGTACCGGAGTCCAAGAGAGAAGGGGTAGGCGAAGAAACAAACCCACTCGTCGGATATCGCGTCTAATCGGGCTTCCCGATCAAAAGGGCGAAAGACTGTTCCGGTGGGGAAGGCGCCGGAATCTTTAAGAGAAGCGATGTCGGCGTTGTTGAAGCAGCAGATCTCCTTTGCTGGGTCAACAATGAAATTTTGACTTACGAGGCTTGAGGTCGGTCTATCCGATTGGGATCTTGTTCGTGATGCCATGAAAGGTGTTGAGCAAACTGAAAGAAATTCAAGAAAGAAGGATAGTGGATAGAGAGAGAAGTGATTACCTGAAAATCGCTTGAAGAAAGATAAGAAGAAGCGGAAATGATTTGGCTAAATATAGGCTGAATATAGGGGGTAAAGAGTAAATGTTGCATTGAAAATGGCACACTGTCATTTCAACCATCGTTTCATTTTAATAGCCTCGATCGACGAGAAAAGGTTTTGAAATATATCCGTTGGATTGGTATACCAACCGATATATTTGGGGACAATTGTTATGAGTCATTTTCTGAATATACATATCCTGACTAATATCCCGCTTTTAATTGTTTGCTTATGACCAGGATGCTGGACGGGGATATTGCTAACATCTTGGGCGATATCCTATGTTTGAGTGAATTAAACACGTGCAGGTTAATAGCTGTAAGTTACTAACGGTCATCAGGACTTCTTCTCCTCAAGACTCGGGCGTATTTGTTATGAGGAAGCCGTTGAACCCGAAAGACTTGGTCCTCAACGTTCAAGTGGGAATATTCGCTGGATCCCGGAAGTTTAGGATAGTTTGTTACATTATCTTTACTATAAATAGATGGGGGCGGATCAGTTTAAGGGACACAATTGACACTGACACTCTCGAACACTTTCACTTTCTTGCTTATCGCAAACACCACACTTGTATTCAGATTTCATTTTAACACATAGTCGATCCGCACCACATCCTGCACTGTATCCTGATATTTGAAGTAATAAGAAGAACAAGGCAGCTGCGATTGTTAGCTCCCGAGGTTTTATGCCGGCGATCTAGATTGATCAAGGGCTTTCCTCGTACATCTCGTGTCGTTTACTTTACTTTTGCTCATAGTTTGATCATAGATACAGCTCAATATCCTGAGCCGTATCCTGAATACTGATTTTCTAAATAACTTAACAAGCATATTTTCAATCCACTTTCTAGCACACTACCTCACTTTACTAATTTGATCACTTAATTGCTTCGGTAATTTTTTACCAAAACAATAGCCGGAGCCCATTTTTTAGTTTGGTTATGGTTTTTTGTTTTGATGATGTTTTGATAAACAATGGTTGGTCTGTACTTGAACAATAGTAATTAGGGTTGAGGGTCATGGATGATCCTTTGAACAATAGGTAGGATTATAAATGGTGGAGGGATCCTCTATTTGGGGGATGAAGCCATTGTGATCCTGCCGTCTTTAATTTCCTGCACTTGTTAGACCTATGAACAATGGACACCCTTTGCCAACCCATGTGGACGGGCCACGTTTTGCTGGTAGAAACGTGGGTTGGCAATTTTGACAACCTTAAAAGGGTTTAAGCTTTTGTGAATAAAATGACTTTAACTTTTTGGCTATATCATGTGTTGATATCCTTGTTGTTATTTTATCTTTCAATCTATTGTGATGTTCATGTCGTTTAAACTCATCAAGTAAGGAAAAATTTAAAAAATATCCCTTAAGAGTTAAGGATATGATCAAGGATCACATAAAAATAGTTTAAGGATAATAAGTTCAGTTGTCAAAGGATAAGTGTCACTTAAGTACATAATGAATAAAATCAAAATAGTTAAGGATCATACCTGAGAATCCAAGTTAGGATCCTATCCTTTAACACTTAAAATTAGGATAACCCAAGATACAAACCTTAGTTGAAAGTAAGGATCCAGAATCCTTAGTCATTTATCTTCACAAGCCTGAAATAAGATATTACTTGGGACTGAGCCAATATAAGATGAATGTTAGTAACTGGGGACAAGTCCAACAATTCTGGGGACAAGCCCAATATACTGGGGACAAGCCCAAAAGATAACTGGGGACAAGCCCAAAGGATAACTGGGGACAAGCCCAAAGGATAACTGGGGACAAGCCCAAAGGATCGTATGTAAACTGGAGTATGGCCCTCACTGGCGACTATCCAAACTTAGTGACATGAAAATGCCAAAACCTTAGCTAATGTGAAAACGTTAGAAACCTTAGGAACGGATGTACGGTATGTCTACCATTATACGTAGGATCCTGAATATAGCCAGTACAATGAAATTGTCAGCCCCTAAAGTGGGTACTGGTCCCATTGCCATGAACTATACCAGGATCATCGTGCGCTACTGGCGAAACTGGGGACAGGCCCAAACTGGGGACTAGCCCAAAGAACTGGGGTCAAGCCCAAATAACTGGGGTCAAGCCCAAATAACTGGGGTCAAGCCCAAATTACTGGATACTTCTGTGGATATTCAATCCTTAATTAAGGATACCTGAACCTTCAAAACTCAGAATCAAGTAAAAGGAGGATAAAGGACGCAGGATCCTTATCCTTGTAAGAGAATAAAAAGAATGAAATAGTTTGAGATTGGAATGTTACCAGAAAGAGGATCATCTGTCAGTGGGGATCCTTCAAGGATACTTGTCTGGCAAGGATCACGGATCATGATCACATGAAATATTTCTTCAAATGGACAGCATTCCAAGCTCTAGGTAGCAAATCACCTTCCATTGTTAGCAATCGATATGCCCCCTTTCCTGCTTCAGCTTCAATCAAATAGGGGCCTTCCCACTTTGGTGCTAACTTTCCATCAGCAGGATTGGTGGTGTTTTGACATGCTTTCCTTAATACCATATCCCCAACTTGGAATTTCCTGAGCCTGACATTTTTGTTGTAAGCTCCGGCCTTCCTTTGTTGATAACTGGCCATCCTTATCCTTGCTAAATCCCTGATTTCTTCTATAGTATCCAAGTCTTGAATCAAGTTTTCAGCATTTTCTTCAGGATCACGAATGCTTGTTCTTGCAGTTGGAACCACCATCTCTGTAGGGATCACTGATTCTGCCCCAAATACCAAAGAAAATGGAGTTTGGCCTGTAGCATTCTTGGGAGTTGTCCTGTCAGCACAAAGCACATAAGGTGGTTCTTCTGCCCATTTTCCTTCCTTGGATCCAAGCTTCTTCTTCAAATTGTTGATGATGATCTTGTTGGATGACTCTGCCTGACCATTAGCTTATGTATGGACTGGTGTTGATGTTATCATCTTAATCCCCCAACTGTCACAAAAGTTAGTGGTTCTATTCCCAATAAATTGGGATCCATTATCACAAATAATCTCAGGACGGATACCAAATCTAGTAATAATGTTTCTTTTAATAAAGGATATAACTTCCTTTTCTCTGACTTGAGCAAAGGCTTCAGCCTCTATCCACTTAGAGAAGTAATCAGTCATAGCAAGCATGAATACTTTTCCACCAGGTGCCTTAGGAAGCTTTCCAACTATATCCATTCTCCATCTCATGAATGGCCAAGAAGAGGATATAGGATGCAAGAGCTCTGCTGGTTGGTGAAGGATATTACTATGCCTCTGACAAGGATCACACCTCTTGGCATACTCCACAGCATCCTTCTTCATAGTGGGCCAATAGTATCCTGTCCTCAGGATCCTTGAGAATAATGCCCTGCCCCCAGTGTGGTTTCCACAATCTCCTTCATGGAAATCCTTTAGGACTTCTTGAATTTCAGGATCCTCAATGCATCTTAAATATGGTCCTGCAAGAGATCGTTTATACAACATATTATTTAATATTGTAAATTGAGATACCTTAATTTTGAAAGCCCTTGGGTTTTCTCCTGTAGGAATTTCTCCATGTTGTATGTATCTCATGATTGGGAGTATCCATGATCCTGAATGAGATTGGGTATTATCACTAGGGATGATTACAGAATCTTCTCCTATCTCCATAGCTACATGATCCTTGATAGCAGGGGTCAGGATATGGATAATAGGGATCTTGATATCCTCAGGAATTTTCAAAGATGATCCTAGATTGGCTTATGCATCAGCTTCTGCATTCTCTTCCCTTGGTACCTGTGTCAAACTAAAGGATACAAAAGAGAGTGCCAATTCTTTGACTATCTCCAAATATTTGATTAGCTTTTCACCTTTAACAGCATAGGATCCATTAAATTGATTAGTGATCAATAAAGAATCTACATGTACCTTAAGATACCTGATGCTCATGTGCTTTGCAATTTGCAAACCAGCTATCAAGGCTTCATATTCAGCCTCATTGTTGGTAGTTTGAAATTCACAAGCTATGGAGTGGGGTATTATGTCCCCCTGTGGCAATTTTAGTGGTATTCCAAGCCCAGTTCCATTTACATTGGAGGATCCATCAGTGAACAGTATCCAAGGATCCTTGGTTTTTTCAAGCTGTTGGACTTCTAGTTCAGCCTCCTTTTGCAAGTCACTACTAAAATCTGCCACAAAGTCAGCTAAGGCTTGGGATTTGATGGCAGTCCTTGGTTCATATCTTATATCATATGCACTCAACTTCACTGCCCACTTGGCCATCCTTCCTGACATTTCAGGTTTCCTGAGAACATTCTTAATTGGGAAATTAGTTTTAACAATAATGGCATGGGTCTCAAAATAATGTCTTAATTTAGTAGATGCCATAATTAATGCGAGGATAAGTTTTTCTAAATGTGAATACCTGGATTCAGCATCAAGTAAGCTCTTACTTACATAATAAACAAGATGTTGTGTACCTTGGTGATCCTTAACAAGGACTACACTTACTGCTTTTGAGGATACCGCCAAGTATAAGGATAACACATCTCCCTTTTCTGGTTTCATCAAGGCTGGGGCTGAGGATAGGTAACCCTTAAGAGCTTTAAGGGCACTTTCATGCTTCTCAGTCCATTCAAATTTCTTGTTCTTCCTCAGGATGTCATAGAATTCCTTCACTTTTCTGAGGATTTGGATATGAATTTGTTCAAGGCTGCGATCCTGCCAGTCAATCTTTGCACATCCTTAGCATTGGCAGGAGATTTGATATTCACAATAGCCTTAATCTGCTCTGGACTTGCTTCAATGCCCCTCTTTGTCACCATATATCCTAAGAATTTACCTGCCCTTACACCAAAATGACACTTAGAAGGATTAAGTTTCATATTATATTTATCAAGGATATTGAACGCTTCCTCCAAGTGTTTAAGATGATCCTCAGCTTTCTTGGACTTAACCACCATGTCATCAATATAGACTTCCATAGTGTGTCCAATTTGCTCCTTGAACATCATATTAACTAGCCTTTGATAAGTAGCACCTGCATTCCTTAATCCAAATGGCATAGCAATATAATAGTATATACCAGTTGGGGTCATAAAGGCTGTATCCTCTTGATCGGATGGTTCCATCTGAATTTGTTGAAATCCAGATGAAGCATCCATAAAAGTTAACAACTCATGACCCGCGGTAGCATCCACCATGGAGTCAATGTGGGGAAATGGGAAAGGATCCTTGGGACATGCCTTGTTTAAATCTGTAAAATCGACACATACCCTCCACTTTCCATTTTTCTTTTGAACAACAACCACATTGGCTAACCATCTTGGATACTTAACCTCTCTAATCATACCTGCTCGAAGTAGCTTATCTACCTCTTCCTGGATAATAGCATTTCTTTCAGGTACAAACTTCCTCCTCTTTTGATGAATTGGCTTGAATGACCTGTCAATGCCAAGTTTGTGAGTAATTATATCTTTAGATATACCTGTCATGTCTTCATGTTTCCAGGCAAAGGTGGTTTTCCTTCTTTTGAGAAAGGATACTAGCTCCCGTTCAATATCACTAAGGATCCCTGACCCTATGAAGATCTTGGATTCAGGATCATCAGGATCCATGAGAATTTCTTTCAAATCCTGTTCTCTTACCTCCAAGACATCTCTTGAAGGATACTTTAATTGCTATTGCTCCTTTGGTCTTGAGGCTGGTTTCATTGATGAGGTATAGCAATTCTTAGCCTCCTGTTGATCACTCTCAATTTTCACCACTCCCCATGGACTTGGAAGCTTTACACACTGATGATAGGTGGATGGGACTGCCTTCATATCATGTATCCACGGCCTGCCAAGGATAACATTACAACACGACAAGCAATCAATAACACAAAACTTTTGATAAGAATGCAATCCTTCAATATAGATTGGGAGTTTGATGTCCCCCAATGTATTCTTTGTTTCCCCACTGAATCCCACAAGTACTGAGGATCTTGGGATAATATCAGACTCTGGGATATTCATTTTCTTGAGAACATCCAGCTGAATGATATTCACAGAGCTTCCTCCATCTATAAGGATCTTGCGAACAAAGTGGTTAGAAATAAACAACGTAATTACAAGACCGTCATGATGAGGATCCTGGATGTCAACACGATCATCCTCATCAAAAGTAATGACTTTATCCTGGGTGACAACGGAGGTCCGGACGGGTCTGTCTCCATTATCCATCTTGGTTTCCTTAGCGTGTCTTTTTGCTGCTGAGAAGGATGTACCACAGATGTCTGATCCACCGGATATGAAATTTATGACTTGTGCATCTGCTGGAGGAGCAGGAGCCCTTTCCGGGATCCTTTCAGGATCCTGGGTCCTTGACTTCTTTCATCCCAAGAGTTCTTTTAAATGCCCCTTGCTCAACAAGTAACCAATTTCCTTTCTAAGTGCAATACACTCTTCAGTGAGATGCCCAAAATCCTCATGATATGCACACCACTTGGATTTATCCTTTGTAGCAGCTGGTTTATCACTTTTCCTTGGCCACCTAGCTTTCTCACCTAGATTCTGCATTGCAAGGATTAGTTCATTGTTATCAACAGAAAAACAATATTCAGAAACAGGAGGATAATTCTCATCATCCTCTTCTTGTTCCACTGCGTGCACATTCTGGTTATCAGATCTGTTGTAAGACTTGGATTTGTTGTTCCTGAAGTAGGATCCTTGTTTATCTTGTTTTGAGGATCCTGTCAATCTGTCCTGGATCCTTTTGTCATCCTCTAGGCGGATGAACCTAAGGGCCCTAGTCCTTACTTCATCAAGATTCCTGCAAGGTGTCATAACAAGATCATCATAGAATAATGAATCCCTAAGCAATCCCATTTTAAAGGCTTCTACAGCCGTAGCAATATCCAAATTATGAATATCTAAGGATTCTTTACTAAACTTAGTGATATAATCTCTAAGTGATTCATTTTGACCTTGTGTTACCCTATATAAATCACTAGTTAATCGTTCAAACTTTCTACTACAAGAGAATTGACTATTGAACAAGTTAACTAAATTAGCAAATGAAGTAATAGAGTAAGGGGGAAGACTTAGCAGCCATTTAAGAGCAGATCCTGTAAGTGTGGATCCAAATCCCTTGCATAGACATGCTTCTTTCAACCTTTCAGGAATTGGATTGATCTCCATCCTCTCCCTGTACTGAGCTACATGCTCTTCTGGATCCGTTGAACCATCATATAGCTTCATTGATGGTATCTGGAATCTTTTAGGTATCTCAGCATCACATAAAGGTGGTGCAAAACGAGATATCCTATGGCTACCATCCGCAATCACAGGAATGGGTTTAACCACTCCTGGTACACTGGATATCATATCCTTAAGCTTCTGTAGCTCCCTAGCCATGGACTGATTGATACCTGTATCCTGCATAAAGCCATGGTTAGTGTTATATAAATTATTAAAAGTGTTACCTCCCACAGGATTCGAGTTTGGAATTGCGGATGTGAATCCATCTTGTCGAGACTCTGGCATGATTGAGGGACCAGAGGAGGCAATGGTCTGCATTGGTATGAAGTCTCCTTGATGAACGTCCGAGTTCTGAGGTTGCATACTTCTCAAGGATCCTTGATTTTGAAGGAGGTTGGATCCTTGGAATTGAGATGATCCTTGAACCTGAAAGGATCCTGGGACCAGGGAGGATCCTGGGACCAAAGAGGATCCTGGGATCAAAGAGGATCCTGGGATCTGGGAGGATCCTTGGACTCGGGAGGATCCTTGGACCTGGGAGGATCCTTGGACCTGGGAGGATCCTTGTACTTGGGAGGATCCTTGTACTGCATGCATTCCCACATATCCTCCTGACGTGAAGTATCCCTGGTGCTGAGAGGAGGATCCTGATGGCTGAGAAGAGGATTCCTGCGGCTGGAAGTAAGAGCCAAATGCCTGACTCATTGTTGTTGTTCCATAAAGCCTTCCTGGTAGTTCACCCGAGTATTACACGTCCGGAACTGCTGAGTGTTGGGAAGTTATGACCGGAGTGTCGAAGTTCAGCGACCTTGGCATCAGAGGGGAGTGATCCTCCACTGATTTCTTCTGTTTCTTGATTTCATCGATCTCCCGGAGGATCCTTTCGTTGGTTTTATCCTGCTCTTGTGCATGATTCCTCATCTGCAAAATCAGGGCATAAAGATCATTAGTAGTAGGATTAGTTGAAACAGAAGAAGTAGGTGGTTTTTGGAAAATAGGAGTTGGTTTCTTCGCAGCATTCTCAGCATTCTTCTGGGATCCAGAAGGTGGTGGTGGCAAAGGAGGAACGCCTTGTGAAGAACTGAATGAGGGCATCAAACTTGAAGTATTCTTCACTGAGGAAGCCATCTGTTTGGTTGTAGCGAATCGAAATGACCACAAAAACACGAATCTTTCTAGGAATGAAGCACCAATTGCCCCACGGTGGGCGCCAAACTGTTTTGGTCAAAAATCAAGCAATGACAATGTAACCAAACTTTCTGTTGTGAGGTATGATGCTTGAATTGATGAACAACAATAAGGATCACTATGAAGTATAATGAACAAGTGACACGAAGATTTATACGAGGAAAAAGCCCTTGATCAATGAATGATCTCCGGCATAAAAAACCTCGGGTGATGGAAACTACCGATCACCAACTCAAATTAAACAAGAAATGTATTACAACTTCGGATGATAGGGAGCTAAGTACAAGGATCACTATAGTGTATTGTATAGAAAATGTGTGTAATCGCCAAGTGTGTTAGCGAGAGCTGATGAGAGCGATTGTATGAGAATGTGTAGCCAAAAATAGCCAAGTCTTCTAAAAAATAGCTCGCTACCCCCTTAAAATTAGAAAATATCTAGCCTAACTAACTGTCCGCATTTCGTGCCTTCTCCCCACGTTCTCCATAACGTTCACAATGGTCAAGCACGTGCAGAATTGAAGGGAATATGCTCCAGGAATATCGCCATGACCAAGTTCAAGCTGGTACTCCTGCAAAACAATACCGAATTCAAAGTGAACAATCATTAGTATAAGGATCACTTGGATGATCCATGATCCTGATCCTGAAGTACTTCTGAGGATCAATAATTGTCACAGAAGTAAGGATCATCAAACAGGATAACACTTGAGGATCACAGGTCATTAAGAAATCCTCCCCTAACAATAGGGATAGTGGTTCACCATTCTCAGGCTTCATCAGTAGAGGTGCAGTTGAAAGATATTGCTTCAAATCCTGCAGGACTGCTTCATGCTTCTCACCCCATTTGAATTTCTTGTTCTTCTTCAGGATATCATAAAACTCTTTGCATTTCTCTGAGGATCTTGAAATAAATCTGCTTAATGCTGCCACTCGCCCTGTTAATCGTTGGACATCCTTCATATTTGAAGGTGATTTAATATCCAAGATGGCTTTAATCTGCTCCGGGCTCACCTCTATTCCTCTTTTGGTCACCATATATGCTAGAAATTTTCCTGCCCCCACTCCGAAATGACACTTAGCAGGATTTAGCTTCATGTTATATTGATCCAGGATATCGAATGCTCCTTTAATATCCTGGAGGTGATCCTGAGCTTTCCTTGATTTTACCACCATATCGTCAATGTATACCTCCATGGTGTCCCCCAGCTTGTCTTTGAACATCATGTTTACCAATCTCTGGTACGTTGCACCTGCATTTTTCAAACCAAAAGGCATAGCCGTATAACAATAAATACATGTTGGTGTCATGAAGGCAGTATCCTCCTGGTCAGAAGGCTCCATTTGAATCTGCTGAAATCCTGAGGATGCATCCATGAAGGTCAACATTTCATGCCCGGTAGTAGCATCCACCATTGCATCAATGTGAGGAAGAGGAAATGGGTCTTTAGGACAAGCCTTGTTCAAGTCTGTATAGTCTACACAGACTCTCCATTTCCCATTTTTCTTCTGTACCACGACTACGTTGGCTAGCCATCTTGGAAACTTGACTTCTCTGATCATCCTAGACTTCAACAATCTTTCAACTTCCTCTTGGATAATCGTATTCCGCTCAGGAGCAAATTTCCTTCTTTTTTGCTGAACAGGCTTGAATGATCTGTCAATTCCAAGCTTGTGAGTGATAATGTCTTTGGATATACCTGTCATATCCTCATGCTTCCATGCAAACGTTGACACTTTGCATTTCAAAAAGTTAGTTAACTGCTCTTCAATATCCTGAGGGATATTGGTTCCTACGAGCACCGAGATATCAGGATTATCCTAATCCAGGATAATTTTCTTCACATCCTGCTCCGAATCCTCCACGATATCCTGGGACCGCGTCTTTAATTGCTATGCTGTGCTAGGCTTGGTTGAGGATTTCATCGAGGATGAGTAGCATTCTTTTGCCTCCTGCTGATCACTATCAACTTTGACGACTCCCCAAGGGGTAGGGATCTTGATGCATTGGTGATATGTTGATGGCACATCCTTCTTATCGTGAATCCATGGTCTTCCCAATATGATGTTATAGCAGGATAAAGAATCCATCACACAGAAACGTTGTATCGAGTTGACTCCTTCAACATATACTGGTAACTTTATCTCTCCCACTGTGTTCCTAGCCTCTCCACTGAACCCAACAAGCACGGTGGACTTCGAAGTGATATCCATCGGAGATACATTCATTCTCTTCAGAGTCTCTAGTTGGATTATGTTGACGGAGCTGCCATTATCAACTAATATCCTGCGTACAAAATGGTTAGCCACATATAATGTTATTACCAGAGCATCATGATGAGGATCCTGGATAGTATCCCTGTCATCAGCATCAAATGTGATCACTTTGTCAGTTGTGAGGGTAGTCATCCTGACAGGTTTGTCTCCCCTTTCGGCCTTAGCTTCTTTTGCATGTCTCTTCGCCGCCGAATATGAAGTCCCACAAACGTCGGATCCTCCCGAAATGAAGTTGATTATCTTGGCATCCGCGGGAGGTGACGCTGCTCGCTCAGGATCCTTCTCAGTATCCTGACCCTTATGCTTCTTTCTTCCTAAGAGATCTTTTAGATATCCCTTGCTTAGAATATAGCTTATTTCTTTCCTTAGAGAAATGCAATCCTCAGTTACATGTCCGAAATCTTCGTGGAAGGCACACCATTTTGACTTATCTTTCCAATCGGCTTTTTGTTGATTCTTTTGAGGCCACCTAGCCTTGTCTCCTAAACCCTGCATGGCATACATCAATTCAGGAATGTTAACAGAAAAGCAATATTCGGATAACTCAGGATATTCTTCAGGATCCTCGTCTTCGATAGCATTCACTTTCTTGTTTTCATTTCTACCATATGGCTTAGGGCGATATGGCTTAAATGAGGATTCTGACTTCCTGTTAGTCGACTCATAGGTGTTGTATGAGTTCATCCTCTCTTGCATCTTTATGTCATCCTCCAATCGAATATATCTTAGGGCCCTGTTTCGAGCTTCATCCAAGTTCCTGCATGGGTTCATTACAAGGTCTTGGTAAAATTGAGAATCTTTTTGCAGCCCCATCTTGAAAGCTTGCACAGCTGTTGCAACATCATGATGCGGGATGTCTAAAGATTCCCGGCTGAACTTGTTCACATAATCCCTTAGGGATTCTTGAGGCCCCTGTGTTATCCTGTAGAGGTCACTTGTTAGTTTTTCAAAGCTTCTACTACAAGAAAACTGACTATTAAATAAATTCACTAGGTGAGCAAATGATGTAATCGAATGAGGAGGAACATTTAGGAGCCATTTCAAGGCTGATCCTGTTAAGGTAGAACCAAAACCCTTGCACAAGCATGCTTCCTTGAGCTCTGGAGGGATAGGGTTAATCTCCATTCTTTCCCTATACTGGGAAATATGCTCTTCAGGATCCGTTGTTCCATCATAAAGCTTCATGTTGGGGGTTTGAAATCTCTTTGGAATCTCAGCATCACAGATAGGATATGCAAAGCGAGATATCCTGTGGCTGTCTTGGGACACTTCGGGATTGGCTGGACCACTCCAGGTACACTGGATATCATGTCCTTCAACTTCTGAAGCTCCCTAGTAAATGCTGATGTTACACCTGTATCCTGCAAAGATCCACTATTGTTAGCAGCATGAGTATTATTATTATTTGACACGTTACCCGTCAGAGGATTCTGCACATATCCTGAAGCATATCCTGAGCTCCTCATGGTTGACATCCTGATCGAGGAGGGTATTTCAGGAGTATGATTCTGAGGAAGGTTGGGCACAATATTCCCCCTATTATCCTCAGTGTACACGGCCGAACTAAAGTTCAAAGTTCTGGGTTTTAATGGAGTGACGATATCCTTAGCAGATCTACTCGAGCCAGACTTCAGGTGTTGTATTTCCCTCAATAGCATTTGGTTTGTCTCCTGTTGCTGCCTCATTTGTTCCTGCACACTTCCAAATAAGGTTAGAATTTCATCATTAGAAGCTAAAATGGGAGCAGATCCCTGAATACTCCGAGTAGGGATAATATCCTAAGGTTGTGAAAAAGATTGCATCCTTGGAGGAGGTGGTGGAAGCACCCGACCAGTAGTAGCAGAAGTTGTAGCAGACACAGTGGAGGAGCTCATGTTTGATCTTGAGGCCATTGTAAACAATGTGGCAAAAAGTTTTGAAAACAGAAAACTGATTAACGATTTCACAAAGATTTTTAGTAAAGAGAGCACCACTTTCCCCACGGTGGGCGCCAAATTGTGTTGGTCAAAAATTACCGAAGCAATTAAGTGATCAAATTAGTTAAGTGAGGTAGTGTGCTAAAAAGTGTGTCGAAAATATGCTGGTTAACTTGTTTGGAAAAACAGTATTCAGGATATGGCTTAGGATATTGAGTTGTATCTACGATCAAACAATGAGCAAAAAGTAAAGGGGGTGACACGAGATATACGAGGAAAGCCCTTGATCAATCTAGATCACCAGCATAAAACCTCGGGAGCTGACAATCGCAGCTTCCTTGTTCTTCTTATTGCTTTAAACTTCAGGATACAGTGCAGGATATTGATCAGATCGCTAAGTGTTACAATGCTTTTTGAGAGTGAAAATTGCTAGAGAACAAGTGTAAGAGTGTAGTGAGTGTTGATGTGATGTCCTATTCGATCTGATATACCCACCTATTTATAGTAACAAATTACAAACGAAAACTCCCATAAATATGGGATGCTCCGAATATTCCATTGTTAGCGTTGTAGACCGAGTAATGCGGCTTCAACGTCTTTGTTTGAATGACTTGGACCGAGTCTTCCGCGGAATGAGTCCTTGTGAACGTTGCTAGCTTCTAAGCCATGTACCTGCACATAATCCGTTAGTGATCCTGAGGATACCATTCAGGATGTAACCAATATCCTGAATCAGCATCCCGGATGTGAACAAATATCATATAACCAAGATATAACCCAAGATATTTCTCAAGATATGGGCTCAGAACTTCACCCATAACAAACATCATGTTTATTATGTAAGTAAGAGTTTACTTGATGCTGAATCCAGGTATTCACACTTAGAGAAACTTATCCTTGCATTAATTATGGCATCTACTAAATTAAGACATTATTTTAAGACTCATGCCGTTGTTGTTAAGACTAATTTTCCAATTAAGAATGTTCTCAGGAAACCGGAAATGTCAGGAAGGATGGCTAAGTGGGCAGTGAAGCTTAGTGCATATGATATAAGATATGAGCCTAGAACTGCCATTAAATCCCAGGCCTTGGCTGACTTTGTGGCAGATTTTAGTAGTGACTTGCAAAAGGAAGCTGAGTTAGAGGTCCAACAGCTAGAAGAAACTAAGGATCCTTGGATACTCTTCACTGGTGGTGCTTCTAATGTTAAAGGAACAGGGCTTGGAATACTACTAAAATCACCACAGGGGGACATAATACCCCACTCCATAGCTTGTGAAATTCAAACTACCAACAATGAGGCTGAATATGAAGCCTTGATAGCTGGTTTGCAAATTGCCAAGCATATGAGGATCAGGTATCTTGAGGTACATGTAGATTCTTTATTGATCACTAATCACTTTAATGGATCCTATGCTGTTAAAGGTGAAAAGCTAATCAAATATTTAGAGATAGTCAAAGAACTGGCACTCTCTTTTGTTTCCTTTAGTTTAACACAGGTACCAAGGGAAGAGAATGCAGAGGCTGATGCATTAGCCAATTTAGGATCATCCTTGAAGATCCCGGAGGATATCAAGATCCCTATTATCCATATCCTGACCCCTGCTATCGAGGATCATGAAGCTATGGAGATAGGAGAGGATTCTGTGATCATCCCTAGTGATGATACTCAATCTCATTCAGGATCATGGATCCTTCCAATCATGAGATACATACAACATGGATAGATTCCTACAGGAGAAAACCCCAGGGCTTTCAAAATTAAGGTATCTCAATTTACAATATTGAATAACATGTTGTATAAACGATCTCTTACAGGTCCATATCTAAGATGCATTGAGGATCCTGAAATCCAAGAAGTCCTAAAGGATTTCCATGAAGGAGATTGCGGAAACCACACCGGGGGCAGAGCATTATTCTCAAGGATCCTGAGGACAGGATACTATTGGCCTACTATGAAGAAGGATGCTGTGGAATATGCCAAGAAATGTGATCCTTGTCAGAGACACAGTAATATCCTTCACCAACCAGCAGAACTTTTGCATCCTATATCCTCTTCTTGGCCATTTATGAGATGGGGAATGGATATAGTTGGTAAGCTTCCTAAGGCACCTGGTGGAAAATATTTATGCTTGCTATGACTGATTACTTCTCCAAGTGGATAGAGGCTGAAGCCTTTGCTCAAGTCTGAGAAAAGGAAGTTATATCCTTTATTAAAAGAAACATTATTACTAGATTTGGTATCCCTTCCGAAATTGTTTGTGATAATGGATCCCAATTTATTGGGAGTAGAACTACTAACTTTTGTGACAGCTGGGGGATTAAGATGATAACATCAACACCAGTCCACCCACAAGCTAATGGTCAGGCAGAATCATCCAACAAGATCATCATCAACAATTTGAAGAAAAAGCTTGGATCTAAGAAGGGAAAATGGGCAGAAGAACTACCTTATGTACTTTGGGCTGATAGGACAACTCCCAAGAATGCTACTGGCCAAACTCCATTCTCTTTGGTATTTGGAGCAGAATCAGTGATCCCTACAGAGATGGTGGTTCCTACTGCAAGAACAAGCATTCATAATCCTGAAGAAAATGCTGAAAACTTGGTTCAAGATCAGGATACTATAGAAGAACTCAGGGATTTGGCAAGGATAAGGATGGCCAGTTATCAACAAAGGATGGCTGGAGCTTACAACAAAAATGTCAGGATCAGGAAATTCCAAGTTGGTGATATGGTATTAAGGAAAGCATTTCAGAATACCACCAATCCTGCTGATGGAAAGTTGGCACCAAAGTGGGAAGGCCCTTACTTGATTGAAGCTGAGGCAGGAAAGGGGGCATATCGATTGCTAACAATGGAAGGTGATTTGCTACCAAGAGCTTGGAATGCTGTCCACTTGAAAAAATACTTCATGTGATAAATCCTTACCTGACAAGTATCCTTACAGGACAGATGATCCTCATTTTGGTAATATTCTAATCTCAAACTATTTCATTCTTTAATTATCTTATATAAGGATAAGGATCCTGCATCCTTTATCCTCCTTTCACTTGATTCTGAGTTTTGAAGGTTCAGGTATCCTTAACAAAGGATTGAGTATCAACAGAAGTATCCAGTTATTTGGGCTTGACCCCAGTTATTTGGGCTTGACCCCAGTTTGGGCCTGTCCCCAGTTTCGCCAGTAGCGCACGATGATCCTGGTACAGTTCATGGCAATTGGACCAATACTCACTTTAGGGGCTGACAATTTCATTGTACAGGCTGTATTCAGGATCCTACGTATAATGGTAGACGTACCATACATCCGTTCCTAAGGTTTCTAACGTTTTCACGTTAGCTAAGGTTTTGGCATTTTTATGTCACTAAGTTTGGATAATCGCCAGTGAGGGCCATACTCCAGTTTACACACGATCCTTTGGGCTTGTCCCCAGTTATCCTTTGGGCTTGTCCCCAGTTATCCTTTGGGCTTGTCCCCAGTATATTGGGCTTGTCCCCAGAATTGTTGGGCTTGTCCCCAGTTACTAACTTTTATCTTATATTGGCTTAGTCCCAAGTTGTATCCTATTTCAGGTTTTTGAAGCTAAATGACCAAGGATCCTTGATCCTTGCCTTTTACTAAGGTTTGTCTTTTGGTTATCCTGATTATAAGTGTTAAAGGTTAGGATCCTAACTTGGATTCTCAGGTATGATCCTTGATCATTTTAATTTTATTCATTATTTATCTAAGCGACCCTTATCCTTTGACAACTGAACTTATGATCCTCAAACTACACTACTTTTCAGAACCTGTCAATTATAGGATATGTGATCCTTGATCATATCCTAAACTTTTTGAAATTATTTATTAAATTTTTCTTCTTTATTTAATAAATCCAGATAAAATATATATCACAACAATTGAAAGGTAAAGTATTCACAAGGATAACAACACGGAAGATAGCCAAAAAGTTAAGGTTTTATTTATTAACAGAACGTTAAACCCTTTAAGGTTGTTAAAATTGCAAACCCACATTTCTACCACCAAAACGTGGCCCGTCCACATGGGTTGGCAAAGGGTGTCCATTGTTTACGGGTCTTTGTAGAGTAGGAAATAAAAGATGGAAGGATAACGAGTGGCTTCATCCCCCAAACAGAGGATCCATCCACCACCCATTGTCCTGCCTATTGTCCAAGGATCCATGATCCTTCACCCTAGAAACTATTGTCTAAAGTTATTACAACCCAAGATTGTTTCAAAACACCATAACCAAAATAAAACTACCAAATTCTAAAAAATGGGCTCCGGCTACGTCTAGAAATGTCCTTCATCGCCCATTCCTGCAGCCTACACCTTTGCCGCATCACCACCAGCATCATCAGCATGATCCTTTCCACTTCCACTCGCCTCAATTGCTAAGACCTCTTCTTCATCGTCCAGCTCAGCCAATCTAGCCATCCAGCCCTCTACGTCCCAGCTGCTCTTGTCAAAGTCAGGATCCAGAGCTTCTTGGGCCATCTGCAACTGGGTTTTGTACATAGCAATGGCAGCGGAGACTTTGGCATCATTGGTGATTTCAGCCTTCTCTTGGTCAGCAGTGATGTGAGCCAGGACGAGTTCCCTCTTTACCAGATTGACATCATTTTCGAGGGAGGCAATCTTCTGATCCTTGGCTAGCATGATCTTCTGGAGGTCCAAACACTTTTGCTCAACCTCTTCAACACTGCCTACGTAGTCCTCGATTTCAGCAAATTTCTGCAAAAAGACAATGTGAAGTTTAGGATCACATGATCCTCAAGTGGGCAGGATAACTAAGCTAAGTCAGTGATCCTTACATCAGCGAAGTACTCAAGGAACTGGTGGCGGATTAGAGGCAGGCCTTCTAGATTGTCAGCCTCTGAGGCTTTCCTCTTCTTTCCCTTGGAAGCAGTAGCCTTGGGGATGGCAGTACTTGGGCTAGAAGCAGCCTTTTTCTTCCCAGACCTGGGACCAACAGTGGTGAGATAGGTGACACTGAAACGGGTAGCAGACTTCGATGATTTTCCAGCACCTACACATCCAAAACAGATAAGTATCCTCATTTCATTTTAATTTAAACATTTAATTATGCACAAAATGGGATACTTACTTGACATTGTGACAAAACCAGAGGATACCTCTTGAGAATCCTGGGTATTTGCTTTAAATGATCTTATTTCAGGATCAAGCCTCCGAAAAGCAGCAAGCCTTTCCTTCGTTGCAGGTGTTGTGATAAGGATAGTCACTTCAGTGACGTCAGGATGGCAACGACTAGTCAGAATTTAACGGCTATATATCTGTTGGTTTGTTACGGATAAGAATGAGAAAACACAACTCGTTTATTTACATTTCACTCCTTATATTTTGGGGGCAATTGTTAGGGGAGGATTTTCCAAAGATCAGTGATCCTCAATTAATGTCAAGCTGAGGGATCCTCACTTCTGTTTGAATTAGTGATCCTCAGAGGGTATTATAGGATCAGGATCATGGATCATCATAGTGATCCTTACACTAACGATTGTCTGCTTTGAATATGATGTTGTTTTGCAGGAGTACAAGCTTGGACTTGGTCTTGGCGATATTCCTGGAGCATATTCCATATTTATTCCTCACGTGCTTAACTGAAGTGGACGTTATGGAGTTCGTGGAAGACTTGCACAAAATGCGGATAGTTTGTTAGCTTAGATTTTTTCCATTTTTAAAAGGGGATAGCGAGAAAGATTAGAACACTTGGCTATTTTTAGCTTAACACACACACTCGTAACTGCTCTCATCAGCTCTTGACAATTCACTTGGCGATTACACACTTTTTGCACATTACACTATAGTGATCCTTGTAACTAGCTCGCTATCATCCAAAGTTGTAATAACTTGTTAGTTTAATTTGAGTTGGTGATCGGTAGTTTCCATCACCCGAGGTTTTTTATACCGGAGATCAACTCTTGATCAAGGGCTTTTTCCTCGTATAAATCTTTGTGTCACTTGTTCATTTCATTTCTGAGTGATCCTTAGCATGGTTCATTGATTCAAGCATCACACCTCACAACAGAAAGTTTGGTTGCATTATCTTAGCTTAATTTTTTACCAAAACAGAAACTATTGTTTAAGTACAACCCAAATTGTTCAAAACAAACCACAAACTAGCAAATTCTAAAAGATGGGCTCCGGCCATGTCTAAATTTTCCATCATCGCCCACTGTTGCAGCCTACACCTTCGCTGCCTCGTCCACCTTAGCTTCACCACTGCCACTAGCCGTTGTCGCCTCCTCAAGATCCTTGTTGCCGCTTGCACCAGCTTCAGCAGTCAGCACCTCCTCTGGCCAGCAGTGTCCCACTCAGCCCTTTTGAAGGAAGGATCGGCAGCCTCTCTAGCCATCCGGAGCTTGGTCTTGAGGATCACAATGGTCGCAGACTACTTAGCTTCTTTTGTGATCTCCAGCCGCTCCTTGGTAGCGTTCATTTCAGCAACTAGAACCTGCTTTTCCATGCCCTTGTTCTCCTTCTCCAGGTGGGAGATCCTCTTATCCATAGCAGCAGACATGGTTTGGAGGTCCAGAAGACGCTCCTCTGCATCAGCTAGGTGTTGGCTTTGGAGAATGTGGATTTCAGCAAATTTCTGCAAGTATGGGAAATAACACTCAGAATAAATGATCCTTAAATAGGATACAAAATTTAGGATACGTGATCCTTACCTCGGAGATGAATTCGGGGAACTGTTGCTCAATTAGGGGAGTATCACTGGATGGCTCACCAGGCTTCTTCCTCTTGTTTCCTGCTTTGGCTCTAATGACCGTGCCTTTGACCTCAGGGAGGCTTTGGCCTGCGGCCAGCTCTTTCTTGATGGACTTGGGGGAGATGATACCTTCGATGTCGCCCATTCCGAACCGGGAAGCAAATTTGGATGATTTAGCAGCACCTACAAGCACACAATACAGATAAGTATTCATAATTTCTTTTTAATCAAATATTTACATATATCTATGGATACTTACTTGACATGGTGTAGGAGGTTGATGAAGCTTCTTCTGAATCCTTGATCCTTGGTTGTTATGTCCTGACAGTTGAGTCCAGGTTCTAGAAAGCGGTGAGTCTCTTAGATGTGGTAGGTGTATCTTGCAAGCTTGTTAAGGTGATAGCTACACAAATAAGAAAAAACAAATAAGGATCAATTATTCTCTTCAGAAAAGAAAGAAACTCTCTATGATCCTAGCCTAAGGATCCTATATCCTATGCTTGATGTTCCATTTTTTATGAAGATGATTTCCATTGGGAATGGAATCTCTCCTGACAAAAAAGAACTGGTTTCTCCAGTTGGTAACATTCTTGGTAACTTTAAGGAGTGGATGTGGGTGTTGTGGCTTGGCTTTCAAGAGAAAACGGTAAGACCCATGGTTGACCAGGTTGTACAGGTGATTCAGTTAAGAGAGCCCTAGGTCTATACCCTCATGCTCAATGATCTGCTCAAGTGTGAAGAGTACTCTCCACAGCATCGGCATTGCCTAGATATAACTGTATGTCCCGAAATCCGAGGATCGATAACGAAAACCAAATCACTTGTTTATAGCAAACACGGTTACGTGTGCGGAATCCACGTAACTATGCCAAATTAAACAAATAAAGTAACACACACGGTATAATCAATGAAACGCAATCTATTGATCAAATGGGATGAGAACAAAGAGCAAACTGATACAAACACAGTTTTGACAGAGTTTCTTTAAGGGTATTTTCTCATCTAGTCTCAAAGTGAAACCAGACAGTGTTTATATAGTCCATGGGCCTTAGTCTCGACGAAACACAAGGTGGGTCGATGAAACGGACATTGGGCCAGGAACTGGGCCTGAAGCAGCCCATCAGATGACGAAACAAGAGTGTTTCGTCGTGATGTCGACGAAACGGATTCACTTGAATGTTGTTTTGTTTCGTCGTGAGGTGTTCGACGAAACAAGTCTGTTTCATCGAAGGCTGCATCAGTTGTGCTGTTTGCTGCAAACAGACAGCAAACAAACAGCAACATATAAACATTACATAATGACCATTATACCCTTTACATGCAACATGCACTGTTCGTATAGAATTACATATCAAATAGAGACAAATAAGTCAGACACAAGCGGATAGGAGGATATCCGACTTGGTCGACGGCAAATACATACTCGATAAACGTTTAAAGACCGTACAAAATACAACAATAAGTAACACTAGTTACAGACACAAAAAGGTGCACCAACAAACTCCCCCTTGTCTGTTACTCGTCTTCGGTCTTCCAATCTTTAATCAATGTTGTTCGGACCTGGAACTCCCCGCGTGAATTCCTCGGTAAAAGAAGAAACATGCGACGCGCTGGAATCGCAGAGCTTGATGTGCATCCTGATCTTCATAGAAAATGTCGTGACGATATAATCTGTTGATGTCAGCCTCAGACATGTTGACGATCCACATCGGATCCAACATCCGGTAATTTGCACGATCACCTCTAAACACAATCACGGCTTCATGAGTGTCGGAGTCGTAGCACCATAATGCCATATCTTCAAGAAAATCCTGCTGCATCAGCATTAATGGGATTTTATCTACGACTCTTGGTGGCTGATAAACAAGCTTGTATCTCCCAGTGTTGGTTGCCGGATCGAGAGTAAACTTTATCTGTTGATAGATAGGAAACTGTGGCTTGTATGATTCATCCTTCCAGCCTGACTTCTTGTTCACCTTTATCAGTCGCTCGAATAAAGTTGTGCCGTCAAATTTTGAGCGATTTATAAGATCTATCTTCGTCAATGCTGCCACATCATAAAAAGGCAAAGATAATATGCTCAGCAACGACCGGAAGTATTGAATTCCAAATTCCCTTTTGATGGCAATGCAGTGAATTTCCTGTACAAACATCCAACAGAAAATTCTGCCACTCGGTTTTGCTTTCTCAAACTGTAAGTAGTCGACTTGAGCGACTTCTGGCACAGGTTTGGTAGCCTTGGATAGAAACTGTATTCGCCATTCAGAGAACGCATTTGTTGCATTTTCGGAAGTATCACGGTTCTTTAAATGCTCGTCTATGATGTCCACATTCTCTTGTAACTAATCTTCATCGAACGGCGCGAATTCAGTCCCATCTTGTCAAACATATGAAGACTTCTTCTCATTCCCTTCAAACACGATTTCTTCAATATCTTCAACATTTGTTGTTTCAGGCTCAGTCGGCATTTTATCTATCTCAGCATCATCTATCTCTCTCATAGCATGTAGAGCAAGCAATTGCTCATGAGAAAGATCCTCTATAATCTCTCCTTCTTCAAGTAATTCCCCTGTGACTGGATGAATAGCCTGTAAAGCAATATCAGCACTGCTTGGAACAGAAGATGTACCTTCAATCTGTTGAACTGTTCCAGAAGAGGTTCCTTGAGTAGATTCGACCACTGGCGGTTGAACTACAACAATTGCAGAAGATGTAGCGGCTGGCGGTTGCTGTGATGCACCAGAAGAGTCAGGATTCCCTTGATCTTCTGGATCATCATCCTTTTTCTTCATAACTTCTTGTTGTTTACATCGATCATCCCACATAGTAACAACCTTGTGGCGAAGAAACTCATAGCCAGCAGTTAGCGTCTTAACTCCATCTTGTATCTTTGTATTCCGTGACTCGTACCATTCTTTCATGTAGTCACATCTTCCTTTAATATCTTCAGCCAGCTTTTGAAGTATAGTGCTACTTCTCTCTCTCTCTCTCTTCGTCAGCAGCCTTCAAAGGAGCATTTTCAGCTTTAAGTGAATCAATCTCAGCTTGTTGTCGCTCTATCACCGTTTGTTGTTGGCCAACAGTGGACTTCAATTTGTTTATTTCCACCAATTGACTGATCTGATCATTCTTCGTGATTTTAATGAAATCAGTTTGCCTCTGAATTCGATCAGCAGCCGCTTCGTATTGAGAAAATAGGAGGTTGTTTTTCTCGTCTTGAGACATCTCTAAAAAGATCCTTTGGCGTTCAGAACTGGGTTGAGAGGTAGTTGCTCTAATTGCAGCATCCATTGTTCGTTGAGGAACAGCCTAAGGTGTTACAGTTTGAGTTTCCGAAGCTGACGATACTACAGGAGTTTCTTGAACAGGCTCCTGAGGTACAGATTGACGAGTAGAAGTACTCAAATATCTTCTTGCTTTCTTCTTCTGATGTTCAGCCGCTTTCTCAGCTTTTCTTTTCTTTATACATTCCGATTCAGTCTCTTCTGGAACGTATTCTGGATCATCTTCAGTTCTAATTTTTCTGTATCTTTTAACCCCACGGTCATCAAGAAACATTTCGTATCCAGACTCGATTAGATCATCAGAATCAGAATCTTCTTCATCATCACCAGCTGATGTACCACCAGTCGCACCAGCACTTGATGTACCACCAGTAGCACCAGCACTTGATGTACCACCAGTAGCACCAGCACTTGATGTAGCACCAGTAGCACCAGCACTTGATGTACCACCAGTAGCACCAGCACTTGATGCACCAACAACACCTGTATCACCACCATCATCACCATCATCCTCTGACATATCAGAATCAACCGGATCTGGACCAAACTTTTCAATCCTTTTTCTCTCCAACTCCGGCTCTTCGTTATCAGATTGGCTGTCATCATGACGCCATTTATCATTTGCTAGAGCAATATAATCAGGATTTCCTAGCGCACCAAACAACTTCCTTGGAGGCACGCTTTCTTTGTATCTTTTGGCTGCAAGTTTCTTGATTATCCTTAATGAATTGAAATTCATTGCTTCAATCTTCAGAAGGTCATTGTCGGCTTTTGGAAGACTAGGATGTTGAACATTCATAATCATTTGAAGAAACCGCGGATACATCCAGAACTTGTTCCCGGTTATTCTACTCCCAGTCCTCGTCATGTTTTCTTTCATGTTGGCGAAGAGATACTTTGAGATGCTAAACGGTTTGTTCAGCCCAACGCTACCATGAATCCGACTAAATCATTTCCAGCCATATCATATCCAGCACGTCTATTGCTAAGGCATTGTATGAGAATGTGCAATAAGAACTTGTACCGTAATGGTAGATCACCTTTGTTGATTTGAGTGCTGAATATGTCTCCTCTACATTTCATCCGTAACAGGCAGCCTCTTGTACACATGATAGGAATAGAATATGGAGCATCCGGATGATCTTGTAGTTGTAGGACCTCGTTCAAGATATCCGGAGAGACTATGACATCCAAATCATTCACACGACCCTTGATAACTTCCTTTCCATCCAATTGCATAACGCTTGACGAATCCCAGAAAGCTTTCACAAGAGATTTGTAAACTAGTGTCGAAAAAGTAACCGCATGATTTATCCGTGACTCCCTAATCCATTTCGTGATATCTTTCAGTTCCACGAGCTTTTCGTCAGGATCCAGATAGGCGATTTGATTATGACGCTTCTCGGACATAATCTCCTCTTCAGATTTATTTTCCTTCTTTGTTGGTTTCTTACGTTCTCCTTACGGTGCCATCTGTACATGCAAATGTCCACAATAAATCATAATAGCATGATAAGTGTATTGAACTTATATACAACCCTGTTTGAACATCAAATGAACATTAAACATATATTTACAAACATTCTGTGAACATAGCACCAAAACAGAAAAGTTTCTAAGGCATGGACGACGAAACGGAATGTCTTCGACGAAACAGAAAGATGTACGACGAAACGGAGTTGACCATTTTCCAGTTTGTTTCGTCGACATCACCTCGACGAAACGGATTCGTTTCATCATGGTTTGATTCGCCATGTTTGTTTCGTCGTGTTTGATTCGTCGTCACTCGTTTCGTTGAAAAGGGGGTTTTGTGAACAGTTAGCGTTTCTCCGTTTCGTCGTTTGGGGGTTTACACAATGATCAGAATCACAAACAAACACATTCAATACATGTTTAACCCAAACCGAGCATGAAATTAATCCCAAATGTAATGTGGACACTATCTAAGACAAAAAACCCATTCAACACAGTCAAAAACATCATCAATCAACAACCCCTGTTTTGTCATATGAAACCCAAACCTAAATCAGACATCAATCAAAGCATATATCAACATTTGCAAGTATAAAATCAATGAACAATAGTTTTTGTGCCAAAAATCAAACAAAAACAGGTGTCCTAGGGTTTACAAGCAAGTTTAAACAAAAACACCCGGTTCATTTTGTTCAAAATATGAACACGAACATTTTTATACCTTTGATTTTTGTTAGATATTAAGGTAAAAAGAGGGTAAATGAGTATGGTGTAAGGTATGGTTGTGGAGTGTTTGGAGAAGATGAACAGGGAAGTTTTGAAAAAATGTGATCAATAATAGACCTGGGACCCCTTATATACACCGCCTCATCTCGACGAAACGGACATCTCGACGAAACGGATTCGGGCTCGACGAAACGGAATAAATGGGCTGGACTTGGGCCTTAAAAGTTAGCCCACGACGAAACAGAACTGGGCTGTTGCGTTTCGTCGTAGCTTCGACGAAACGGACTTGTTTCGTCGTCTACTAAAACAGATTTGACCAAAGTTGACCAGTTGAAATCTTTGACTTTGACCATTTTGTTTCGTCAACAAAGTTTTGTTTCATCGACCAACATTTTTTTCGTCGACATCAATTTTCAAAAATACCAAGGCATGAAAATTTTTGCACACAGAACAGTTTTGATGAATTGAACACATTTCCATTTTGTTTGAGTTTCCAAATGCAAGGACGTTTTATGAAGAAGGTTTCAGGCTTCCGGCAGAAAAACACCAAGCAACAACTTCGGCTTAATCAAAAACGAACTATACAAATTAAACTAAAACAGAAATTAAAGCGCGGAAAACTTAAACAAAAGACTATTTAAAGCAATAAAAAACTGTACAAGTGCAAACTTTTTGCGAATTTCAAGGATGAGGAATCATATCAGCTTACGGTCTTAGTCAACATGATTTTGATTTCTGTTTAAAGCTCTGGATAAATATACTACCTCAATTATCGGTATTGTTGTCCACATAAGCTCAAACTGATCAGACGTTATCATAATTAAGAGATACGATTTACGGTAAGGATTATACTTACAAGTCGATGTAAATCCACTCACGACACATTCCCGTATCAAGGTATGCACGAGAATTCATCTTACCGGTGAGTATACCGTTTATCATCTGTTTGACCGTATAAAAAGAATGTGAGAAACTCACTTATTTTGTTTGAAAACAAGCCCTATGTGATAGAATCACTTATTGATGAGGAACTTGATTTTCGATGCATGAAGGGCACAAGAGCAAGTCCGTGAACAGGTCAGTACTTTCGTACAGCAAAGAGACGAACTTGACTCCCGCAAAGAATCTGTGATATATTATCACTTATTTTGTTTGGACATGTGATTGTTGGTCACTTATTGAGGTCGAATGCAATATGTACACGTATGTATAGTATCATGAAGATCTAGACTTCGTCTACGTTATTTTTACGGTTTGAGATACAACCATGATACCCAGATGATAAGCAGCATAAAGACCGAATATCTCAGATCTCGGCAATCTCTCAAACGAAATTTCGGTACTAAGACCATATGCCAATGAATGGTTCCCACCTGACTTGAAGTTTGTTAGGTTTGTATCATCCTGCACATTTTAGTCTGATTGTGAGCCTACCGATACATCTTTAGTAGAGATACTTATCATTTCTCAATTTTTGTTTTTCATTTTGAACACGTTGACCGACCACACCAGTGAACATCATCATTTTCCTTTATCCAAGAAACTCATTTTTGGTTTTCTATTTTTTTTTTTTTTTTTGAATATTTGATTTTTCAAATTTAAAGACATAAAGTAAACGTTTGATTTTTGGATTTTTGAAATTTTCACATGTTTTTGTATTTTCTGAAATTTCTCCCCCTAAAATGCGAAAAGATAAGTAAAAAAGAAAATCTTTTTGTATTTTTGATGCTAAAGAAAATATTTACAAAAACGATCAGCCGTTAGAAGTTTACTCGGGTATCACCTTAATGCCATTGACCAAAAGTAGATAATCAAAACGTGATTTATCAAAAGCTTTTGTAAACAGGTCGGCACGTTGGTGATCGGTGGGGACATGAACAACATCGATTAATTTCTTGTCAAAACAATCACGTATAAAGTGATATTTAATGTCGATGTGTTTAGTCTTGGAATGCTGCACAGGATTTCTAGTGATCTGTAAGGCAGCATTATTATCAACAAAAATATGAGTAGATAGGAATTCAAAATCGTAGTCGCGCATTTGTTGTTGTATCCGAAGAACTTGGGAGCAACAACTCAAGGCAGCAATGTATTCTGCTTCACATGTTGATGTAGCAACACACGTTTGCTTCTTGCACTGCCACGTGACCAGGCGATTTCCTAGGAACTGACATCCTGCTGTTGTCGATTTGCCATCGATTTTGCAACCACCAAATCACTTGTAGGTCCCTAAATCTGAGGATCGATAACGAAAACGAAAACCAAATCACTTGTTTATAGCAAACACGGTTACGTGTGCGGAATCCACGTAACTATGCCAAATCAAACATATAAAGTAACACACACGGTATAATCAATGAAACGCAATCTATTGATCAAATGGGATGAGAACCAAGAACAAACTGATACAAACACAGTTTTGACAGAGTTTCTTTAAGGGTATTTTCTCATCTAGTCTCAAAGTGAAACCAGACAGTGTTTATATAGTCCCTGGGCCTTAGTCTCGACGAAACACAAGGTGGGTCAACGAAACGGACATTGGGCCAGGAACTGGGCCTGAAGCAGCCCATCAGACGACGAAACAAGAGTTGTTTCGTCGTGATGTCGACGAAACGGATTCACTTGAATGTTGTTCTGTTTCGTCGTGAGGTGTTCGACGAAACAAGTCTGTTTCTGTAGGTCCCGAAATCTGAGGATCGATTACGAACCGAATCTCTTGTTTATAGTAAACACGGTTACGTGTGCGGAATCCACGTAACTATGCCAAATCAAACATATATAGCAATAATAACAACAGATTAATCAATGATACACACTCGATTGATTAATGGGATAAGAACCTATTACAACTGATACAAACACAGTTCAGACGAAATTTTGGCAGAGTTTTGTTACTATGGTCTGTTTCTTATCTCCTAAGTTCAAATGAACACAAAGTGTTGCTTATATAGTCCCTGGGCCATTGATATCGACGAAACACACAAGTGTTTGACGAATCTGAATATGGGCCAGACATTGGGCCTGGAACAGCCCAATACATGACGAATCAAGGTCTGATTCGTCAGTACATGACGAATCAAGGTCTGATTCGTCATGACCTTCAAACAAAACAGAAGTCTGTTTCGCCATGAAGTGTTCCGACGAAACAGAAGTCTGATTCGTCGAGGACTGCAACTGTTGTGTTTGTTCCTGTTATCAGATAGCAACAATCAGCAACATATAAACATAGTAATGACAAAACTACCCTTTAATGCAACATGCATTGTTCATAAAACATTACATACCAAAAGAGACAAATAAGTTGTACACAAGTAGATAGGAGGATATCTGACTTGGTCAACATAACATACAGACTCGATAATTAATAAAAGACCATTCAAAATACATCGTTAAAACAAGACTAGTTACAGACACTAAAAATGCATCAACAAACTCCCCCTTGTCTGTTACTCGTCTTTGGTCTTCTAATCTTCCTTCAGTGTTGTTCGGACCACGTACTGCCCGAATGAATACCCCTGTAGTAGCAAAAACACGCTACTCGCTGAAACTTTAACGCTTGGCGTGCATCTTGGTCTTCATAGAAAATATCATCACGATATAATCTTCCAATATCAGCTTCAGACATGTTGACGATCCACATCGGATCCAACATCCTGTAGTTAGCACGACCATCTCTAAACACAATAACAGCTTCATGAGTATCCGAGTCGTAGCACCACAATGCCATGTCTTCCAGAAAATCCTGCTTCATAGGCATCAATGGGATTTTATCTACAACCCTCGGTGGCTGATAAACAAGTTTATATCTGCAAGTGTTGGTGTCCGGATCAAGAGTAAACTTGATCGGTTGATAAACAGGAAATTGTGGCTTGTAGGATTCATCCTTCCAGCCAGACTTCTTGTTTACTTTCACCAGACGCTCAAATAAAGTAGCGCCATCGTATTTTTCACGATTGATAAGCTTAAGCCTTGTCAACGCAGAGACATCATAAAATGGTAAGGAAAGAATGCTCAGTAATGAATTGAAATACAGAATTCCATATTCACGTTTAATAGCAACGCAGTGAATATCTTGAACATACATCCAGCAAAGAATCCTTCCACTTGGCTTCTTTTCAAATTGCAGATAGTCTACTTGAGCTTTTTCAGGTAACGGCTTGGACACTTTGGATAAAAACTGTTTTCTCCATTCAGCAAAAGCATTTGTGTCTTTTTCAGATGAATTCCGATTCTTTATCCAAGAAACTCATTTTTGGTTTTTCTATTGTTTTTGAAATTTTTTTAATTTTTCAAACGAAACGACAGAAAGTAAAGACATCTTTTTGGATTTTGAACTTTTGAAAGTAAACGACAGGCTGGAAATATTTTGCAGTCAAAACAGATTATGAACACAATTCCATTCAGTTTGAATTTTCAAATGCAAGAACGTTTTTATGAAGAAGGTTTCAGGCTTCCGGTAGAAAACACCAAGCAACAACTTCGGCTTAATCAAAAACGAACTTTTCACAAATATACTAAAAACAAATTTAAAGCATAGTAAACTAAATGAAAATGCGGAAAACTGTTAAAAACACTAAACAACTGTACAAGTGCAATCTTTTTGCGAATCTCAAGGACAAGGAATCATACCAGCTTACGGTCTTAGTCAACATGATTTTGATTTCTGTTTAAAGCTCTGGATAAGTATACTACCTCGATTATCGGTATTGTGGTCCACATAAGCTCAAACTGATCAGACATAATCATAATTTAAGAGATACGATTAACGGTAAGGATTATACTTACAAGTCGATGTAAATCCACTCACGACACATTCCCGTATCAAGGTATGCACGAGAATTCATCTTACCGGTGAGTATACCGATTATCATCTGTTTGACCGTATAAAAATGTGAGAGACTCACTTATTTTGATTGAAAACAAGTCCTATGTGATAGAATCACTTATTGATGAGGAACTTGATTTTCAGATGCATGAGGGCACAGGAGCAAGTCCGTGAACAGGTCAGTACTTTCGTACAGCAGAGAGACGAACTTGACTCCCGCAAAGAATCTGTGATATATAATCACTTATTTTGTTTGGACATGTGATTGTTGATCACTTATTGAGGTCGAATGCAGTATGTACACGTATGTATAGTATCATGGAAGATCTTAGACTTCGTCTCCGTTATTTTTACGGTTTGATACAACCATGATACCCAGATGATAAGCAGCATAAAGACCGAATATTTCAGATCTCGGCAATCTCTCAAACGAAATTTCGGTACTAAGACCATATGCCAATGAGCGGTTCCCACCTGACTTGAAGTCTGTTAGGTTTGTATCATCCTGCACATTTTAGTCTGATTGTGAGCCTACCGATACATCGTTAGTAGAGATACTTATCATTTTTCTTTTTATTTTGCATTTTGAGCACATTGACCGACCACACCAGTTTGTAATTCATCATTTTCCTTTATCCAAGAAACTCATTTTTGGTTTTTCTATTGTTTTTGAAATTTTTTTAATTTTTCAAACGAAACGACAGAAAGTAAAGACATCTTTTTGGATTTTGAACTTTTGCAATGTTTTTGTATTTTCTTGAAATATCTCCCCCTAAAATTCGCAAAGTTTACGAAAACTAAAATCTTTTTGAATTTTCAAAGTTTACGAAAATATTTACAAAAACGATCAGCCAAAGAAGTTTACTCAGGTATCACCTTAATGCCATTGACCAAAAGTAGATAATCAAAACGTGATTTATCAAAAGCTTTTGTAAACAGGTCGGCACGTTGGTGATCAGTGGGGACATGAACGACATCGATTAACCTCTTATCAAAACAGTCACGGATAAAGTGATATTTAATGTCGATGTGTTTAGTCTTAGAATGTTGCACAGGATTTCTAGTGATTTGCAAGGCAGCATTATTATCAACAAAGATACGAGTAGATAGGAATTCTAAACCGTAGTCGCGCATTTGTTGTTGTATCCAAAGAACTTGGGAGCAACAACTCGAGGCAGCAATATATTCTGCTTCACATGTTGATGTAGCAACACACGTTTGCTTCTTGCACTGCCACGTGACGAGTCGATTTCCTAGGAACTGACATCCTGCTGTTGTCGATTTGCCATCGATTTTGCAACCACCGAAATCAGAATCACTGTATGCAATTAATTCAAAACTATCATCCTTAGGGTACCAAAGACCGAGGTCTGGGCATCCCTTCAAATAGCGTAGAATCCTTTTGACAGCTGACAGATGAGAGGCCTTCGGGTTTGCTTGATATCTTGCTAGTAAGCATGTTGGGTACATGATATCAGGCCTCGAAGCGGTAAGATACATGAGAGATCCGATTATGGCACGATAGTACGAGGAGTTGATGCTTTCTCCCTTCAAATCCGGAGTAATCCCGTGATTCTGCGGAAGTGGGGTACCAATGGGCGTTGCATCTGACATTTGGAATCGGCTCAAAATGTCACCAACATATTTAGTCTGATGGATGAATATCCCAGACTCTGTTTGTTGAACTTGAAGGCCCAAAAAGAAATTCATCTCTCCCATAGCGCTCATTTCGAACTTTTCTTGCATAACACGTTCGAATTGCCTGCATAAAGAGTCATTAGTAGACCCAAATATTATATCATCAACATATACCTGCACCAGCAGAAGATCTTCATCTTGTTCTTTGATAAAGAGTGTGCAATCAATAAGACCTCGTCTAAATCCATTCTCCAGAAGATAGTTTGATAAGGTTGCGTACCAAGCCCTAGGTGCTTGATGTAGACCATAAAGAGCTTTGTTGAGCAACCAAACCCGATCGGGGTGAATAGGATCTTCAAAACCTGGAGGTTGTTCGACATGCACCTCTTCTTGAACAATACCATGAAGAAAAGCACTTTTAACGTCCATCTGGTAAACTTTGAATCCTTTGAAAGAAGCATAAGCTAAGAAGATTCGAATAGCTTCCAGACGTGCAACAGGTGCATAAACTTCATTGTAGTCAATGCCTTCAATCTGACGAAAGCCCTGAACAACCAGTCTCGCTTTGTTGCGAATAACAACTCCACGATCATCTTTCTTGCATTTATAAACCCATCGTGTTCCAATTTTCTTGTAATTCTCCGGTTTTTCAACAAGCTTCCAAACACCAAGCTTTTGAAATTGCTGCAGTTCGTCCTGCATGGCTTCAACCCATGAATTATCTTTTAAAGCTTCCTTATAAGATTTTGGTTCTTCTTGTGAAACGTAACACGCGAAAGACCAATCATTTTGTAGACCAGATTCTCTAATAGCTGAATACAAACCAGCACTCGGGTTGTTTCTCAGCTGATTACGTGTCTGCACACCTTGTTGGACATCTCCTATGATATTCTGCTGTGGATGGGTATCGTGTATCCTCATTTCAGGATTTTCAGGAACACGAGCATTAACACCCAAATTGTTAATATTAAGATCAACAACCAACTCTACACCTGGAATATGCGTAGAAGTGGATGCGTTTCCTTCAGCAGTATCATCGACTTGCACATGAGGAGTATCAACAGAAATACCCTGAACTGGAACAACTGGAGATTTAGTACCTTCAGTCGCATCAAGATTTTCTTCATCTTCTTCTGATGACTCATTGTATTCAGTAGCATTCTCAACTTCCTCATTTTGAACCGTGTTGTTAGACGAATTAGAACTTTGTGAGTTAACAACAACAGGTCTAACTAATGATGACTCAGCAGCATTGTCACTATCAAATATCATTCTAGCAGCTGCAGAATCTTCATCAAAAATCGGCAGGTCAAAGGAATTAAATAGCCCATCATAATCAAACATCCAAGGATCACCTGGAGCTTTAACAGGATCTGTATATCTCTGAACCCGTACTTCACTCCATAGTTCAATCTTTTTGGTAGTCAGATTCCAAACACGAAAATTTGGTGTAGCATATCCAAGGAAGAAACCCTCGATAGCTTTCGCTCCAAACTTTCCATCCGGATCAATCATAGTGCATGGACCACCAAAAGGTTCTAGAATTGAAAGATCTGGTTTCCTTTTCTGTAGAAGTTCGAAACAAGTCTTGCCATGTCTCTTAACCGTAAGAACTCGGTTTAATGTGTAGCAAGCAGTCGACACAGCCTCTGCCCAGAACTGAACAGGAAATGCCGACTCTACCAGCATTGTTCTTGCAGTTTCAATTATCGTCCGATTCTTCCTCTCCGCGACACCATTTTGTTGTGGAGTGTAAGGAGAACTGTATTCATGAAGAATGCCTTTAGATGTACAGAACTCATCCATAATCCGGTTTTTGAATTCAGTTCCATTGTCGCTTCTGATCCTCTTAACTTTCAACGAGTAGAGATTTTCCAACATTGTAAGAAGATCCTTGAGGATTTGAGGAGTATCACTCTTGTGTGCCATAAAAGCTACCCAAGAAAATCTAGAGTAGTCATCAGTAACTACTAAACAATACACATCTCCGAACGTTGTTTTGTGTCTCATAGGTCCAAAGAGGTCCATATGAAGACGTTCGAGAGGCATGCCAACAGTGTTGATTTTCTTCAAAGGGTGAGACTTCTTTGTTTGTTTCCCTTTCTGGCACGAAACACAGATATCTTGTAGATGAAAACTTCTCACGGGTACGCCATTCACAAGATTGTTTTTCACCAAATGGTTCATTTTTCTTAAGTGAATGTGTCCCATTCTTCTGTGCCAAGATATAGACTCCTTCTCCGTGGCTTTCGAGACAAAACATGTGACTTGTGCAGAAGTCGTAATCGCTTGACTCATATCAAGAACATAAAGATCATTGATTCTTGTAGCCGATAAGAGAATCCATTCATCAGGAATTTTGAAACCAGGTTTAAGCACATAACAACCGGCATCATCGAAATGCACGGTGAACTTTTTATCGCAGATTTGCGACACACTGAGAAGATTATGATCAATTTGACGAACATAATTGATCTTATCGAAACATACCACACCATTGGAAATCATTCCCTCTCCAGTGATGTAACCGCCTTTGTCTCCAGCGAAAGCAACATAGCCTCCTTTAATGTTTCTCACATCATATAGAAGCCGTAAGTCGCCCGTCATGTGCCTAGATGCCCCACTATCAACAATCCAATGACTATTAATAGTTCCTCCTGGAACACCCTGCACATATCATCCAATGATTAGTTAAGGATGGGGACCCAAGCCAAAGTGGTCTTGGGTCGTCCCTGAGCATCACGAATAGTGATCTCGATTTGTTGATGGTTTTCCAAACAAACAGCTCCCCCTGAACCTTCACTCTTCCTAGGTTTCCAAGTTTGTTTTTGTTTACCAGATTGAGTTTTGTAAACAAATTTTGAAATTTCTGGTTTTACAGGTGAACTTGGTTCCCTTGGAACAGAATTTACCTTAGATTTTAAAGCCTTTTCTATTTTCTTCACATCTTGATGTCGTTGTTTCGATTCCTGTTCTTTAATAGTTCTTTTATCATGTTTAGGCGAAACAGGACGACATTTAGAGTGAATCGATTCAGGTGATGCTCTTTCAACAAATTTCGCTTTTGGAGTGTTAGCACAATCTTTGATGATGTGCCCAAACTCCCCACATTTAAAACACGTTCTCCTTTCAACAAACTTAGGAGAACTGGATCGACGATCAGATGTCGAATTTGTATAACCCGAGGTACTAGCTTTTTCATCACACCCGTTTGAATGTTGAGTGTAATTGTTTTGACTATCACGTTTTAAAATTTTGACTTGTACAAAATCAGTGTTTGACTTGTTAGCAAAAGTCTCAATTTTATCTGTACCCCTCGATTTCACAAATTTAACATTGCTGTTTTTCTTCTGATAACGAGCTCCTTTTGTTTCAAATTTTGAGTTGGAAACATTTGACAATTTAGCTCGTTGATCTTGTTTACCCTTAAAAGCGATAGGTTGTTGCTTTGAAGATGATTTCTGATTTCCAAATTTCTTTTTAATTTCAGTCTTAGGAATTGGATTACATTGAGTCACATTAACTCCCTGAATCGACTTTCCCACAAACTTACTTGTGTTATTTTCAAAAACATTATCAATCAATGATGGATTGACATTTTTAATTGGAAAATCATTATCTGAATAGATTTTAGAATCACCAACCAAAGTGTACAACACAATATTACTTTTAACAGTAGACACAGGATTTATCACTTGTTGAACAACAGATTTAACAGCAGGGGGAGGAGGATCACACAGTATATGATTCTCAATTGGAACTTCTACTCCTTTAAGTTTGTCAAGTGATTTATCCTGTTTACTCACATCTGATTCAGATTCATCATCCGACGACTCATAGTCCTCAATGGTTGGAGGACCTTGTTTCGTAGATGTTGACTCTTTTTGCTCAGAATTTGTACTTGGAGAATTGTCCGATTTGAACCCTAGGCCAGTAGTTACTTCCTCATAATTAAGAGGCACACTGGATTCAAACTGTGGCATTTCTTCTTCATCAGGCATATAAGTATAATCATGTCTTAAAGGGGGCGGACACTTCTTATACCCAACACCTTTCTTGTTTCCCTTTAGTTGTTGAACATCAATAATGTGATCGAGCACAAATCGGGAGTTAGAGTAACTCTCCAATTTTTGCTTGATTGCATCATGCTCACATTTGGCAATGGCTAGTTCCTTTTTAGTTTCCTCAACAATGTTAATGTATTCATTTATACTAACTTGTTTATGATAAACAGTTTTTGTCACTTCGGAAACATTTTTCTTTTGAATTTCAATCATAGATTTAAATTCTTTTTCGTTTCGAATCAAAGCCATATTCGATTCTTTGCATTTAGCCATTTCAACAACTAAATTCTGATTGTGAATATGAATCGAATCACAGTGAAGCTTTATTCTATCAAATTCACTTTTCATATACTCACAATCTCTACAGTTGATAAGAATTTCAGATTTTACCTGGCTTGTAGAATCTGAGACATTTGCCATAAAGGCAGTCTGATAAGAGAAAGATCCGTCTTCAGAAAAGAATTTCTCCATTTCTTTAGATACTACCTCAGCCTTCTTGATCAGAACTGATTTCTGACATTTCAAATCTTCTGCTTCATTCAATAAGTCATCAAGATTAGAACTTGCTTCTTTGCTCACATCAGATTCAGAACTCGAAGTAGAACTTTCTTCATCAGAACTCCCGGTATGACCAGAACTGTCGTCACTATCAGAAAATTCTTCCTTATGAACGTGCTTGATGTGATTGATAATCTTAGCATAACACGCCGTTCCTCCTTTACCTTGATCACTTTCCCCAAGTTGTAAAGACCAATTAAACCCTTCATCAGCTTGTACGGTTAATGCACGACTTTCATTTGATGGTCCAGACTGATTCTGGTTAGTGGTGTTGGTTACAGCCACTATCCCTTTTCCACGATTGTCTTGATTAGCATTTGAAGTACTCGTCTGATTACGGAATGGGTTCTGATTGCCTTGTCTGCTTGGTCGAGTGCACTCACGTTTGAAGTGACCCTTTTCCCCACAATTGAAGCATGTAACTGCTTCTTTATCAAAACCGTACTTTGTATCTTGTTTGCTTTCCAAAGAACTTCTTCCTGTTCGAACCATAAAGTCCTTCGCCCTTCTAACAGCACTTGCGAATGCCCACTTTATATCCATCAACTCCATTTCATCACGGTTAATTTGTAGATAGTCTTCTTTGGTTAAATTGATGTTTCCAATTTGACCTGCGACCAAACCGCAGTAAGCACTGACCATGGTATTAATAAGTTCCATATGTTCCTTTGCTACTTCAATGCTAACATTTGAGAGGTTTGATGTATCAACTTTGACTGTGTTAGGGTTTGGAGTTGGAGGATTGTTGGTATAATGAGCTTGCTGTTGTTGTTGTGGTTGGACTTGTTGTTGTTGTGGTAGGGATGGATTAAAACCTCCTCCTGAATATGCTTGAGGTTGAGTAGTATTTACTGGAGGTATAAAAGGAATAAAACCTCCTCCAGAATAAGTCTGAGTTTGTTGAGGAAACGGAGAAGAGTTTGTATCTGATACAAACGCCGTTTGTAACTTTGGTTGCCTCAGACTAGCTGACGGATCAAAACCTCCACCATTATACATTTCAACATTCTGAGGAGCAGCAATGCGTTTTGCTTTTCGGATTTCTTCATCATTTTTATGTTCCAGCTTCTGTACAAATTCATAGATAGTTATAGTGTCAGCATCTAGAATACCTGTATGTTTTAGAAGCTCGATGTATGAACTCCACTTTGGTGGTAGAGAATCAGCAAATCGTGCACAAACTTCCTTTTGAGATGCAGTAACAGTATAGGCAAACATCTCACTAATCAAATGATAAAACCGTGTGGTCATATCATTTAGAGTTTCGTTTTCCAAGAACTGGAATGACTCAAACTCTTTCTTTAATAAATCATGCCGTGTCTTTCTGGAAGCTGCGTTTCCTTCTCCTCTTGTCACCAAACAATCCCATAAGGATTTAGTGTCCTTACTATAAGAAAACTGATGATAGATATCTTTATGAAGTGCTTGAGTAAGAACAGCAAATGACTTTTTCTCAAATTCATATGCTTTCTTGTCATTTTCCTGCATGTTAGTAAAACCTTCGGCCGTTGACGCTGCTACTTCAAGAGCATCATTGCGTGGAGTAATGAAACACCTCCAAATATCAGTGCTTTGACCTTGAACATATGTAATGAAACGACCTTTCCATGATGGAAACTCGTTCATATGATTCAACTTTGGCGGGCGATTGTTGCTACCCGTTTCGCTCTCGCTAATCAGAAGATTTTGAATGTTTTGGTTCTGATTGGATGCCAAAGCCCATTGTCCGGCACTTATAGTTGGTTGACCATAAACACACTTCACCCACGCTGCTGCGGACGTCGGATCTTCACGTGGTCTAGAATCCATACTCCAATCCCATGGACTAGTACAACTCATATTTGATGTATGTATGATAGTACCTGCACAAATTCTTGAAAACAAACAGTAAGCAAGCTGTTACAAGTCCTCTGTGTAAAACAGATCTGTTTTCGACGAAACAGATTTCACGAAACAGGTTTGTTTCGTCTGAATGAATGACGACGAAACAGACTTGTGATAATTGTGATTCGTGGCGAAACAGAATTTTGTTTCGTCAAAGATGTTGTGGCGAAACAGACGTTTGATTCGTCAAAGGTGTTGCGACGAAACAGATGTGATTCGTCGGCTGTGTGTTTCGTCAAAACTGGGTAAAAGTCAGTGGATTTAGATATTTAAAATATCTACTGACCAGTCAAGGATAAGATGAGACAACAAGATATTTAACCCTGACACAAGTATGTTTGTAACTCTTATTTTCCACGAAACAGACTTTGTTACTGAAACCAATTATCACTTTTACACAAAAGTCAAGATATTGTTTTATAAGTTACAACACTTTGTTTTAATCAATTATCAGATCAAATTCTCAGCTTATAACAAGAACACTTATGAATATATGAAGAACACACTCAAGAACATGAAGTTTCCGATGAGTTTTCTGATCACCGATAAATTTCCGAAACACGAAAATACACTAGATTTTCACTAAAAACCCGGTTTAAAGCATAAACAAACAATCTAACTTAGGTTTTTGATAAAAATCAGTAGCAAACAACACTAAAACAGCAGATTTATGAATATTTTTCCAGAAAATATTAATTTTTCAAGAACAAGTTTTCAGAAAAACACACACAAAATACTTGATAAAACCGAACAAGTTTGATTTTAAACAAGGATAAGAGCCAAAGCTCTGATACCACTTGTAGGTCCCGAAATCTGAGGATCGATTACGAACCGAATCTCTTGTTTATAGTAAACACGGTTACGTGTGCGGAATCCACGTAACTATGCCAAATCAAACATATATAGCAATAATAACAACGGATTAATCAATGATACACACTCGATTGATTAATGGGATAAGAACCTATTACAACTGATACAAACACAGTTCAGACGAAATTTTGGCAGAGTTTTGTTACTATGGTCTGTTTCTTATCTCCTAAGTTCAAATGAACACAAAGTGTTGCTTATATAGTCCCTGGGCCATTGATATCGACGAAACACACAAGTGTTTGACGAATCTGAATATGGGCCAGACATTGGGCCTGGAACAGCCCAATACATGACGAATCAAGGTCTGATTCGTCATGACCTTCAAACAAAACAGAAGTCTGTTTCGCCATGAAGTGTTCCGACGAAACAGAAGTCTGATTCGTCGAGGACTGCAACTGTTGTGTTTGTTCCTGTTATCAGACAGCAACAATCAGCAACATATAAACATAGTAATGACAAAACTACCCTTTAATGCAACATGCATTGTTCATAAAACATTACATACCAAAAGAGACAAATAAGTTGTACACAAGTAGATAGGAGGATATCTGACTTGGTCAACATAACATACAGACTCGATAATTAATAAAAGACCATTCAAAATACATCGTTAAAACAAGACTAGTTACAGACACTAAAAATGCATCAACAGTTTCGTCGAAGGCTGCATCAGTTGTGCTGTTTGCTGCAAACAGACAGCAAACAAACAGCAACATATAAACATTACATAATGACCATTATACCCTTTACATGCAACATGCACTGTTCGTATAGAATTACATATCAAATAGAGACAAATAAGTCAGACACAAGCGGATAGGAGTATATCCGACTTGGTCGACGGCAAATACATACTCGATAAACGTTTAAAGACCGTACAAAATACAACGATAAGTAAGACTAGTTACAGACACAAAAAGGTGCACCAACAATAACACAGGCCAGTCAGGGTGAAGAAGCTTTTTGTCAACGCAGGAAAGGGGTAAGAGAAACCAATCTGGAATGGGGCAGCAAGAAAGGAAATCCAGATATCGGATTTGCAATCACTCTTCATCGAAGAGTCAAAGGGTCTGAAGATTGTTCCCTCCGGGAAGCAATGGCCTATCTGATCGATTTCAGGATCAGTGAAATGGCAAAGTTCCAGGGAAGGATTTTTTAGGAGACCTTGACTCCTCGGTGGGCTATCATTCACAGGATCCTTGACTGGTGAGGAATGGGTGACCATCTTCGCCATGGATTTTGAGAGAGAAAGAAGAAGAAAAGATAAAGGATTAAAGGAAGAGAAGAGAGAGAATACCTTGAGACTTCTGGATTGCGGTTATAACTGCAAAGATTAGGTTTTAAATGAAAATCTCATCTCTATCTATTCCCTATATATAATCATGTTTGTTGCAGGAGGAGTCTTGTCGATGACGTGTTGATACATATTCGTGATCTCGCAAAAAGAATGTCTGTAAATATTTGTTTACTGCTTTTAGTTTATGTATATCTGTATATATTTATTTATTGCTTTCCGTCTTTACTTTTGAAAAATGAAAAATTCCAAAAAGATTTTAGGTGTGTTTTAATTTAAACTTTATAAAAGCCAAAAAGATTTTGCTTCTAGTTTATTTTTGATTGGCTGATGTTGGAACTCGAGTCTATCCTACCCAAAATCCTGATTGTAAGCCGGAAAACAATTGCACCTTCATAAACTGTCGAAGTTAACAGGTTTTGAAAGTTAAAGGATTAAAATTGAACATTTTGTTAAACTTTCAAACTGTTGTCGGTCGGTGTTTGATTGAGATTTGATCTCATATGTGTCATTTGTTTAATTTGTCTAAATTCCAAGCGGTTATTCTCATTACGTGTTTAGCTTTCTTGCATGTGCAGATGCTTAAGGCGAAGAGAACATGTTCGATGATAAGCTTCGGAATGAAGACACGACGTGAAGGCACTCAAATGATAAAGATGATAGAGTTGCCGCTGATCAGTCCTCAACACCACAAGGATCTCACGTTTATCGAAAATCAAAAGATTCACAGCATAATCAAAGGGGGAGTTTATTGATACACTTCCTAAATGAAAAGGGGAGTTTGTTGATACACTTTCTACTTACAACACATGAAGTCTTTAAAGATCCTTTCCGAAAATGAATGAACCATCAAGAGATGGAGGACGAGATTACGAACCTCGCGAGCAGCATCCAAGGGGGAGTTTGTTGATACATATTTTGTGGATACGGCTCGGCTCGGTTCGACTCGGCTACGAAGTGAAGGCCGTAGTCAAGACAACCTCCTGTCTTGACTTGGTATGCGTTTTATTTCGTAACGTTTGATGTAAATGCTACTGCGTGTGTGCGGTATGCATATTTGTTAAGTCTAGTGTTGTCTTGTTTTTGTTTGGTCCAATCCATGATGAAGCCCAGTTGACAAGTCAAGCCCTAGCCCAACATGAATTGGATGAAATCCCATGAACTTTGTCTGGTGAAATCACCTAGTGGTGAAAACACCTTTTGGGATGAAATCCAAATAAGACGAAATCACAACATGTTGGACGAAATCCAAGGGATTTCGTCCAGTTCTTGTTTTCGTCCACTGGTTGGTATAAATACACAGACACAGAATAGAAACAGATAGACAAGTCTGAATAGATTTGCGAGCGAACACATCGTAACACACACACTGAGAGTTTACAGAGACCATTTGTAAACACCGTATTGTAACCGTTTTCTAGCATTAATACATTGAGTGTTAATCGTTGAATATTGTGTCTTACATGTTCGTAACTTGGTTTAACGTACCCGTTTGGATTCCGCACTTTCGGGTTTGTCGGAAAACAGGGAATAGAGGTTACTCGATCCTCCGGGTGGACCTACATGACGTCACCTCCGTAACAGCTAGTCCGCATGTAACGGCTAGTTCCTTGGCAGCGAATAGTCCGAAATCAACGAAAATATGACTCATCTAGTTACCATTAATTCCTCATGTTTTGGGGGCAATTGTTAGGGCATGGATTTTATGCTAAGGATCATCCATCCTAAGACTGGAGCTGGATCACGGATCCTTAACGGATAATGCAAGGAGTCTGAGGATCAAGGATCCTTACTAATGTTTATGTTTTTAACAATTGTTCCTTGTGTGTTTAGTTTACGTTTGCAGGTATTATGTGAACTGAGTCAACATGGGAATATCAGAGGAATATGCTGTTTTTGGCACGTGCAAAGGGAGTCATGACCGTTGAGGGGGATCATGTGAGAGTAGCATGATTTTCGGATAGTTTGTTACTAGGATATTTCTAATTTTAAAGGGGTCAACAAGCTCAGAATAGAAACACATTAGCTATTATTCAAACTCTCTGATATTCATTGGCGAAACACACACTCACACTAGCAATTAATTGTATTGTGCTTGTTTTCTTCCAAAGTTGTAATCTTTTTTGTGCAACATAGTTGATAGTGATAGTTTTCACTATCCAAGGTTTTTTATGCCAGAGATCATTCAGTGATCAGGGGATTTTTCTTCGTATAAATCCTTGTGTTCATTGTCATTTCCGTTTGATAATTGTTCATACATTTGTTCATCAAATCAAGCATCCAACCTTACAAAAATCAGATTTGGTTACATTATCCTTGTTGTGATTTTTGACCAAAACATCAACCATCCAATCAAGAAATAAAAAGAACAAGAACAATAACAATAATAATAACAATGGATTAACCCTAAATAACCTTTGTATTAATAATCAAGATATAGGGCCCACTTTTACTGGTGGATCTTAGAGTTAGTGAATTGTGTGTGTTTTTGATAAAACAGTTTGTTATTATCAAGTAATCAAATAAACAGTAATAATAAACACATCATCAAAGACACTGTTGAATTTGGGAATGATTGTCAATGATTCATATATTATTCATATGTCAAATTACAATCAATTGTACAATAGTACTCCCCCTCACCAGGCGAACTCTCTCTCTCTCTAAGTTCTTTTGCTTTTCAGCTCTTAGAGTTACGTTTTCATATTACAGACTGAACCATTTATAGAGGAGAGAACTGCTTGTGACATCACCATGAAAGCGATCCAAAACAACCCATTAAATGTGTAACTGCCAGTAGTTGTGTAAAACTGCTAGACAATTAGGAAATAAACCACTAAAATAGAAAATGCTGTAAAATACAAGTAAACATCTGGGATTCCAAAATTACTGGTATAATCCATCACTTTTGGAATCTATTACTTCTGTACTTCTAATCTTTCTTTAACTTGTTGACTTGGTCTTCTGGTCTTCACTCTTCACTTTGTTGACTTTAACTATTGACTAGTTGACCCAACGCTTTTCATTCCACCACTTGTACTTGTTGTCTTGTATCTTTAGGGCAGCAGTTCTTTGTTCCAGTAGTTTAGGTGATTGTTTGGATAACTTTTAAGAGAGGAAACTTCTGGACATTGAGTTATAATCAAACTTATTCCATTAGGAAGGGAGATAATTTCGCTTGGGTATTGGCTTTCATCATCAGCAGATCTTACATAACCAAACATAGATCTCCGTGTTCTTCCAATCAAGCAGTCGAGGAAATTTCTCCAGACTTTTCTTTCGCATCTTGAAAGTTTTTGTATTCTTTACAAAGAGTGGACTCTTTCAATCTTAGGATAGAATTCTTTTGTGTACATTCAGCTTGAATGAGCTCTTGTTTCATTATGAACATTGTAGATGTTGATTCTTGTACTGGTTTTCTCTTCCATCTTGTCTTCTTGTTTGAGGATGTAACTTTGATTTTGGATTTGCAATCATCCTTTTAACCCTTTCCACTTCACTTATCAAATTTTGAAGACATCAGTATAGTTGATGATCTAAAAATGCTTAACTGGATAAGGAGCATTCCTCTTAAGCCAGTCAATACATTCTTCTTCTGATGATTTTGTAACTGCTGGATCTTTGAAGGAGTTATTTGTGAGAGCCTTTGAGATTCTTCAAACATAAGTTGTTCATAAGCTCTGACTTCTGTCATTCTTCTTTCCATGATGTCCTGAGCCTTTCTTTTTGTCATCTTTAGTTGATTTGCAGTAAATTCTTGAATAGACTCATCTTCCAAGTTCTTTACATTCTCAAGATAGTTCAATTTTTTATCTGTTTGGAGTAGACAACTCTTTTAATGATAGGATAAATTATGGTGAAATGGATGATCCTCGGCTATTTTGGAAACTACTGGATTTTCTTCTGGATCATCTTGTAAAATCAACTTCCTCTTTCTTGAAGATTGGGTTATTAGTTTCTCAGGAAGGATGTGCTGGTTTCTCTTGAACCGCTGGTTTTGCACCAGTTTGCTTACCAATAGTTTTAGTAGTAGACTGTTCCTTTGGGGTTGATGATCTTGTTGTAGAAGATGGAGTTAATGATGTATTAGCAGTTTGACCTGGACTAGTTGTTTGAGTTTTCACTCCAACTGTTTATCCTTAGGCAACTGAAACTAATGGTTGGCCCTGAGGAGGTTGTCTTTTCTTAGCTTCTAGTTTTGCAAGTGTTTTTATCTTTGAATAGCAGTTGGAGGTCTCATATCAGCTTTGATTGTCTTAGTGATAATTTTATCTGTTCTTGCAGCTTTTTTTCCAGCTTTCTATCTTTCTATTTGTGTTTTGACCATTGCAGCACTTAACCCTCTTTGATTTCTTTTAAATTCATCAACTTGTTCAGTAAGATCAATATCTCGAACATCTAGCCCTTTTTGTTTTTCTATCATAGCAATGGCTCTTGCTTCATCAGCTCTTTTCTTAGCAGCTGCAACTCCTGTTTGAATCATGCCAGGTTTCTCCTCCTTTTTGGCATCAGCAGTTTCCTGCCTTTGCATAAAATATGTAACCATGGTCTGGGGGCAGAAGAGCCAAAAATTTTGGTATCAAAAGTAGCTAGATATGATTGAAACATAGGTGCGATTATATGTTGGAGGGCATTGTGGAGCTCCCTTGCTGGCAATGATGAGGTGGTTTTAACCTCACCAACAATTTTGCTTTCTGTGGCTGGTGGCTTTTGTGGAGTGGGGGTGTTAAGTATGGATGTAAGCTCCTTTTGTGAGGAAGCCAACTTTTAGGCATATTCTAGTTTAAACTGGACTTTAGCATGGGGCATTTTGATGACCAACTCTTTGAGTTTGGAGACCACAGCACCCAGCTGTTTCGTCAACTCTACAAATCGATGGTCTTGGGCATCATCTAATTTAATGGACTCATCTGCTCTCCTACCAGAGGTGTTTATATCAGTTGGTGTTTGTGGCTTTTCAGACACAAGAATACATTTGTATGCCCCTTTGTCCTGATACTAGGGACTTCCAGTACTTCAGAGGCATGGAGAAGTTCAGTTGACGTTGCCTGCATAGTGGTCTTAAGGATGTTTCCATTGCCTTCTTGTAAACTGGTGGAAGCCACCTCTGCAATCACTACATCAGGATGGATTTACCTGAGTGGGATGAGCCTCTTCCTCATATGGGTGAGAGCTAGATTCCTTTAGTACCAGGGCTTCATTTTATGATGCATCTTTGTGACTTGTGGTTGAGATGTGCCCTTTTCATGGTATACAGAAAGATGTGCCTCCATGAGTCTCTTTCTAAAACTACTGGTTAGTTTGGTTTGGCTGGTTGGAGGTACTAGAGATTGTGGTGAAGATGTAACCACTATCTCTTGCTGAGTTTGTGTTTCAGCCCGACTCTCAGGGATCTCAACTTCCCGAGTAGTCTTTCTTTTGGTTCTTTTTGAGGAAGTGGCTTTGGATTTTTGAATGAGAGTATTTAGAAGTCTTTTGTGCTGAAGTCTTCTTCCTCATTTTGGTGATTTTTGTTGTGGGTTCCTCAGGGATGGGCTGCTCCCTTTGGTCAGTAAGAGTAGTGGGCTCAGGTAGTTGTTATGCCTCAACTGCTGGTTGTGCAAGATTATTTCCTTACACAGGCTCAGTTGCTTCTTCCTTTATGTTTTGCTCAGTTTTGATTGATCCCATTCTTGTAAAAGTTTGAGCTGAAAGAGATTCTATGATCACACCCCTTTTTTAGACTTCATCAGAAAATTCTTGTATTTTTTGTTGTAGAGGTGACATTTGAACAAAGTTCCTTAAAAAATGATTTGAAAGATTAAATTTAGATTCAGTCAAAATTGAATAAGCAATGAATTGAGTTGATTGTGGAACCTCATTCCAAGAACCAGATTTACCTTTACGTGAGAAGCATTGCATGAGAGTATAAAATTGATATTTAAGGCCAGGAGCACAGTTTTTCTTCTCATAGGTAGCATATTTGGTCTCACCATAGTACCCCTGTTTAATAAACTCCAACTCTGTTTTAGAAAGTTTATCAACCCCTTCAGCATCTCCCAGTTGGAGTTTGATTAATATAACCTCAGGAGTTATAACTGTTTTTTTTTTCACCCATAGTTGCTGTGATGGTCAGCACTTTCCCTTTATCATCATGAGTAAGTTTTGTAGATGGCCAGAACTCATTAAGAGTGGCTTTACAAATTATTGTGTTGATTGTAAGTGCATGGTGGAATGAAGAGTTTCCCAATGAGATCAATGATGTTGTAGAATAGAGGATGATTCTTCTCCTTAGTAAGATAAGGAAGAAGGTTGTGAGTGGGTCGAAAAGCAAGGTTTACCATAATCAGTATTGAGAATGAATGAATGTTCAGTGAGTGGAATTAAGAGTTAGGGTTTGTGACAAATCACATGATAATGTTGAGTAAAGTGAGAGAACCCCTAAATTTCTTGAAGGATTATTTATAGGGTTTGTGTAAAGGTTACAGGTTACAGGATACTGTTGGATTTAATAAACAGCTCCCAGCAGTTGTGGTGATATTTGAGTGGATAACGCAACCAGTAATGGTCAGATTTTCTTTCTGAAATGCATTATGCTTTCAGTTCATTTCGTTTTCTATTTTTTTTTTTTTTTTTTGTTAATTTCAATGCTACAATTGACTGAATACAATCCTTGGACTTTTTTGTAATCAATGGAATTTGTATCGCTATTTTCAGATTTTTGACCTATGTTAAGTTTTAGATTTCTGTATGGATTGTTTTGCCTTCGTAGGATTCTTGAGACTTGGGGGTTCATGTTTCTTGTATAGTTGAATTCTTGTTGGTGGATGCATGGCATAGGCAAAATATATTTTCTCTAATATCTATCGTTTACGAAAGATCTGAATGAAACAAGTGTTGGGTTTTCCAAAGCTCCTTAGCAGTTAGTTACTTCCTAAGAATTTCTAATACTCCGGGATGGAAAGCCACTATTTTTTGTAATTTAGAATCAGAACAAAATGACATAGAAATTGGAACGATGTGTTCCATGTTTTTAAGGCTTTATTATGGCCACAAGCAAAGTTAAGTTGCTTGACATCCAATTCCATCCTTTGTTCTCACAAAAAAGATGGAAGCTATAGGTTCTGCTGTCATTGATGGCGCTAAAACAGTGTTTAAGTTCACTTGGTCAAGAATTACGACTCTTTGCAAATATGAAGAAAATATTGTTGAACTCAGGGACCAGTTTGCAAAGCTCATGAAAAAAAAGACATCTGTCGAAAAAGATGTCACCTTAGCCAAAATGGAAGGAAAAACTCCAAAACCGCAAGTAAATGAATGGTTGATGAAGGTTTCTCTAGAAGCAGATGATGTAAAGCCACTGCTAGAGATGGCTGACAAGATGACACACCAGTACCGCCAGTCCTGGACAGTGGCAAAGAAACTCGATCTGGTGAAAGAGCTGAATTCCACTGATTTTGAAATCGTTGCCCCTGAAAGAAGCTCTCCAATAAATTCAGTGGTGGAAATGGTAGTGCCACCTCTTGTGGGGCAAGTGGCAGCGTCAGATATGATGCGGCTTTTGGAAATCCTGAACAGGGATGATATTAGAAGGGTTGCTGTCTGTGGAGAGGGTGGCATAGGGAAAACGACTTTGGCCATGAACTTGAACAATACGCTGCGCATCAACTCTCCAAATTCTTTTGATATTGTCATCTGGGTTCAAGGTTCCAGATCATTGGATTTGAGCACAATTCAGTCTCAGATTGCCAAGAGAATTCATCTAAAAGTGGAAGCAGGTGACACAACTCACAGTATAGCTAGCGGAATTCTTGAAAGACTGAAGCTGAGAACGAAGATCCTCCTGATTCTTGATGATGTATGGGAAAATATAGATCTTGATGCTGTAGGTATTCCATCAAGGGATCCATGCTGCAAGGTCCTTATAACCACACGATCTCTTGATGTATGCAAGCACATGGCCGTTAATCTTTCTTTTCGGCTAGATCTTATGAATGAAGAAGATGCTTGGAAACTTTTTGTTGAGAGTGTTGGACCTGTGGTACATTCAGATGGGATAGAATCTCTAGCAAGAAAAATGGCTGCTAGTTGCCATGGGCTGCCATTGGCCATCAAGACTCTTGGAAACTCTATGAGGGGAGTATCACTAATAGAGTTGTGGCAAAATGCACATCGTACTTGGCGGTGCTCATCACGTTTGTTCAGTTACATCGAGCAAGAAGTCTTTCAACATCTGGCACTGAGTTATTATTCCTTACCAAGTAAGGATCTAAAGCAATGCTTTCTTTATTGTTCGTTATACCCAGAAAGCTTTTCAATAAATGTTGGAGAACTTATCCAATGTTGGGTGTCTGATGGTTTAATCATTGAAAACCTAACTGTAGAGGAAGCTTTTAAGTATGGGCTTGCTTTAATTAAAAGTTTGGAGTACTTGGGACTATATCTAGATGCAGCAGAAGGAACCGTGAAAATGCATGTTATTTTTCGTGAGCTAGCCATTCGTCTGTCTCAGAGAGAAAAACTATTGGGATTTCATTCACAATCCAACCCTCCATCCTATAAGATACCAAATAAGTCATCTAAAAGAGTTTCTTTCATATGCTGCAATATCAAAAACTTGCAAACTTTTCCTAAATTTTCTCAGCTAACTGTCCTGTTTCTCCAAGATAATCCTATAAAGAAAATCCCAGATGAGTTCTTTCACAAACATAAGTATATAAGAGTTCTAAATTTAAGCAAAACTCAAATTACGTTTTTGCCACCATCTTTTCGTTGCCTGAGTGAGTTGCGTTCTCTCTTTTTGAGAGACTGTCCTATAGAAGAGCTACCTCCTCTTGTATCTCTTGGTAAACTTGTAGTTCTAGACCTTTCTGGAACACGAATAAAGGCTCTTCCTGAATGGTTAGGAAGTCTGAAGAGTTTAAAAGAATTAGATTTGTCATGCACACACTTTTTAGCGAGAATAAGAACAGGAAGCATATCAGGATTGTTAAGTCTTGAGACTCTTAATATGTCTTGTAGTGCTTTTAATTGGAATCGCCGTGCAGCAGATCAAGGAACAACATTGGATGAGTTATTACGACTGGACCAGCTATCATCTCTTCACATAAGGCTGGACTCGGTCGAGTTTCTTAAGTTTGCTTCTTCTTGGCTTAAAAAATTAACAAGATTTGATATCCAGATTAGTCTAGGGAGCCATGACTCACACCATCATGTTGCCAAACACTATGAAAAACGGTTGGTTCTTAGAGGAATTAATTTCCTGCAAGAAGATCTTAATGATTTGTTACACAAGACAGGTTCGCTTGATATGTTAGCATGTGTAGGCATGAGCCAAAGACATTGGCTTAGCCTATCATCCTTAACATCACTAAATTTGTCGCATTGTGATGTTGTAACACATTTAATAAGCAATAAAAGAAGTTCCCCGGGAATGTTTCTAAATCTACAACACTTGGTTCTTGATCATTTGCAAAAGTTAGAGATAATTGTTGATGGAACAATCCCTAGAGGAAAATGCTTCAGAAATCTGAAGACGATTCAAGTATCAGATTGTCCGATGTTAAAAGGAGTGGTATCTCATGCAATGCTTTGTCATGTTAAAAATCTCGAAGAAATTAAGGCAAGTGGTTGTGAAAACATGTCATGTATCATTGATTCAGGTGACCATGAAGAAACTCTTCCTAGTTTGAGAGTCTTAGAGATACACAACATGGCCAATTTGAGGTCAATCTGTGTTGGTACATCAGTTTGTCCAGCATTGCAGCGGATTGAAGTTTCTTGTTGTCCTGAGTTGCAGGAACTTCCTCTGTCCATCTCTAATATAAGCAGTTTGAAAGAGATTAGAGGTGAGATCAAGTGGTGGGACAATTTAAGATGGGAGGATGATGATGCTAAGAACATGTTTCTGCAATATTTTCAAGCAAACCCAAGGGAGAACTGCTCAAGAAAGAGAAAATACAAGTAAGATTATAATTTTGAACATTGTCATTTTTTTTAACTTGGTGCTGATAGCATTGATTTTTGATTTTTTAAGAAAGCATTAAAAGTTATATTTCTTTTTGATAGACCAGAGACCTGGTAGAATGAGTTTACTGTATTTTCTTTCAGGCCTCAATTTTTGTACAACAATAAATATTTTTTGAATATGAATTAAAGAAACAATATTGGTAAACGAACTGAACATTCATTAAACCGTTCGACAAGAAGTTCATTTATCTAATAAACAAACGAACATGAAAATTTGATTTTGTTCATTTGATTAAACGAACAAATATAAACACATGTTTCATTCTCGATCATTTACATCATGAAAGTTCATTTATGTCCGTTAAACGTTCTTTATGTTCGTGCATTAAGGTTCATTTACATATCTGTTTAAATTTATTTATTAGTTATTAGTGATATTAACTGCCCCACTAACATTAACCCTGTTAGAACCAAGCCTTGGCCATTGCGTAATCCACTAATTCCTAATTCACTTTTGACTTTTCAATTAGGATTGTTTTTTTTTTTTTTTTTTTTTTTTGTGTTCCTTTATATTTTTTTGTGTTCCTTTATGTTTGTTTAGAATGTTAACAAATAAACATAAAGGAATATAATTATACGAACACCAACAAAAAAGCCTATTCGTTAAGTGTTTGTGTTTAATCAGTTTATTTACAAGGTTAAAGTGACAAGATGGGGGTGGAATGGGTAATGGCTCAAAATGAATTCAAGTGGAAATATGTTATTTTTAGTTCAACTTCTGTCGGGTTGGTTCGACTCACTAACACGTTCTATTTTGTTCAACATGTAATGTGTTAGTTATCATACAAAGGTAATATAATTACAATAGTATTCATCTATATCTTCAAATAAAATGATTTATGAAGTTCTATGCATTAAAAGGAATCTTTGGGAAACTTTAACTCATTTGATCGCTACTTGACCCTTTCTTTCATATAAAATATTAAGTAGACCCATTTGACTAAGTTGAGATAAAACACAATCCAAATCGACCAAATCATAATTAAATGGGTCGAAATTAGACTAGGTTGAGCTAAAAACACTTTGTTGGTACACCTAGACAACATTTGTTTGTGGTTTCATTGATTCAAAACTCCATTGCAGATCTAAGACGTCCGAAGACTTGGTTAGAAGTTCCAAAGTTCTTCGGAAAAGCATCAGATAAACACAAACACGGGAAGTTTGTCGTTACTAGTAAATCTCATTGAGGAAAGCAGGATTATAGAGATCTATAAGAGGGATTGTACTATGGAATGTGTAAATGCACTTTGGGTGATAAGTGCAAACTCTCATAGTTTAAGGGTCTTTTGTGTAATCTATATAAAGTTCAAGATTGGTCATAACTTGTTATGTATGGTCCGAATTTAAGGTTTGGTTTAGTCAGAATTTGTATGTTTTGGGCTTTGGGCCCATCTTTTGTAGTCAGGATTTCTCCTTGTATATATACTCTTTAGTGAAATGTTATATGCGGAGATTTCTTTTGTGGAAAGTTTGTTCCTCAAGCAAACCCTAATCATTAACACTGTGTGTGCATTGACGGCTACTGTGTGTGACATCATTCATCATCTTCATCATTCTCCTTCTATTGTTTCTTGATCCAATACTCTACGGTAGTTGTTGTTAGGTGGATTTCGCACACCTGGTGATTGTTCTTTGAGTGTGATCCTTGGGTAGGAGACCTTACAGAATGAATATCTATGGAAAATAAATTATTTTTATATGGTTTATGATCCAATACAAAGGCTTCTAAAAATAAGTCGTACAAAGGGTATCAAACGGACTCTGCTTGACATCATTCAAGCAGCATTGAAACCGTCTCGTCTCATCGAACTCTACGATGTGAGATTTTAGGTTTTTACTTTTGGATTTATAGGTTGTAGATTTTAGAATTTTTGTTTATTATCATTGTGTCTTTTATTTATCATTTTGTCTTTCATATATTTGCGTCATTGTGTCTTTTTTTTTTTTTTGCAACTCATTGTGTCTTTTTTGTCCTAGACATTGTGTTATATTTTTCAGCATTGTGTTATATTTTGCTCAACATTGTATCATCATGTGCCTTCCATTGTGTATTTGTACACTTCTTATTTTTAGGAACCTTTGTAGAATAAGTTAACCCCTTTATATATATAAGGTTTTATTTCTTCTAATCTTGAGTTGTAATATGTTAACTTGATCGGCAAGTCAAGATCTATTTTTCCATGTGATTTTACAAGAACATATATTGTTTTTTCCTTGTAGCTGTTATAAGAAGAGTAGACATTGTGTCTAGAATCCACTTGGTTATTAAGGATGGTGCTAAATCTTCTCAACCTCAGTCATCTCATATTCTCTTTTATGATGGTATTGGAGAATATGTAAAAGCTTAATATATTCATAACAGATACTGCACAACTTTATAGCCATAATACACAAATATAGAATCAAAATAATTAGGGAGTTAAACTAGGTAAGAAATAAAAAATCATATTAACAGATTTTTTTTGCTATGAATATTAACAGCCTTTGACTCTATGAGGATTGAAACTAGCGGGCTGATTTGTGGGAGTTGATTTGGTTGTAATACGCTCCCACAAGATGGATGATTAATTGGAGAGTCCAATCTTGGAGTGAAGTTTTAAGAAAATAGTAAGCTGCTTAGTGAGAGCATCAGCTGGCCCGTTGAGTTGATATGCAACACCCTTAGAGAACCATCTTGAACTTGTTCACAAACAAAGGGATAGTCTAAAGCAACTTCATCTGGGAATGATAGACCGGATTAGCACTTAGATATGTAGCTCTTGTATTGTCACAAAACAGAGTAGGAGGCTAAGAGGAAGTCAAGCAAGAACGTTCGGTAAGAACCTAAGTAACCTCAGTCATGGCATTAGCAAACGCCTTGTACTCGGCTTTAGTAGAGAATCTAGGAACATGTTTTGTCGTGTCGATCACCATGATATAATGTTTGATCCAAGGAGTAAAATATAGGTTGTTGTGGACCAACCACCATTAGAGACCCCTCTCCAATCCGAGTCCGAAAAGGCTTTGAGATCAAGAGATTAATCCTTTCTAAGAAATAAACCACGGTGAATTGTACCCTTTAACTACCAAAGAACTCTTTTCAACGTTTTCCATTGAGTTTAAGACGGTAAATGCATAAACTATGGAGCCGATTCATAGAAAAAGTCACATCCAGTCTTGTAAATGCTAGATATTACAATTGTCCCACCAATTTCAAGTCAAGTGTAGGATCAACAGTTCAGGTTCCATCCATTAGGTGAGTACAATTTAAGAGTTTAATGGGGTTGTCACCTCCTTTGCATCATCCATATATATGGAATCGGGATAAAAGGTCTTGGATGTGACGATGTTGGGAAAGAAACAATCTGTGGAAGTAGAGCAAATGGTGAAGAGGACCTAGATCCTCAATGGAGAAACATTTGGCTAGGGTATTAATGAAGTGTGTGAGGAAGTCCGAATTATTCCCGGTGAGAACTATGTCATTGACATAAACATTGATGTAACATGAATGCCATCATGATTGAAAATGAAAAGAGATGCATCGACTATCGACTTGCAGAAACTGCATGTGAGGAAAAATTGTGTTAGCTCCATGTACCATTCTGTTGGGGCTTGTTTTAGGCCATATAGAAATTTTTGTGAGTTTACATTTTTTTTGATCTCATATGATGCATGCTAGATCATTACGTCTTATACATGATGATATGTTGAATTGTGTGGATTTGGAATGATGTGAATGTTAATCTATGACTTGTGTTTGTTAGAACTTGACTAATGAAAGTCAATGTAAGATATGAATTAGAACGATTGTTATTATGAATGCACGTGTATGCTAATAACGTGGTTACCATGATGACATGAAAGAATAGAGATCATGTCAAGATGGATGAAGGCAAGGAAGCTAGTGTGAACATGGCGGGATCGAGGTAAGTGATTCCCGACTTTAACTCCGCATATGTTAATGAATGTGTATATATATATATATGCAAGATGTATGGGAATCATGGAAGGTTGAGTACATAATAATGGAATCAAGGTATGGAATGTAGTAACAGATCAAGTGTAGTATAACTATACTTGAATCTAAGTGGTGGGAAAAACAGGAAGTCGAGGGCTACTCGGCATCGACCAACATTGTGGTAGTTCATATGATGGGATATTCAAACGAGTCAGGGTGTTGACTTAAATAACACGAATCAGGGTTTTGAGTTAAATAGCCAACTGACTCCTAAGGGTTAATCAAACGAGTCATCTATATGTAAGTAGGTGTGGATGTATAAAATTTGCATATGTGTGTGTGGATAGAATGGTATGTATGAACGTATTGGGATCCAATATATATGTATGGATGAAATGGAACATGTATATGTGAAATGGAACATGTATATGTGTATGTGTATGTGTACGCATTGGATATAATTATACGAATGAAAGCTAACGATGCTAATCATGTTGTCATTAAGAATGGGAAAGGAAGTGCATGTATTTTAATATGGGACTCTCAAACGTTCGACATTAGGATCCGAAGATCGGATCCGGAAATATAACCGGATGGATCAGTATATGTAGCAAGAATTTGATGTGGTCATTTAAGTTATATAAGTTTAATTTGTGTATTGATGTAACCACATATGGATGTATGGTGACCGCATGTTACACGGATCATCTATATGGAATGCAAAGCGGTTGAAGATTGAGTCAGGACGCAAATTGTACGGGAGTATGGTCACGTGGCTTTATTAACACGTGTCATATTAAATATAATGATGAACAAGTAAAGAATGTAATGTTCATAAATGAGTCGCTTAATTGGTCTCCAAGTATCATAGAACGTTTAGTAAGCAAAAAAATTTCGGTTCATATTTTCGCTACGTGTTTTTCCATTAAAACAGTTTAGGGTCTTACACTAACCTTATTATTAGAAATAATATAGGTTAATTAATCAATTAAAATCAATAAACATTAGTGTGCATCCAATTCCATTGAATAGAAATATAATTTGGGATTGGTTGGGTTTGTCTAGTCGTTTTTGTTTGATAGTCTTAGACACCGATAGCTCGGGGCTCTTCTATTTATTTGCGTCTAGTTAGTCCTAGGTTTTCGGTTATCATCTTTAACTAGCTTCACATCTAAAAGATTATTAGGCTAGTGAGTGTGGTATAAAGCCCCTATGGCCTTTATCACGCGCCACATGAGCGTCACGTACGCTCCATGTCACATAACATAGGGGGGTTTAAAGCCCTTCCCTTTAACTTGCATGCAATTGTTTAAAGCCCCTATCATGATGACCTAATTATTTCTCTTTTTTATTTGTATTTTTTTTAATTTATATACCATTTTTATTTAAAAACATTATTTCAATAAAATAAATAAAAGATTTCAAACTACTTAAAAATAAAAAAACTACAAAGTTACTTAAAAAACAACCAACTTAAAAATAAAAACCTACTAAAAAAACTACATATATTTTGCTCGATTTTTTGCCTTACGATCCTCTAAAATGACTCGGTCCTCCTCCGGTAGGTGGGAAAAGTCTTTCTCGAGAAACTTCATATCTTTATCGATTTGTTTCTCCATTTTAAGTTCATGTTCCTTTTCCTTGATCGAGAGAAGCCGAGTGAGTCTATCTTCAAACTCGTCCAACCTTGACGGGCCATCCGATGGCGTTGAAGAGTGGGTGTCTCGTGCTCGTGCTACTGCCTTGCTTCCCCTTTGGTCATGGCAGCTCTTGCGGTTCCTCGAAATGCAATTCATCCAAGTCGTAATTTTTAGTTAATAGTAGTACGAGCATCAGACTCAAATGGTTCGCTAGTCGTTGTTGATTTTAACCATTTGGGTTGTTAGATCAAATGGTGGTACAAGATGCCACATTGGATATTTGTGAATAAGCTCCCATGAAGGTATCTGTTGGTACACTTTATGTGGATGCGACTCGACTCGGTTCGATTCGGTTCGGTTCGACCCGGTTAGGTACGGCTCAAGCCCGACGTCACGACATTGGTACACTTTATGTGGACGCGACTCGACTCGGTTCGATTCGGTTCGGGTCGACTCGGTTAGGTTCGGCTCAAGTCCGACGTCACGACATTCCTCCGTCGTGCGCCCCAGAGTTCGACACGCGAAGCACGGAACGCCGCAAGCCAAGTCCCGTTTACACATCACCATGACATCATCATTGTGATGTCATGGTGATGTCACAACCTTGACTAATTGAAAGCTAGTAAACAGAATGCATGTTCTGGGCCTTTTCTTTGTGAATGTTGGGCCGAAGACTTATAATGGACTCTAATATGTGGGCTGCTACACCAACATCAAAGTAACGAAATCACTAGTGATTTCGTGAGACATGTATGGCGAAATCACTAGTGATTTCGTCCATAGTGTTTTCGTTCAAAGCTCTGTATAAATAGCTTAGCATATTTCACAGTTTAAGTTTATGAGAGCATATTGAAACCTGAGAGTTTATCGTCAAACATTGTGTGTATATGTTTGATATTGTTCTCGTCCTTTTAATCCAAGTGAATCTTTGATTATCTGTTTGTGTTATCCGCTTTATATTGTTTGGTTTGCACCGTTACGTGGGATTCCGCACCCGTGATAGTGTTGTGATAAACAAGGATAGGTTACGTATCGGATCCTCCGAGAAAAACGGACCTACAATTGGTATCAGAGCATTGGCTCGATTCCTTGTTAAAACCAAGTTGTTTTCTTGTGATTTTGAAAGATTTTTAAGTGTTTTTCTTAATTTTCGAGTTTGAAGATCATACTTTTTCTGAAAAATCATTTTTAAAGTCTTGAAAATCTTGTGTTTTGCTAGTAGTTTTTACAAAACCTTGTTATATCTTATGTATCCATGCTAAAACTTGGTTTTGAATAAACTTTTATTGCAAAAATTGTTGTCTGGAAAACTCAGAATATTCATAGTGTTCTTGATGTTCTTGGTTTATTCAAAAGGTTCTTGAATTATATATGTTTTTGATCTATCTGTTGTTTGAATGAAAGTGTTGTTGCATATTATATTAATTGTTTGAATATTGGGTCACACATATGATTGATAGTTGGTAACCACAGTGGCCGAAAGCATGCTGTTTTGACAAAAGAGGCTTCTGTGTCAGAAGATAAAGAGATAAGGTTTACCAAATATCTAATAATAGCTGGCAACCACAATCAACAACGAAATCCTTCTGATTTCAATCAAATCAGTTCAGTCAAAAATATCAAGCTGAACCTCTCAGCCGAAATCACTTAAAGTCACTTGTGTTTGTCATCTTGCTGAACGAAATCCCCTATATCTTGTATAGCTGGACGAAATCAATATACAAACTACAGTCAACGAAAACAACCAGTCAACAATATCAAGCTCACCTAAACCTCATCTGGGCCGAAATCCCTTATTGCCGAAAACACATCAACTTGTCTTGATCCTGGCCGAAATCACTTTATCAGCTTTCACTCCCTGCCGAAATCCCTACACCAACAACTAGTCAACGAAATCAGATTGTGAACTCTTCTGGACGAAATCACTTGTGAACCCATTGGACGAAATCACTCACCTCTCATCCAGCCGAAATCACTCACCTCTCATCCAGCCGAAATCACTTATCATCTGGACGAAAGCTGATAAACATCTGTCTTCATCTGATACAATTAACAACAGATGGAATCAAGCTGGTATCGAAGAGAAAGCTGGAAGATGATGATGTTTTAGCGGCTGGTCTTTGAATTTGGGGGTTTTGGTTCTTTGTTTGATGTATCGCAGAGGATTTGAGGAAATTAATTAGGGGGTTTTGATTGTTGATACTAGGTATTATCAAAGAGATAAGAAAGAAAGTGAAGTGGGTGAAAGTTTATTTGGTGGATCAATAGATGTTCTTGTGTATCGCAGAGACAAAGAGAGGAAGACTGGTTGTCGGCTGATAATCATTTAGGTTTGTTTGACTTGGTGGGTATCAAGGATAGATTTGTTTGGTAAAGTGTGTCTGCTTCTGCTTTGTTTGTATCGAAGAAATAAGAAAGACACAAGCCAAGGACCGTGATTCTTAGTGGGCCTCATCAATTTTTTTTCGGGTGATAAGTTATACGGTCCAACAAGAAGAAAAGGATTTGCGGCCCAATCATATAAAAGTGATAGTGGAATTAGTGGTCCAATTAAAATTCTTGTGCGTCTTCAATGAACAGCAGATAAAGATTAATCAATTTAGTGATTGAGTGTTGATGTGAAGGTCCAATAGTATTCAAGAGCATTAAATGAAAAGAGTATTTGCAAACAAATAGAGACACAGTGAAAGCTTGAGAGAATTTGGGTGAAAAGCTAGGATTCGCGGAGTAGGGTCGGGTGTTCGTCAAGTTGTTTTGAATCGCGCTTCTAAATATCACGGTTTCATCAAAACTTGTCAATTTTTTTTTTATAGAGAGCTTGCAAAACTGTTCTAACAGTCTGTTTCAAGTGTGTGACCAGGTTTTTGTGAAATGTATTATGGAGGAGGTTTTGTTAAACGAATTCCTGCTCCTCAAAATATCGAAATGTATTATGGAGGAGGTATTATGCCGTCAGCTAGTTCAAGTTCAGCTCAGCAACCAAAGTTACAAACGGCGTTTGTATCAAATACAAACTCTTCTCCATTTCCTCAATCAGCTCCACCTCCTGTGTTCGAACCAAGTGTGCCTCTCGATTATGAGGAAGTTACTACAGGATATAGTGGCACTGATGAAGATAGCTCAGGTGTGAGTGATTACAGTTTGTCGAATGATGTTAAGGAGAAATCTGACTTGATCAAGAAAGCTGATGCTACATCAGAAGAAATGGAGAAAATTCTCACTGAAGATGGATCTTTCTCTTCTCAGACTGCCTTTATGGCTAATGTCACAGCTTCTACAAGTCAGGTAAAATCTGAAACTCCTAGCATATGTAGTGATTGTGCTGATATGAAACATAAATGTGCTGAATTGAAACATGAATCTGAAACGGTTCATAGTCACAATCAGAGTTTGGTTATTGAACTGTCAAAGTGCAAAGAGGCAAACATGGCTTTAGTTAGAAACGAAAAGGATTTTAAATCTGTAATTGAAACCTTAAAGAAAAGTGTTTCCGAAGTGACCAAAACTGTTTACCATAAACAAGTTAGTATTAATGATTACATTAACATCGTTGAGGAAACCAAAAAGGAACTAGCCATTGCCAAATGCGAGCATGATGCAATCAATCAAAAGTTGGAGAGTTATTCTAACTCCTGATTTGTGCTCGATCACATTATTGACGTTCAACAACTGAAGGGAAACAAGAAAGGTGTTGGGTATAGGAAATGTCCGCCCCCTTTGAGAGACAACTATACTCGAATGCCTGATGAAGAGGATATGCCTCGGTTCGAACCAAGTGTGCCTCTCGATTATGAGGAAGTTACTACAGGATTAGGGTTCAAACCGGACAGTTCCTCGGAGGGCTCATCTGGAACAACCGAAAATTCAGCATCTGTTGGTACGGAACAAAGTCCTCCCACAGTTGAGGACTATGATTCGTCAGATGATGAACCAGATGTGAGTGATGAGGATAAATCTCTTGAGAAGAACAAAGGAGTTGAAGTTCCTTTTGAGAATCACATTCTGTGTGATCCTCCTACTCCTGTTGTGCAATCAACTGGTGCTAAACAAGAGATAGATCCTATCACTGAGACAGTGTCTACCATTAAAAGTGATAACGTGTTGTATACTTTAGTCGGTGATGACAAAATTTATTCAAACACAACTTTTCCAATTAAAAATGTCAATCAATCTTTGATTGATAAAGTGTTTGAAGATACTACCAGTAAGTTTTTGGAAAAGGGGATCCTGAGAGTTTCAGTAACTCAGTGTGATCCGATTCCAAAAGCTGAAGTTAGAAGAAAATTTGGAAATCAAAAATCACCAACGAAGCAACAACCTATCGCTTTTAAGGGTAAACAGCAACAGCAGCGAGCTCAAAATTCTAAAGGTTCACAATCGAAGGTTAAGACCAAAGGAGCTCGTTTCAAGAAGAAAAACAATGATGTTAAATTTGTAGCATCCAATGGTACTGATAAAATTGAGACTTTTGAAAACAAATCAAACACCGATTTTGTCCAACAAGTCAAGATTTTAAAAACGTAACGCTCAAAACAATTACACCCAACACTCAAACGGGTGTGATGAAGGAACAAGTACCTCTGGGTCTACAGGTTCAACACGTGAAAGTCGAACCGGTTCTCCTAAGTTTGTTGAAAGGAGAACTTGTTTCAAATGTGGGAAGTTTGGGCACATCATTAAAGACTGCACAAACTCGCCCAAACCAAATTTTGTAGAAAGAGCACCACCTGAAAAGGTTCACCCACAACGTCGTCCTGTTTCACCAAAACATGATAAAAGAACTGTTAAAGAACAAGAAACAAAACAACGACGTCAAAACGTCAAACAGGTTGAAAAGGCGTTAAAACCGGAGGTTGTCCTAACAAAATCTGTTGAATCAAATGTTAAATGTTAAATATGAAAAACAAAAACAGATTTGGAAACCAAAATCGGTAAATGTTTCAGGGGGAGCTCAATCTATTCCGAATCATCGGGAAATGGATGTCACAATCCTCGATGATGACGGACGACCCAAGTCTGTTAAGGCTTGGGTCCCCCTCTCCAACTAATCTCTAAGTGAGTGTGTAGGATGTTCCAGGAGGAACTATCGATAGTCATCGGATTGTTGATAGTGGAATATTCATGCACAAGATCGGCGACAGAAGAAATTGTTGCCTTTGGTGGAGAGAAAAAGAAAAGAAGACAGAATTGTCTATCAAAAGAAATTGAAAGCTTCGACAAATTGAAAATCATTCCAAGAATGTGATTGTTCAAGGCTTTGATCGGGTCCCCAAGATAGATTCAATCAAAATGTACGCACCTGCAGCACGTTTGAAGTTCAAACTCAACAAGATGAACGTGCAGTGTACATTTCTTCACGGTTTGATTGAAGAAAATGTGTTTGTTGAACAAACCAACCGGGTGTGCGGATGCCTTGGCGTGGATTGAACAACCGCACACTACTTCTCAAGTGAAAGACAAAGACCTTCGCTGATGCAATGTGGAAGACCAGCCGGACCCAAAGGTTTCTGATCTTGTTGCTGTCAAGAGATTTCTCAGTAGCTACAAAATCGACTTTGAAATCCACACCGGGTGGATATCCAGTTTGGGAGAGCACTCAAATTCCTTGCAATGCATGAAGCAGTTGCAGGATACGGTTTTGAACTTCTAATCTCTCCTATACTTGTCGATATTTAAGTTGTTTTATGAATTATTATCATCTCGTACAGCACTCTTTGATCTGACACGTTGATCTCGAATATCACCTCACACGTGATTGTTTTTAATATGAAACTCATCAATGTTGTCATGGTCCGCACCACTTACCGACGTGCCAACTCATTTTTTCCAAAATTCGATAAATCATTTCTGATTCAAAATTAATTTTGGTAAACGGCATTGAGGTAAAACATGAGTTAACCGACATCGGGAAATCGTTTTTGTAAATACCTTTGTGTTTTTAAAATTTATCTTAGTTTGTTGATTTTAGGGGGAGTAAATCCAAAATTTGAAAATTCAAAAAACATCGAAAAATTTCAAAACCCAAAAACATTGAAAAACAAAAATGAGTTTCCTGGCGAGAAAAAGAGAAAATGATAGTAAATCAGTGGTCTGTTGAAACCTCTTTAAACTGAAATGCAAAATGAAAAATGAAAAACGATAAGCAGCTCTATATAAGATGTATCGGTAGGCTCACAATCATTTTAAAGTGTGCAGGGTGATATAAATCTTAAATCGACTGAAGACCAGGTGGGAACCGCACATTGGCATATGGTCTTAGTACTGAAATTTCGTTTGAGAGATTGCCGAGGTTCTGAGATATTCGGTCTTTATGCTGTTTTATCATTTGGGTATCATGGTTGTATCAAACCGTAAAAATAACGGAGACGAATTCTAGATCTTCCATGATACTATACATACGTGTACATATTGCATTCGACCTCAATAAGTGATCAACAATCACATGTCCACAAAACAAGTGATAATATATCACATTTATCCGGGAGTCAAGTTCGTCTCTCTGCTGTACGAAAGTACTGACCTGTTCACGGACTTGCTCTTGTGCCCTCATGCATCGAAAATCAAGTTCCTCATCAATAAGTGATTCTATCACATAGGGCTTGTTTTCAATCAAAATAAGTGAGTTTCTCACATCTTTTATACGGTCAAACGGATGATAAAACAGTATACTCACCGGTAAGATGAACTCTCGTGCATACCTTGATACGGGAATGTGTCGTGTGTGGATGAACACCGGTCGGTAAGTATAAATCATACCTTAACGTATCCCCTCGCCATGATTACATCTGATAAGTTGAGCTTAAGTGGACAACAATACCGATAATTGTTATAGGATGCTTATCTAAATGTTAACTATTTGAACAAAAAGAGTGTTTTGGCGTGACCGCACACTGATATGATTCTCTTACCCTCGAAACTCGCAAAAAGAATGTTTGTAAATATTTATTTACTGCTTTCAGTTTCTACATCTTTGTATATATTTATTTATTGCTTTCCGTCTTTACGTTTGAAAAATGAAAAATTCCAAAAAGATTTTAGGTGTGTTTTAATCTAAACTTTATAAAACCCAAAAAGATTTTGCTTCTAGTTTATTTTTTATTGACCGATGTTGGAACTCGAGTCTATCCTACCCAAAATCCTGATTGTAAGCCGGAAAACAATTAAACCTTCATAAACTGTCGAAGTTAACAAGTTTTGAAAGTTAAAAGTTTAAATCTGAACATTTTCTAAACTTTCAAACCATTGTCGGTCGGTGATTGATTGAGATTTGATCTCATATGTGTCGTTTGTTTAAATGATAATTATCTTCCAAGCGGTTGTTCTCATTACGTGTTTAGCTTTCTTGCATGTGCAGATGCTAAAGGCGAGGAGAACATGTTCGATGACAAGCTTTGGAATGAAGACACGAAGTGGAGGCACTCAAAGGATAAAATGATTGAGTTGCCGCTGACCCTTCATCAACACCACAAGGATCTGAAGAATTGACAAGTCAAAAGATTCACGGGCATAACTCAATGGAGAGTTCATTCTAAGGGGGAGTTTGTTAACACACTACCTAAATGAAAATGGAGTTTGTTGATACACTTTCTACTTACGACGCGTGGAGACTTTGAAGATCCTCCGACATGAAAGACACGGAAGACGAACCTCACGAGTAGCGTCCAAGGGGGAGTTTGTTGGTACACTTTATGTGGACGCGACTCGACTCGGTTCGATTCGGTTCGGGTCGACTCGGTTAGGTTCGGATCAAGTCCGACGTCACGACATTCCTCTGTCGTGCGCCCCAGAGTTCGACACGCGAAGCACGGAACGCCGCAAGCCAAGTCCCGTTTACACATCACCATGACATCATCATTGTGATGTCATGGTGATGTCACAACCTTGACTAATTGAAAGCTAGTAAACAGAATGCATGTTCTGGGCCTTTTCTTTGTGAATGTTGGGCCGAAGACTTATAATGGACTCTAATATGTGGGCTGCTACATAAACATCAAAGTAACGAAATCACTAGTGATTTCGTGAGACATGTATGGCGAAATCACTAGTGATTTCGTCCATAGTGTTTTCGTTCAAAGCTCTGTATAAATAGCTTAGCATATTTCACAGTTTAAGTTTATGAGAGCATATTGAAACCTGAGAGTTTATCGTCAAACATTGTGTGTATATGTTTGATATTGTTCTCGTCCTTTTAATCCAAGTGAATCTTTGATTATCTGTTTGTGTTATCCGCTTTATATTGTTTGGTTTGCACCGTTACGTGGGATTCCGCACCCGTGATAGTGTTGTGATAAACAAGGATAGGTTACGTATCGGATCCTCCGAGAAAAACGGACCTACAGTATCATCGTAAACGGATGGCCATGATACATTCTATATTCGTTGTGGGTGGCGGTCATGATGTCCACGTCGATTGAACCGCTTCTTCTTGTGTGATTGTTGACGAGGCTATTGTGTATGTTATTGAAGTTGTTAATATTGGTGCGCATTGCAGTCCACTTGCCCGAAAATGAATCGGGCGTACCATATTCACCACAACCCATTGCAGCAAAAAACTTCTCACGTATACGCCTCCAAAAGATGACTATATCTTGGTTGGTGGCTATAATTTGAAAAAAAAATATATAACCAACAAAATAAAAATATATTTATAAAAAGTTAATGGAGAAAAAAACTACAAGTAATCGGATCCCCCGACACGTCGAGTCATGCTTGTGACAATGCAAGTTCTTCGGTAGGCATCCACCTCTTGATCGTTTTAGGATCACGTTCGACATTCTCGCCCATCTCACGGTGCTTTCTCGATCGTCCACCTTTTGAGGATGTGGGTTGGGTTTCGGGTATGTTTTGGGTTTCGGGTATGTTTTGGGCTTGTGGAAAATGGTGGTTGATTTGGTGCGGAATAGTATCCAAAAAACCGGGAAGCGGTGGTGGCGTTGTCGGATAAGGAGAGGTTGGGGTAGTAGGTGGCATCGGATATTACCCAATCTGATCCGTTCGCGGGTCTCTTTGGTATCGTCCTTTTTGCTCGTTGTTTGCTGTCACACCCCGACCCGGAGCAGAAAGGTACGGGGCATGATGATTGCTCAAAGCTCATGACGACTAATTATTGTTTCAATATTTAAAGCATATCCATTTAAATACACACATAACATATAATAACCAAAATTGTTCATACATTGTTCAAAACAAACATATCAAGATTTCAATTTAATTTTCTAAAGCCCACGCTACGTGTCCATATCACTTGATCATCAACTTTGAAAACCTGCACCATGTTAGAAAAATATATTTTTGGGTCAACAAATATGTTGGTGAATAATTTCCTCCTTTTATAGAAAACAGTTTTATATTTACTCCTTTAAAAAAATATTTTTAACATGCACCTCAAGGTTAGTGTGTAAATGGTCTCATATCATCAACATAGTCAACATATCCATAAATCCAAATTTACCAAACAAGAATACACAATCAAATAACAACACAAACAACCAAAATAAATAGACTCCTAGTAATAGCGTGCATTAGGCTCAAGCCCCAAGGAGCGAGTCTAATACCGTTGGCGATACTAGGCTACGACCCATGGCCGTGGGGAACCTAATCAGCCGTGGATCCACTAGACACAATAGTATGCAATAGACTTGACATCAAATAGCATATAGAATAATAGAATACACATAAGACGTTCACTTAACAACACTTGATCATACCATGTTAAGTAAATCGAAAAGTGTAACGTGATGCACCCCAAAATTTGTAAAAGATTAAAAAGGGGAAGTGGAAGAAATTACTCACAGGTTGCGAAGAGTTAATCCACGAGAATTACCGCACGAGTACACGAGACATGATATATGACTAAATCACCCTAGAATAAATATAACAAAGATTTTAAATAAACGGAACGACCACAAAGGTTCTAGTGATTCGAGTTCTTAATTTAGGGAGTTTTATATTGCCTAATTTATAAATCCTAATACAAAGAAAAGAAAGTTATATTAATAGTCAAGAATAAAATAGTTATGATTACGGCGATATTAAAATATATGGATATATTTATATAGCCTACAATTTAAATGATCAAGTGTATGCTAGGCCAAACTTGTACAATTTATGTCTAACCAAATTTTATATTTTTAGACCTATTATTGAGCTTATAAATTATTAAGTCTAAAGTTGGATAATTGGCCTAGTATTACAAATATCACATCTCATGTAAATTTAGATTCTGCTTATATTAGAAATATACTTTTGTCCAAGTTAATAACAATAATCCTCAAAATATTATTGATTCAATACTACATATAGGGGGCCGCTAGAATGAGAACCACCACGAGTTATGAGAACCGCGAGAACCAAGTGCCACGGAGGGCCGTTGACCACGAAATTTTTTTTACACCTAGATCCGTATATTTTAAGACCCGGTGTAAATTTTGGGTTCAAACGGCGCGCCCGAGGGGGTAGTTTTTTACGCCCAAAGTTTGGGGTTTTTTAATTTTTTTAATTTTTCTTTTTTTTTAACCAAACTTTGGGCGTAAAAAACTACCCCCTCGGGCGCGCCGTTTGAACCCAAAATTTACACCGGGTCTTAAAATATACGGATCTAGATGTAAAAAAAAATTTCGTGGTCAACGGCACTCCGTGGCACTTGGTTCTCGCGGTTCTCATAACTCGTGGTGGTTCTCATTCTAACGGCTCCCTATATATATATATATATATATATATATAGGGAGGGGCTCATGCGAGAACCACCCTTATTGTGAGAACCTTGAGAACCAATGTGAACACAACCTAAAATAGCTAAAAAAACCTAAAAAAAACCTAACCCCCACCCCCCCCCCCCCCCCCAAAAAAAAAAACCTAAACCCCCCACCCACCCCCACCCCCCAAAAAAAAACCTAACCTAAACCCCCCTCCCCCACCCCCCAAGCTAAAATGCTAAAAACTAAACCCCCAAAAAACCTAAAAAAATCTAAAAAAATAAAAAAAAATCTAAAAATTTTTTTTTGAATTTTTTAATATTTTTTATGTTAAAATCGCTACTTTTAGAAGCAAAAAAAAAATTCTTTTAAAAAAAAAAAATTTTTTTTAAATTTTTTTTTTTTTTTTTTGCTTCGAAAAGTAGCGATTTTTTTATAAAAAATATTAAAAAATTCAAAAAAAAAAATTTTGTGTGATTTTTAGCTATTTTTAAGCATTTTTTGTGTGTTCACATTGGTTCTCGCGGTTCTCACAATAAGAGGTGGTTCTCGCATGATCTTCTCCCTATATATATATATAGAAAGAGAGATTTAAATCCTAATTTTTAAAATCATCGCGTTATTAAAAATACCCAAACTTGTATTTTTATAATTTTATTACATATTGTTATTACATAATCACCAAAATCTATATAACTTATATAAAAAAATCCATGTTATCATTATATTTCGAAATAGTTTTCATGAATTTGTTTATGTGATGGATTTCCAAATTTCATATAATTTCTTATTACATATATGATGCTAAAAATCCATAACAACAATTCTCAAAATGTGTACTAACGATTCTAACATGATCCTAAACAGTATCCAAAAGTCAATTTCACAAAACATGCTTCTAAGATTAAAAGCCCCAATTTCAAAAACTCAAGAACCCTAGAAATGAAGAAATAAAATTCGTACAGATTATGCCCTCTATCACCAAAATGGATAGAGGGGTTTTGTAAAGCACGAAAAATAAACGAGATTAGGATTTGGAATCACCTGATTTGGACGTGTATTGACGAAGAAGTCAATCGAACAAGTTATGAGCCCTAATTTCTTTCTTTCTTTAAATTCGCAATGTAGAGGTGATGAAACAAGGAAATTTCAGTGGGGTTTTGCTTTGTTTTTGCAGGAGATTCGAGTGGTATAATTCTCACGAAACAATTTTATGTTTTGAGAGAGAACCCAACATTGTTTAACAAAATGTTGCGTTATTTATTTATGTTTTTTAGTATCTTAACTTTGATTTCTAGTTTGAGGGTATTTCTGTTATTTTCTATTATGCAGGGGGTATGATTGTAACTTGCATATCTATTTATGTTAAAACGTATGAAGGAATAATGGGATCAGATTTGGTGAATTATCCTTCTCTTTAGCTTCTTCTCCTCTAAATCTGTTCTAACCCTATCAAGGGTATCAGAGCCGTTCCGATCTCGGTCGGAATTACTTTCGATTACCATGACTAACACTCGCAATCAAGAAATTGACAGCACTCTCAAGGAACATGGCAAGGCAATCTCAAATCTCCAAGAAACCCTAGCCACCATGTTGAAACAACAAGAACAGTCGATGAAACAACAAGAAGAGATCTTACGAGCACTCAAGGAGCATTCAAGCGGTGGCAGTTTTAGCGGCGGCGGAGGCAGGTTCAGCGGCGGCGGAGGCGGCCCTGATAAGGGGCTGTTTAGCTATGATTCGCGGACGGGTACTCGGCCTATGCGGGTCGGGAAGGTTGAGTTTCCTCGGTTTTCAGGTGAAGATGTGGACGGATGGATCTATCGCTGCGAACACTTTTTCGCGCTTGATGAAACTCTGGATAACCTCAAGCTGAGATATGCAGTTGTTCACCTCGACGGAGAAGCCATACAATGGTACCAGTCCTTTATGAAAGTAAGAGGGGTAACAATGATGAACTTTCCATGAGTAGATTCTGTTAGTGCAATATCTAGTCTTTTTTCGAATGCAATGTTTGAAGACCCCATGGAAGAGATTGCATCTCTCGTTCAACTTACTGATGACGCCAAGGGTCTACAAGAATATAATTCAGGTTTCGGTCGCTTGCTTAACAAGGTTACCGTAGCGAACCTTATGCTGTTAGCCTATATTTGAAGGGTTTGAAGCAGGAAATAAAAGGGCCGGTAAAGATGTTCAAGCCTCAAACACTACGTGAGGCGTATGGGTTAGCAAGAATTCAAACTATTAACAACACATGCTTGATGAAGCGTTTCAACGCTGTGGAGGATGGGTTGCAACCCGAAGATGTCAAAATAACACCTCTGGTTAACGCTTCAAAACTTCCATTGCTACCAACTCCAAACGTGTCGCCAAGTAAACCAGGAACGCTTAGCTCGAGGCGTATGAGTTAGCAAGAATTCAAACTATCAAGGCTCTAATACCCTTGATAGGGTTAGAACAGATTTAGAGGAGAAGAAGCTAAAGAGAATGATAATTCACCAAATCTGATCCCATTATTCCTTCATACGTTTAAACATAAATAGATATGCAAGTTACAATCATACCCCTTGCATAATAGAAAATAACAGAAATACCCTCAAACTAGAAATCAAAGTTAAGATACTAAAAAACATAAATAAATAACATAACACAAAAACTCTAATGGTGTAAGGATTTTAGATTCATTAAGTTAATTAAAGGGCATTAACGAACAAATTTATGACATGAAACGGATCCTCCCTATTATTGTGACATGATATGGACCTGAAAGAAGTCAAAACGTCATATGAAACTCAATCGGTTTGGTGCCACATTCTCAATTCGCGTCACATTGAAGAAGAAAGAGATGCAGGTCTCCGATCGGGTCAATATAAATAAATAATGAATGAGGTTCTATCATCAAGTGCATGTGGTCCCATACACTTTTGTTTTATATTTTTTTTCTTATAACTAAAGCTAAGCTGTGGTTATAAGAATTCAGGATCCAAATTATACAAGAGCAAACAAGCAGCTTGGTTGGTTTGTGGGTTGTTTAATAAGCGTCAGGTCGTGGGTTCGAATCCTCTCTGGCTCATATTTTTTTCTTTTATTTTAATTAACAGTTTCAGTATATTCACAAACACCCCTTATACTTCCTAACTGCTGCTAACTGAGCTTAACCATATAAAGTAACCTAGTTAACTTGTTTCTTATATAAAACTAATTAACTAACTTAGTTAATTAACATTAACACTATATAATAAATACTAACTTAACTAGGTTTACTAACCTAGTTAACTTGTTTCTTAATATATAGTTTCCACTAATTACAAGAACAACCCCCTTAACTTGTAACTTTGTCATTTTGACAGTTTTACCCCTTTAAAGTTCAGAAGTTGTTTTAACTACCATTTTTAACGTAGTTAATTATCTCCTTTATAATTTTTTAACCTATCTAACTGGGATTCGCTTATAAACCCTCGTTTTTTTTCGGTTTTAATCCGATGCAACATGTGACGATTAGTTACATAATAAACTGAGTAATATAAATTATTATTTTTATTTTATTGATAAAGGTCCGGTTTTACAATCCGGGTCGGATTTCGGAGGTCCGATTTTGACGGATGTTACAGCTAAATTACCCTAAAATGGATTGTTGGGGCCCATACGTTTTGATTGTTGGGAAATATTGTGTAAATTTGATAGTATGTATAAAAGTTATGGAGAATAGACGGTAGAAATGGAATGATTTGAGTAAAAGTAGTAGGATATATATAGTGTGAATATGAAAAATAAAAGTATTTTTTTTTAAATTACGGTTGTGAACGGTATAATTAAATGGGGTCCACCAAATAGAGTGGTTTAGCTCTTGTTATCGGGTCAACGTACCATCGATAGCCCCCCCCCCCCCCCTTGGCGCTATATGGTGCCAAACATGCTGAGTTGGCTATGGGCGGTATACCACACCCCCTGGTCTTAGGGTGTTTCTCTTTTAGTTCTAATAGTTGTGAGATTCGGCGTCGATAGGTCGAGTCGTTTCCATCTACCACTTCATTCACTATTTGATTGTTCTTCATTGTTCGGTTTCTAGGAACTGGAGAGTGGGGATACTACTCTGAGCTGGATATTTATTATAGGACTTAATCATCCTTAACGGGATGTTAGTCGGGTTAGATATCAATTCTTTAGTTGAACGTCAAGCTACATGTCTTTACATGTTCCTAAGGATTCATTGCCTAGGTGGTCTTTCCTTCTAAATGATTAAAGCTCGTATTCCCAATCATTTGTTTGTCTAGTTTGTAATAGTTAATAACTAATTAAAACTTAAGTGTCTAGGTTAGGTTAGTTTGTATAGACTATGTTTTGCATATCAAGTTTTTGGCATCGTTGTCGGGGACACTTAGGCGATTGTGTGATTAGCTTTAACTGATCTTACTTGTTTAATTAGTCTTCTTTGTATTTTGAGTCTTTTGGTTTGAGTCCTGTAACATGTTTCTAGTAGTAATATCTTTGAGGCATTAAATTCATGATCAATATTTTGTGCCATTGGGATTACGTTTGATATGAAAGACCCATTTGCAACCAATTTGGCTGGTTTTGGGGACAAGCTTTCAAGTTCCATTTCTCATTAAGGCATTAAATTCATGATCCATTGTCTCATGCCTTTTAGGATCTTTGAGGGATTGAGTGTAAATGGTGGGTAAGTGGTAAATTTGAGAATGGCATGAATAGGATGGTGTGTGGTACTGTTGAGAAAGATAGAGTTGAAGTACTTTGAGTTTGGCTTGTGGTTTCTTTTGGGAGATGGTGAAGGAGTCCCTAAAGGAGTAGAGATAGTGGGTGTGTATGTTGAGTAAGTGGGTGAGAGAGGTTGTGAGTGATTAAATGAGGTAGCGTGGGTCGATCATGGTGGATGTGACTGGGTTTCAATTGTTAAAGGTTGGATTGGGGTTGTTTGTCATGGACTCCGATTGTAAGTGAGTGTGTAGGAGGAGGATTGGCGATTGGGTTGGATTAATACTCAATGGAGGTATTAGTGTATTTGAGTGAAGTATTAGCACGTGAGTTGGTAAACTAGTTGGGAGTGTTCAATTGCAAATGGTTGGGTGGTGAAGCTGATGAAGATGTCTCGGTTATGAGTTTGAGTATGGATTACATGGAAGGGTAATTGTGACATTCCCAAAATTTTAAATTTTAAATAAAGTTATTACCCAAAAAGGTCATGGGTAAATTGACCGGCAGAAATATAAAGTATTTTGGCTAACCTAGAAACCGTTTAATAGTTATAGTAACAAAAATACATTATATTTGAACCTACTCTGTTTTTAATGAAACTTGGTTCAAAATGTAGACAAGATTATTCTCGTTCTAATGACATATTAATTGTTTTATAAAACGTTATATTTTTTAAGTTATAAGCGCCAAATAAGTGAAGCAGTTAAATTAATTATAATATATATTAAATAAAATAATAATAAAATAACAATTTGAATGTTGAATTTAAAGTATACGTATGAAACATGAATAAAATAATCATAAATATGTGGATGTTTGCATGATAATTACGTGTCTGTCCTTTAGTAAGAAGGAATCAATGAGCACTCAACTATAAATAGACATAAGGTGAACTTCAAAAATGCACACTACATTCTTTCTCTCTCGAGAGACCAGCTTTCCCCTCTCTTTCTCAAAATTTAATTTTTCTTTAATATTAAAACTATAATAATAATAATAATAAAGCCCTGTCGCATTTTAAGTATTGTAACCCCTAATCACTGATACCCTGTCCGATTGATCTAGGGCCCCGTAACGCATGTCAAGGCTCTGCCTAAATTCGTTGGGGTTCTGTCTCGTGACGTAGGGATAAAGTTAAATTGGGTTACTACACTTAATGTGGGTGCCCTATATATTTTATTAAATAATCCAGGAGTTGTACCAAGATATATCAACCCTCCAAAAATATTTATGACACCCCTAATATATTTAGAATACCCCTATATGTCCTAAAATACACCCCGTATACGAGAAATAGGCCCGAAATATATTTTAAATTAATAAAATAAAAATAAAAACAATATTTTAAGTCTGTCGCGGGGCGTGACAGACTACTCCTCATTCTACGCGGGCCGCGACCGAGCTACAGACGGCGAAAGCACAGCCCGCCACGTGGCTGGACACGCGTCAACCTCTGGAGTGACTCAACACCGCCGCCGCCTTTTCTGATCCTCGCGGTCCGCGTAAGACCTTGGTGTGGTCTTCGCGGGGCGGGACGAAGTTCTTGAACAGCCCTATAAATAGCATCGGGAGGCTCAGTTCACAAACCGTTCAAAATCAATAATTCTCTCTCAATTTCTGCAGTGTAGTCCCTATACCCGGGCATTATACTCCTCCCCCTAATTAGCAAAGCTCTGCCTCGTTGTAAGTATCATAACCCCTGGATACGTATTAGATATGCTGCCCGATTGATCTAGGGTTCCATAACGGCTGTCGTGGTTCTGCCCGACGTAGTCGTTGGAATGTCGTCTCGGGAAGAATATTACTAATGTTAAAATGGTTTATTATACTAACATGTGTGCATTGTTTATTTAATTAGATTATAACCAGGAGGTCACAAAGGAAAGACCTATAATAGCAATGTGAGTAATCTCCTTTTTGTAAATTGTTTTTACAAAACCTCACTTAATTAATTATATATTAAGCAGTTATTGAGTATTTGTAAGAATACAATTAGCATGAGTATGTTGGGGTTTTGTATACAAAGTTATGTTACTGCCTTGCGAGGGGTAACATTTCCACAAGTCAGGTCTGACAGTACCATGGATGTTAATTGATATAACTTAGAAACAAATGTAATTGCCTGACCGCCCTCAATACTGTACAATGGTTTTTATTAAACTTGATTAAACTGGGATTCACTCACCAGTATTTTCCACTGACAAAATATTTTTAAACACGTGTTTCAGGTAACTTAGTGTGAAGCCAATAAAAGCCAGCTGGAGAGCACTGAAGGCTTAGAAAAGTGGCAATAAAAGTTACCTAATTAAAAATGAGAATTGTTTTCAATAGTTGGGGTCATTCCCTATAGATGCATCAAAATGAAAATTTGGGTTTCATCCCACTTATAAGTGTCTTATCAGAGAAACTTGAGTTTTATCCCATTTCTTTATTTTAAATATCTTGGTGTTTAACTCTGATAAAATATTTCCTAACTATGGTCCTGATGAAATTTTCCGCTACCAAATTGATAAACACCGATACCACTGAAACTGGCTCACGACCGCTCGCTCCCGGGATAGGGGTCGGGGGTTGTGACAGAAGGTGGTATCAGAGCTATGCCACTAGTTTAAGCCCTTTTGGTGTTCTTCCAACACCTAAACCCTTAACCATTCGTGTTAGGAAATTAATACCTTATTTGTTACCCTGTGAACAAAAAAATCTTAATGTGTTTGTTATGACTTTTATGTCATTTAACGAATCTTAAATTCCCAATATGTGTTACCAATATCTGTATTTTACACTTGTGTTATAGTATATATATATAAATGATATATATATTAGTAATATCATGTCTTAGGGAAAAAAAATTATACACATGCTCTCTAAAGAAAAATCTTTAAAATATGCTGTTATTATCATTATTATTTATATTATTCCAAATTAAACTAGTAATGGTAATAATATTTTTGGAAAAATAAAATATTTCGCTCTTGAATAAAGTTATATTAGAAAGGATTTTATAAAACGTAATCCTTAAATTTAATAATGAACATAGTTCGACGATTTTAAAATTTAAACACATATACGTATACCACAGAAAATGCAAAATATTTTATAAAACAGTATTTATGAAACCAGAATACATACAACAACTTGATACTGTGATTTTAATACATAATACCTATGTGTCAACAGGAAATAACTTAAAACTTATTTGTAAGGCAAATGTATGTATATTTTATATCTATGACTTGTACCAATATTATAAATAATATTTCATCCATGAAGTAAAATATGTACAAAAATATTTATTACGGTGTGACAATATGGTTTAAAATATATATACATATATTTCTAAAGGAACACTTTTTACCATTTGATAAGTTCGATTCATTTCTTAAATTATATTTAATTCATATGTATATATATTATGATAATACTTCATTCTTAATATTTCTTAATATATTAAGGATCGAATTTAGAAACACCAGACTTTGTATTGGTTATTACGAATATTAAATAAGTAGAATTTGAATCAAATTATAAATATGTTATAACCAAAATTTAGTTAACCTGTCAAGATTAAAATTGCTCTAAAAAGAATCCAGAAAATTATATCTCTATTAAATTTATTCTTTCTAATGAATTCCCTTTTTGTTCTAAAATATTATCTTCAATAAATTTGATAGAAATTTATTCGGTTAATATCAAGGAATAAACAAAGTTATGAAAATAAACATGATAGTTAATACAATTAATTAACTGGAATTTTCATAAATTGATATTATAAAAGAAATTTTAAAACTTTATAATTATACGTATGTATATACAAGACACAATTTTTAATATATAAGAATTAAATGTCTTCTGCAAAAGGACAAGCTTTTATATAACAGAAGAAACCAACCAACATGTTTACTTAAGATCTATTTTGTTACCCAGCTTTAATTCAAAGGATACCTTAAGAATATTTGTATTAGCACCACCTCTTGAAAAATAATAAATGGGTCAAAGACGGAAAATCTCAGAATTTCATATAAAGCTTTTATCTTTATATACCTATCCAGCCATAAGCCCTGGAAATATAAGTAAATTAAGGCAATATAAAAGCAATTACATCAAAGGAAGAAAACATATAAGATTCCATTTTCCTTATAATTTGATAAGATATATAGTAAAAGAAAATGTTAAGACATAACAGGTATATGTTACCTTATTATCATCACATAATACTAATAGCTATGATTATAATGGTGATAAACAAAATATATGCCTGTATAATTACTTAGTTCTGTGATAATTATATCTAAACACGTTTGTAATTCAGATGTCAAAGGAAATGGCATGTGATCAAGAAATTGAGAATAGTAATGGAAACTCTTTTGATAGAAACACTATAGAAAATTTAATAGCTCAAGGAATATCGAATGCCATACCTTCGATCATTGAAGCTATTAAAATTTCTGTGCGTATAAACGAGAATCCTACTATACATTGTAAGCATACCCATCACTTCATACCTAGCCCTAGTATCAACGGAAGTCATGATATTCGTATCAAAACTCCATCTTCCAAACGAAAGAAAACCACAACCTATGGCTACTCCTATAAGGAATTCTACTCTAACAAATCCTCCAAGGACAAAGGAATGAAACCAGAAATCGCACAACCTACCAGCAACAGCAAAAAAGCACGCAAGAGAACGTTATTTTAAGAAGACACTTCGTTGTAACTTCTGCAAGAAAGTTGGACATGTAGAAGAAGAATGTAGAAGGAAAAGGGAAACTAACGTATGATACAAATGTGGAGATCCAGGTCACTTCCATCGCTACTGCCCAAAACTATCTAAGGCCCCCGACAACGAGAACAGAAACCCAGATGAAGCTAACAAGAACGCATAAACACCATAAACCATAATAACTTCTAAAATAAAGCACCCTTATATTTTGTCTGCACTTAATTATTAGTTGACTTTTAATTCCGATCAAAACTTCATCAATAAAAGGTCTTTGTTTTTCCTTTTATAGAGTCAACTCTTATTTGTCTCATCTCTTGACAAATTCCAATGTTACACGTGCATTGGTTGTCATGCATGTGAATTCAATTAAAAAAGATCATCTACTCATGATTTTTAATGAATATTTTAGCTATACTCATTTTGATAAATTCCCCCTCTAATTTAAAAAAAAATGCTAACGTTTGATTATCAAGTCAACCGATTTCTTGGAAAACTTATCTTCTTTTCAGAGTTGCCAGATTTTCATTAAAACAATTTCTTATCAATACATATATCCATTGTTGGAATATGTCCAAACCAAGCTAAATTGTTTGAACTTGTTCACAATACACATTCAATTCAAAATCCCATATGATGAATTGAGATCATCATATTCGAGGTAATCTCATTGTCTGAATTTCGATATATTAAACACGACACCTTGTGGTGACAATTTATTTGAAACTTGAACTCATTTCATTTTCACACCGAGGTATGAATTTATCTATTTATTGATTCATTATCTTAAACCAGTCTTAATGCAATTTTGTGTTAAGATAAATGTACCTCCAGTAATTATTTCATCTTTGAATTGATTCCACATTATTTAGTTCTTTCTTCAATAGAAATATCCTATCTTTTGAAATATCCAGATTCGCTTCCTTGAAACTTTCAGTTAATTTCGAAAACGGTGAATTCGTTTGGTCACCGTAATTATTGAATTCCTTCAGTCACTACAACACCTTGCGGTGTCTGTATAAATTTGTAGCCTGTGCTAATAATAAACCCTATTCATACGTCATTCGTTTGATTCATCATTCAAGTAGTCTTGATACAATTATGTATTAAGTCCATGATACACTAAATTCTATTATACTGTCCATTGTATCCTTGCCATGTAAATAAACGTTATTGATTTCTGGGTTGATCATTGACAAATCATTTTTCATACTTCCATTCACAAATTGAGATTATTGATTCAGAATCTCCCTCAATTGATGATCAAAGTAAGTTATTTTCTAGCATTGAATCCTATTGTTTCTACAAGTCATTGCATCTCGAATTCTATGCCTATCAAATATCTCTTTTAAATTGTGAAACTTAGTCACCTCGATAATAGTATCATTTCATCTCATTCAGTTAACATCAATTCCTGAAACTAAGTTTTGAGACCATTGAATTCCAAACTATCCTATGGTATCTTTATATTCTAATTTTTACTTCAAGTACCTTAATAACTGTTTTTACTAACTAGAAGACGTGACGTAAAACCAAAGAGATATCGTAGCCCAAATCTCGAGGACGAGATTTAAAACAAGGTGGGGAGAATGTGACATTCCCAAAATTTTAAATTTTAATATTACCCAAAAAGGTCATGGGTAAATTGACCGGTAGAAATATAAAGTATTTTGGCTAACCTAGAAACCGTTTAATAGTTAAAGTAACAAAAATACATTATATTTGAACCTACTCCGTTTTTAATGAAACTTGGTTCAAAATGTAGACAAGATTATTCTCGTTCTAATGACATATTCATTGTTTTATAGAACATTATATTTTATAAGTTATAAGCGCCAAATAAGTGAAGCAGTTAAATTAATTATAATATATATTAAATAAAATAATAATAAAAAAATACTTTGAATGTTGAATTTAAAGTATACGTATGAAACATGAATAAAATAATCATAAATATGTGGACGTTTGCATGATAATTACGTGTCTTTCCTTTAGTAAGAAGGAATCAATGAGCACTCAACTATAAATAGACATAAGGTGAACTTCAAAAATGCACACTACATTCTTTCTCTCTCTCGAGACCAGCTTTCCCCTCTCTTTCTCAAAATTTAATTTTTCTTTAATATTAAAACTATAATAATAATAATAAAGCCATGTCGTGTTTTAAGTATTGTAACCCCTAATCACTGATACCCTGTCCGAATGATCTAGGGCCCCGTAACGCATGTCAAGGCTCTGCCTAAATTCGTTGGGGTTCTGTCTCGTGACGTAGGGATAAAGTTAAATTGGGTTACTATACTTAATGTGGGAGCACTATATATTTTATTAAACAATCCAGGAGTTGTACCAAGATATATCAACCCTCCAAAAATATTTCCGACACCCCTAATATATTTAGAATACCCCTATATGTCCTAAAATACACCCCGTATACGAGAAATAGGCCCGAAATATTTTTAAATTAATAAAATAAAAACAATATTTTAAGTCTGTCGCGGGGCGCAACAGACTACTCCTCATTCTACGCGGGCCGCGACCGAGCTACAGACGGCGAAAGCACAGCCCGCCACGTGGCTGGACACGCGTTAACCTCTGGGTGACTCAGCACCACCGCCGCCTTTTCTGATCCTCGCTGGCCGCATAAGACCTTGGTGTGGTCTTCGCGGGGCGCGACGAAGTTCCTGAACAGCCCTATTGTGACAACTGGCACAAAACCGGTAATTTCCGTACACTTTAATTATTATTTAATGACTGCAATTATGTACTTAAATGTCAACATTGTTTGATTACATACTATACAAGTGAATTCATGCACGTTTCATACTACAAAATATTGTTTTATGCATTAATGAAGAGCGTTGCGTCAGAAATACTAGTAAACTCACCGGTAAGACACATTGTGTCAACAATTCAGCAGAAAGCAGTCAGACAATAGAATTAGAGTCTAGGTGTAGGTCCAACATCAAGAATACATTAAAACCCAAGAGTATATACAAGGGTTAACATATAGACTTTCCGGAAGCTAAAATACGCACTAAAAAGCACCCGAAACGCACTTTAAATGCAGAAATCTGCATAATTCAGCTATAAATCAGTTATAATCAGCTTTATAACCTCAAAATATTATGCAGAATTCATGTTTTATCATCCAGAATACTTCCCTAAGTGTCGGGAATTAAAAGGGTCACAAAAGGATACATAAAGGACACTAAACGGTGCAATTTAGCACTTTAACGAACCGGTATCTAACCGAACAACCGGGCATTACCCGGAACATCAAAATATTATTAGAAACATTGTTTTAATATTTCTGAGCTAGTTATGGTCCCCGAACACCATAACACCTCTTATAACATAATAACACACAAGTCCCTAAAAAAACTACACTTGTAAACTAACTTGTTATTGAATTAGAGATTGGAAAGTTGCACTTTACCCCCCCCCCTATATGTTCACGGTTCAAAGGGGCTGACCCCACCAAATATTTGCCAAATCTTGCCAATATCCCAATCGATCTTTCTTAGATTTCCTATGATCTTACAAGATATTGGGTGATCTTTGAAGATATGGAAGATTGATTTAGATCTTGTGAAGATATACAAGTATAACCATTTCACCACTCAACACCACACCTCCCTCCTCCTTTCACTCCCATTTACGGCCCCAATACACCTACCATACATGCACCATTTTCATTCCATTTCAATCCATTCCAAGGTTCACGTAAGGTGCTAGAAGGTGAATTAGGAAGTTGGAAGCTTGTAGATCTTGAAGGACCTTCTTCATTTGCCTTTATCCAACACTTTTGTCATCTTCAAGTCCTAGTAATCTTCCCTAGCCTTGTTGCTAGTGGTGAGCCCTCATAATCTCTTATTACTTCAAATTGATTGGTTAAAAGATATATTATGGTGAAAATTACAAGAACACTAAAGAATATGAACATGAATCTTTCACATAAGCTTAAATACATAAGAATATATGTTGAATATGTTGATTTGCTTCTTGTTGATTTATTATTAGTGTTGGTGATGTTAGACATCATATGGAGCCTACTAGATTGTGATTAAACACATGATCTAGTGAGTTAAAGTGGTGATCTTGTGAAAGACCAAGATCTTCATACTTTATGTCTTCATGAACTTGAATAATGAAATGGGTTTTCTTATGTAAAGATGGTTTAAACAAAATACAATTCTTGTAAATGGGTGATTACAAAAATAATTTTCTCAAGAAACCAAGATTATTTACAAGACTTACAAAGTCATGGTTTCTAAGTAAACTAATAATATTGTTAGTGTTTAAACAAGAATAGAAACATGTTTGTAACAAGAAAAATACAAGAGAAGTATTTTTAGAAAAATCATCCTACAAGTTGTAAAGGACTAAATTCTCCAAGAATGAGATTTACAAGCAAACAACCATGTTCTTAAGAGTAACTAAACCTACTAAATAACATGGTAAGTTACTACAAGTTTTTACAAAACTTCAAGTTCATGATGTAGTGTGATTTACTTTATTTTGGCACTTGATAAGTGTAGAATAAGTTGTTGATGTTTGATGATGATTTAAAAGAAAATAAACACATGTTTTGAAAACATGGGAAACCTCCATTTTTAGGGGAAACTCTGTCAAAATTTCTATTAATTTTGACACTTAGAAAAATATAAGTTTTTGAGAAACTTATTCCCTAAAAATGTATCCAAAAACATTTACCAAGGTTTCCCTAATTTTTGTGTTAAGAAATGATGATTTCTTCAAGATTAAAACTGATATTAAGTATGTATATTTTTGAGAAAAATATATATATTTATTGATCACCAAATTTTGTGCTAAGTGTATGTATTACATGTAATAGTGTATTAAGACTTGAAAATACACTAAATACTCATAAGGAGTGAAGATACAAAAAGCACATACAACATGCTTAGACAAATACAAGAAAAATATATTTATAAAAATATATTACTTGATAGCATAAATAACTTGGACAAGTTATGAACATGAAATGATGTTTTGGACAAGATACATAATTCGGGTGAAAAATACAAGATACTTATATTTATTTTTGAGAAAATAATATAAGTAAGACACATAGTTAAAAATATAAATTATTTTTAACACAAGAACACATATACAAAAGATAGTGACTTGTACTTGTGCGATGCAAGTCTAGTGACTAACGTTAATAAAACACGTTTAGGTCACGACGCTAGATAAGCAAATCCGGTGAAGTTTAAGACGCAGGAACGCAAAGTTGTGAGTTCATGCTCCCCCTTTTCTTTTAACTGTTTTCAGTTTTATAACTTCGGGGGTGAAATACATGTTACAAATGTTACAATGTTTACAAATGGTATGATGAAAACAAGAATTGAGAATTGATACGAGAATTGATACGAGAAATGATACAAGAAATCGTGTCACGAATAGGGTACCAGGAGCACCATTAACCAACAATATACCTAGACCGTAGAACAAAAGGTTAGATCTAACGGGTTTCGGGCAGCCACACTCTTGGTGAGCACGAGTACCGAGTAATGCTTTTGTGTCTCAGAATCGACAACTAGAAAAATGCCTATGGTTTGGTAGCTTCCTATGTCGTGTCACATGTTAATGGCCTTGCAACCCATTAACAATCTTGATACATACAGAAATACGTGATTTATACAAGAATACTTGATTTATACAAAAGTACGTGATTTATACAAGAATACGTGATTTATACAAGAATACATGATTTATACAAGAATACTTGATTTGTACAAGATACATACCATGTTTTTCATACAAAGTATACAAACGTTCAATACAAGAACTGCATGAATTCACACCAACATTATGTTGAGGTTTTTTTTTCAAAACTCACATGTATTTCAGGTAACTAAAAGTGGATGTGCGCGCGGTCTTACTCATGCTCTTGGATGTCGTTTATGTTTATCGTTGAATAAAGTTGTAAACTTTCAGACAATGTGTTGTCTCGTGATGTAGACACTTAATCTATGTTTTCAGTAATGTAATGTTTGGCATTTGAAGTTTTTGTTATGAGCATGTAATATGTTTACCAATCGTATGCAATGAAAACCTTTCATGATCACACCTCGTGCTTCCGCCTTAGAAAGGGGTGTGACAGATTGGTATCAGAGCTGCGATTGTAGTGAACCAGGATTCCTTCTTGAGTCTAGACTACAATCTCTAGGATCCTTTCACGAAAACAATTTTTCAAACAATTTTCATTGCATAAAACCTTCCGCGACATCCACTACCTGAAACTGTTTACAAAGAGTCAAGAAAAGACACTACGAGAATTGAGAGTGCACTGGAGTAGCACTCGTCTGTGATTAAGAATTTCTTGCAATTATGCGCGATAATCAATACTTACATATACTAGAAATAGAATATCTCAGGTATTCGTGACTTTGCCTGACAACAGTGACCTATCTGAAGGAAGAGATACGAGGATGAAACGAACTGTGCGGACTGTGCAAGGAGTTACGTAATTATGGATGCATACATAATTATGGAATTCAGTGCACCGGAACCATAGCAAGTCTTGTCACGTATAGATTCCCTCAGTACAAGAAAAGGTCAAATGTGAACACCCTTCCCCCAACCTACTAAGTACTCTGCTGGAGTAATAATTGTTTGATGTCACTTATGTGGTATATGCCTGTGTATATATATACTACTACTGTCTTGTATGACGATATCAAACAAATGTCTAACCCTATTGTGTGATGTTCTTTCAGAACATGGCACCTAGGAGAATTATGAACAATCGAGATTCTGATCAACCTCCTCCTCCCCCACTGCCAAGAACTGCTGAAGAGCTTAACGCTCTACTGGAAGAAAGGATCTCCGCAGCTATCGCCCAGTATGAGGCAAACCGTACTGAAGACAGTGGAGAACCAAGCAATACAAGACGCAATGGGAATGGAGATTCATCTGGAGGAAACGCAGCTCAAGGCTGCACTTTCAAGCAATTCCTCGACTGCAAACCGCTGAACTACGACGACACTGGAGGTGCAGTGGCATTTGTACACTGGACGGAAAAGACTGAAGCCACTATCCGTATGAGCAAGTGTACCGCGGATCAGCAAGTCACTTTTGCTACTGGGTTGTTTGTTGATGAAGCTCTGACTTGGTGGAACTTGCAAGTCCAAACCCTGGGTGATGATGCCGTTTATGGCCTGACTTGGGATGAACTAAAGGAACGTATGAGAGAAAAGTATTGCTCACGTGCTGAACTCCAAAGGTTGGAGACTGAGTTCTGGCATTTGACCATGGAAGGTGCTGATATCACTGGTTACACTCGAAGGTTCCACGATTTTTCTAGGGTGATACCTTACATGGTGACTCCTGAATTTAAGCGCGTAGAACGCTACATTTGGGGACTGGCCCCAGAGTTTCGCGGCATGGTAACTTCGGCCAAACCCGCAACAATCACTGAGGCTGTAACTCTGGCTGTCAGCCTTACTGAAGATGTTGTTCGAATGAAGAAGTTATCACTGAACCCAACAGAAAAGACCGAGACGCATGATGAGTCGTCTGGTGATAAGAAAAGGAAGCATGCGAACCTGAATCAAGCGACACGTAACAACAAGGGTTTCAACAACAAGAAGCGTGACCCCAACCCGCCTCAGGAGGCGAAAACTCTTGCAAACATAAATGATGCTTCTACCAAAAGATACCAAGGCACCCTGCCTAAGTGTCAAAAATGTAAGTATCATCATGAAGGAGGTTGTCGGAATGCGACAAATGTGGTAGGTTGGGTCATCAAACAGAAGACTGTTGGGGAAAAGGAAGGAACAGGAATAGAAATCGCAACGGTGCTGGTAATAGGAATGGTGGAAATGGAAATGGCAATGGTAATCGGAATGGGAATGGAGCTGGGCAAAACCAAGGATGCTTCAGTTGTGGAAGCAACGATCATTTCATAAAAGATTGCCCAAAGGGAAACAATGCTCAGGCTCGAGCATTTGTGATTGGAGCAAGGAACGCACGCGAGGACCCTAATGTGGTCACCGGTACGTTTCTCATTAACAATCACTTTGCATCCATACTATTTGACACTGGTGCCGACTATAGCTTCATGTCTGTGGAATTTAAACGTATGCTTGGAATAGAATCTAGTAGATTAGATATTCCTTATTCTATAGAACTAGCCAATGGTAAACTTGTTGAATCGGGCAAAGTTGTTAGAGGCTGCACATTAGAACTTGGTGAACGAAGATTTAGCATCGATCTCTTACCTATTCAATTGGGTAGCTTCGATGTAGTGGTCGGAATGGACTGGTTGTCCAAGAACAAAGCTGAAGTTATTTGTCATGAGAAAATCATTCGCATCCCGTTGGCAAATGATGAAACTCTTATCGTACATGGAGAAAAACGAGACGCGCCTCTGCGAATCATCAGTTGTATGAAGGCACAGAAGTGCTTAAGGAAAGGATGTGTTGCTTTCCTGGCGCACGTTGTAGATAAGAAGGCTGTGGAGCCGAAACTCGAAGACATTCCTATGGTGAAGGAATTCCTTGATGTTTTTCCCGAAGATCTGCCAGGATTACCTCCGCAACGACAAGTCGAATTCCGTATAGATTTGGTTCCAGGAGCCGCTCCTGTAGCCAAGGCACCCTATCGGCTTGCACCATCCGAAATGCAGGAATTATCTACATAACTCCAGGAGTTGTTGGATAAAGGATTCATAAGGCCAAGCTTCTCGCCTTGGGGAGCTCTAGTATTGTTCGTAAAGAAGAAGGATGGAACACTGCGGATGTGTATTGATTACAGAGAACTGAACAAGCTCACGATCAAGAATCGGTATCCACTACCGAGGATTGATGACTTATTTGATCTATTGCAAGGATCAAGCTACTATTCCAAGATCGATCTTCGATCTGGATACCATCAGTTAAGGATACAAGAGGAAAGCATACCAAAGACTGCATTCAGAACATGCTATGGGCATTACGAGTTTCTTGTGATGCCATTTGGACTGACGAACGCACCAGCGGTCTTCATGGATCTGATGAACCGCGTATGCAAACCATATCTCGATAAATTCATGATTGTATTTATCGATGATATCCTGATTTACTCACGAACGAAAGAAGAGCACGAGCAACACCTCAGAACCATTTTGGAACTACTGAAGAAAGAGAAATTGTATGCGAAGTTCTCAAAGTGCGAATTTTGGATTCACGAAGTGCAATTCCTTGGTCACGTTGTGAATGAGAAGGGCATTCATGTAGACCCATCCAAGATTGAAGCAATAAAGAATTGGGAAGCCCCCAAAACCCCAACTGAAGTTCGACAATTTTTGGGCTTAGCGGGCTATTACCGACGGTTTATTGAGAATTTCTCAAAGATAGCTCAACCACTAACTACCCTTACACAGAAAGACAAGAAGTACGACTGGGGTGACAAGCAGGAAGAAGCCTTCCAGCTACTCAAAAAATAAGCTATGCGATGCACCAATACTATCCTTACCCGAAGGCACCGAAGACTTCGTGGTATACTATGACGCTTCACGACAAGGATTGGGTTGCTTGCTCATGCAACGCCAGAAAGTCATCGCTTATGCTTCAAGACAATTGAAGGTGCATGAAAGGAATTACACCACGCATGACTTGGAACTAGGTGCGGTGGTATTCGCCTTGAAGATCTTGCGACACTACTTATATGGTACTCGATGTACAATCTTCACAGATCACAAAAGCTTACAACACATATTTGATCAGAAGGAGTTGAACATGCGTTAGCGATGATGGGTCAAGCTGCTAAACGATTATGACTGTGAGATCAAGTACCATCCTGGAAAGGCAAACGTTGTAGCAGACGCATTAAGCCGGAAGGAAAGGGTTAAGACCCTAAGGGTTCGAGCATTAGAAATGACTATTCGAACGAACCTCACTGAACGTATTCGTGACGCACAACAAGAAGCCCTTAAGATGGAAAACCTTAAAGCTGAATACCTCCGGGGTATGTTGAAATATATGGTTCCAAATGAAGAGGGAACCTTATACTTAAGAAGCGTATTTGGGTCCCGCTCTATGGCGGTATCCGAGAAGTCATCCTTGACGAAGCACACAAATCCAGATACTCGATCCATCCAGGATCGGACAAAATGTATCAAGACTTGAAGGATTACTATTGGTGGCCGAGACTTAAAAGCGATGTTGCAATCTATGTTGGGAAATGCCTAACCTGTGCTAAGGTTAAGGCTGAATATCAGAAACCGTCCGGCCTACTGCAACAACTAGAGATACCCATGTAGAAGTGGGAGCAAATCTCTATGGACTTCATAACAAAATTACCCAGGACCCCTAGAGGGCACGATGTGATATGGGTGATAGTCGATCGGTTAACAAAGTCTGCGCATTTCCTACCGATCTGAGAGAAAGACAGCATTGGAAAGCTTGCTGAGATATACTTAAAAGAAATCGTGGCACGTCATGGAGTGCCTATCTCAATTATTTCAGACAGAGATGGACGCTTTGTCTCAAGAATCTGGCAATCCTTTCAGGAAGCCTTTGGATCTCAGCTAGATCTAAGCACGGCATTCCATCCCCAAACAGACGGCCAGAGCAAACGAACTATACAAACGCTATAAGATATGCTTCGCGCATGTGTTATGGACTTAGGCGGCAGCTGGGATACTCATCTACCTTTAGTTGAGTTTTCCTACAATAACAGTTATCATACAAGCATAAAAGCCGCACCGTTCGAAGCTCTGTATGGCCGCAAGTGCCGATCGCCCTTATGTTGGGCAGACGCTGGAGACAAACGCATGGTTGGTCCTGAACTTGTGTAAGAGACAACCGACAAGATCATGCAGATCCGAGAGCGCATTAAGGCTGCTCGAGATCGAAAAAAGAGCTACGCTGATAGAAGAAGGAAACCATTACAGTTCGAAGTGGGAGACAAAGTGTTGTTGAAAGTCTCACCTTGGAAGGGCGTAGTAAGATTCGGAAAGCGTGGAAAGCTGAATCCACGATACATCGGACCATTCAAGATTTTGGAAAGAATTGGTACCGTGGAATACAAGTTGGAATTACCGGAAGAACTTAATGGAGTACATGATACGTTCCATGTATCCAACCTCAAGAAGAGTCCAACACAAGAAAATGTGATCATCCCTGCGGATGAAGTGCATATTGATGACACCCTCTGATTTACAGAACAACCCGTTGAGGTTACCGACTGGAAAGTCAACAAGACCAGAAGGAGCAGTGTCAAACTTGTCAAAGTACATATACAAGGGTTAACATATAGACTTTCCGGAAGCTAAAATACGCACTAAAAAGCACCCGAAACGCACTTTAAATGCAGAAATCTGCATAATTCAGCTATAATCAGCTTTATAACCTCAAAATATTATGCAGAATTCATGTTTTATCATCCAGAATACTTCCCTAAGTGTCGGGAATTAAAAGGGTCACAAAAGGATACATAAAGGACACTAAACGGTGCAATTTAGCACTTTAACGAACCGGTATCTAACCGAACAACCGGACATTACCCGAAACATCAAAATATTATTAGAAACATTGTTTTAATATTTCTGAGCTAGTTATGGTCCCCGAACACCATAACACCTCTTATAACATAATAACACACAAGTCCCTAAAAAAACTACACTTGTAAACTAACTTGTTATTGAATTAGAGATTGGAAAGTTGCACTTTACCCCCCCCCCCTATATGTTCACGGTTCAAAGGGGGTGACCCCACCAAATATTTGCCAAATCTTGCCAATATCCCAATTGATCTTTCTTAGATTTCCTATGATCTTACAAGATATTGGGTGATCTTTGAAGATATGGAAGATTGATTTAGATCTTGTGAAGATATACAAGTATAACCATTTCACCACTCAACACCACACCTCCCTTCTCCCTTCACTCCCACTTACGGCCCCAATACATCCACCATACATCCACCATTTTCATTCCATTTCAATCCATTCCAAGGTTCACATAAGGTGCTAGAAGGTGAATTAGGAAGTTGGAAGCTTGTAGATCTTGAAGGACCTTCTTCATTTGCCTTTATCCAACACTTTTGTCATCTTCAAGTCCTAGTAATCTTCCCTAGCCCTGTTGCTAGTGGTGAGCCCTCATAATCTCTTATTACTTCATATATTGATTGGTTAAAAGATATATTATGGTGAAAATTACAAGAACACTAAAGAATATGGACATGAATCTTTCACATAAGCTTAAATACATAAGAATATATGTTGAATATGTTGATTTGCTTCTTGTTGATTTATTATTAGTGTTGGTGATGTTAGACATCATATGGAGCCTACTAGATTGTGATTAAACACATGATCTAGTGAGTTAAAGTGGTGATCTTGTGAAAGACCAAGATCTTCATACTTTATGTCTTCATGGACTTGAATAATGAAATGGGTTTTCTTATGTAAAGATGGTTTAAACAAAATACAATTCTTGTAAATGGGTGATTACAAAAATAATTTTCTCAAGAAACCAAGATTATTTACAAGACTTACAAAGTCATGGTTTCTAAGTAAACTAATAATATTGTTAGTGTTTAAACAAGAATAGAAACATGTTTGTAACAAGAAAAATACAAGAGAAGTATTTTTAGAAAAATCATCCTACAAGTTGTAAGTGACTAAATTCTCCAAGAATGAGATTTACAAGCAAACAACCATGTTCTTAAGAGTAATAAACCTACTAAATAACATGGTAAGTTACTACAAGTTTTTACAAACTTCAAGTTCATGATGTAGTGTGATTTACTTGATTTTGGCACTTGATAAGTGTAGAATAAGTTGTTGATGTTTGATGATGATTTAAAAGAAAATAAACACATGTTTTGAAAACATGGGAAACCTCCATTTTTAGGGGAAACTCTGTCACTTAGAAAAATATAAGTTTTTGAGAAACTTATTCCCTAAAAATGTATCCAAAAACATTTACCAAGGTTTCCCTAATTTTTGTGTTAAGAAATGATGATTTCTTCAAGATTAAAACTGATATTAAGTATGTATATTTTTGAGAAAAATATATATATTTATTGATCACCAAATTTTGTGCTAAGTGTATGTATTACATGTAATAGTGTATTAAGACTTGAAAATACACTAAATACTCATAAGGAGTGAAGATACAAAAAGCACATACAACATGCTTAGACAAATACAAGAAAAATATATTTATAAAAATATATTACTTGATAGCATAAATAACTTGGACAAGTTATGAACATGAAATGATGTTTTGGACAAGATACATAATTCGGGTGAAAAATACAAGATACTTATATTTATTTTTGAGAAAATAATATAAGTAAGACACATAGTTAAAATATAAATTATTTTTAACACAAGAACACATATACAAAAGATTGTGACTTGTACTTGTGCGATGCAAGTCTAGTGACTAACGTTAATAAAACACGTTTAGGTCATGACGCTAGATAAGCAAATCCGGTGAAGTTTAAGACGCAGGAACGCAAAGTTGTGAGTTCATGCTCCCCATTTTCTTTTAACTGTTTTCAGTTTTATAACTTCGGGGGTGAAATACATGTTACAAATGTTACAATGTTTACAAATGGTATGATGAATACAAGAATTGAGAAATGATACGATAAATGATACGAGAATTGATACGAGAAATGATACGAGAAATGATACTAGAAATCGTGTCACGAACAGGGTACCAGAAGCACCATTAACCAACAATATACCTAGACCGCAGAACAAAAGGTTAGATCTAACGGGTTTCGGGCAGCCACACTCTTGGTGAGCACGAGTACCGAGTAATGCTTTTGTGTCTCAGAATCGACAACTAGAAAAATGCCTATGGTTTGGTTGCTTCCTATGTCGTGTCACATGTTAATGGCCTTGCAACCCATTAACAATCTTGATACATACAGAAATACATGATTTATACAAGAATACTTGATTTATACAAGAGTACGTGATTTATACAAGAAAACGCGATTTATACAAGAATACGTGATTTATACAAGAATACTTGATTTGTACAAGATACATACCATGTTTTTCATACAAAGTATACAAACGTTCAATACAAGAACTGCATGAATTCACACCAACATTATGTTGACGTTTTTTTTTCAAAACTCACATGTATTTCAGGTAACTAAAAGTGGATGTGCGCGCAGTCTTACTCATTCTCTTGGATGTCGTTTATGTTTATCGTTGAATAAAGTTATAAACTTTCAGACAATGTGTTGTCTCGTGATGTAGACACTTAATCTATGTTTTCAGTAATGTAATGTTTGGCATTTGAAGTTATTGTTATGAGCATGTAGTATGTTTACCAGTCGTATGCAATGAAAACCTATCATGATCACACCTCGTGCTTCCGCCTTAGAAAGGGGTGTGACACCTATAAATAGCATCGAGAGGCTCAGTTCACAAAACGTTCAAAATCAATAATTCTCTCTCAATTTCTGCAGTGTAGGCCCTATACCCGGGCATTATACCCCCCCCCTAATTAGTAAAGCTCTGCCTCGTTGTAAATATCATAACCCCTGGATACGTATTAGATACGCTGCCCGATTGATCTAGGGTTCCATAACGGCTGTCGTAGTTCTACCTGACGTAGTCGTTGGAATGCCATCTCGGGAAGAGTATTACTAATGTTAAAATGGGTTATTATACTAACATGTGTGCATTGTTTATTTAATTAGATTATAACCTGGAAGTCACGAAGGAAAGACCTATAATAGCAATGTGAGTAATCTCCTTTTTGTAAATTGTGTTTACAAAACCTCACTTAATTAATTATATATTAAGCAGTTATTGAGTATTTGTAAGAATACAATTATCATGAGTATGTTGTGGTTTTGTATACAAAGTTATGTTACTGCCTTGCGAGGGGTAACATTTCCACAAGTCGGGTCTGACAGTACCATGGATGTTAATTGATATAGCTTGGAAACAAATGTAATTGCGAGACCGCCCTCAATACTGTACAATGGTTTTTATTAAACTTGATTAAACTGAGATTCATTCACCCGTATTTTTCACTGACAAAATGTTTTTAAACGCGTGTTTCAGGTAACTTAGTGTGAAGCCAATAAAAGTTAGCTGGAGAGCACTGAAGGCTTAGAAAAGTGACAATAAAAGTTACCTAATTAAAAATGAGAATTGTTTTCAATAATTGGGGTCATTCCCTATAGATGCATCAAAATGAAAATTTGTGTTTTGTTCCACTTATAAGTGTGTTATCAGAGAAACTTGAGTTTTATCCCATTTCTTTATTTTAAATATTTTGGTGTTTAACTCTGATAAAATATTTCCTAACTACGGTCCTGATGAAGTTTTCCGCTGCCAAATTGATAAACAACGATAACACTGAAACTGGCTCACGGCCGCCCGCTCCCGGGATAGGGGTCAGGGGTTGTGATAGTAATTAAGTGATTGTTGTTGTGTAGGAAGGGAAGAGGTAGGCATAGCAAGAAAATCATGAGAAGTGGGTAGAGTGGAAGAAGATAGGTTGTGATGGAACGAAAAGTGATTGTTAATATATTCGACATGTTGTGAGTGATATATGAGAAGATTGGCAGATCAAAGCATGTGTATGCTAATTAGAGGTTAGAGTAGCCAAGAAAAATACATGAGGAGGAACGAGGTCGGATTTTAGAGTTGGTGTATGGTCTAAGCCATGAGTAGCAAAGGCAACCAAACAATTTAACTTTTGAGTAATTAGGTGATTATTTGAATAGGCGTTGAAATGGGCTTTGGTTGTCAAGAATAGGTGTGAAAAGACGGTTTATGAGGTACATACCCGTTTGGAAGGCGTGAGACCAAAAATGAAGCAAGAGTTTAGCATAGAATAAGGAATAATCCCATTTCAACCACATGTCTATGTTGTTGTTCTGCTAATACATTTTGTTCTGGTGTATTTGGTGGTGTGGTATAATGAAAAATACCATGAGATTGAAGGAATGGGAGTAGTCCTTGGTAGTCACCCCATTATCCGTGAAGAAAGATACGATTTATAATTGAAAAAAAAAAATTCAACTAATTTTTGAACTGTGGAAAAAGTTTGGCTACATATAATTTTTGTTTCATTGGGTATAGCCAAACATATCAAAAAAGATCACATAACAAGTGTAGTGATCATTGATTCTTTGGCGCCCACACATCAGAGTAAGGGGACTTTTAGTTCGCATGAATTCAATGGAATTTAAGAGAATTGTAATTTGAATTTCATCACTTAAAATGTTTGGTTCACTAATTTGATAGAATTGGAATCTCAATTACAATCTTCATGTGTTTGGTTGACAATGGAATTGGAATTGGAATTAGGCATGAATCCCTTCAAATTACTTTAACTAAAGGAATTCAAAATCCTTCTTATATGTGAAGGAATTAAAGTAAATTCATTGGAATCTTTAACCATTTAGACCCGCACTGTTTCAACTCGTACCGTTTCGATTCATACTGGTTTCGATCAGAACCGTTTCGACCCATACCGTTTCGACGCGAACAGTTTCGACTCGTACCGTTTCGACACGAACGAGTTCGACCCGTAACGTTTCGACGCGAATGGTTTCGACCCGTACAATTTCGAATCAAACCGTTTCGACGCGAACCGTTTCGAATCGAACCGTTTCTACGCGAACCGTTTTGACGCAAACCGTTTCGACCCAAACCGTTTCGAATCGAACCGTCTCGAATCGAACCGTTTCAACACGAACCGTTTCGATCCGAACCATTTCGATGCGAACCGTTTCGACCAATACCGTTTCGCATCGAACCGCTTAGACCCGAACCGTTTCAACGCGAACCGTTTCAACGCGAACCGTTTTGACTCGTACCGTTTCGATCCGAATCGGTGGTTGTGGGTGCCGGGGTGATGGATTCCAATTCATTTGACAACCAAACACAACAAAAATGGAATTGAGATTCCAATTCCAACAATTTCCAATTCCAATTGGAATGTTTAAATTCCAAATCCAATTTCTTTAAATTCTAATTCCTATACAAATTCCAATTCCAATTCCAAATCATTCCGCAAACCAAACTCCTCCCAGATATTTAGCAAAGGTTTTGTGGCAGCAGAAGGAATATTGGCCAAAAGGAAATTTGTGACTTTTATAATCGCACAATACGAACAAAGAACATTTGAATTAGACAAAACATTTGAATTAAAGCCTAGGCTTGTAACAATTTACTTGAAGATTTTGATAGACAAGTGCCCTAACTTGTGATGCGATGAGAGATGGTTGTTTAGTGGTATGACTATGGTTGAGTTGATGTAATAAGAAAATGATGGCATGATAACATCATTAATTTTCCCCTACTTGAGACACGTCCCCATTCAAAGATCCTTCACAGAAAATAAGAGGTTAGATTAAGACAAGGGTTTTGTGGTGTGGTGATGTGTTTAGAGACAACATCAGAGATTTTAAAACCTTTATCGTCGCCTAGGACAACTTTTTCGGGTCCCTCATATTCAAAGACATTGTGGAGTGTGGATCAATGAAATGCAACATAATTTGATACTCCTTTGTCAAAGAGCCAATTAGGTGGTAAAGTGGTTGAACCAGCAATGCTAACACTAGCAACAGGAGGTGCAATTTGAGACTCAACAATATATGTATTATTTCCGTGATGAGAGTTGGACCATTGATGATGATTACCTCTACGTTATTGGTTATTGGAAGCATGGCCGGCCCTATGGGTGGCGGGGGAGGACCACCGGCTAGGACCCGATATTTCGTAGGGCACATTATTTTAAAAAAAAAAATCCGATATGTATATGTAAAAAAAATTAATAGGGTATACCAATACAAATACCAACATAGGCCCACTTACAAAACTATTTTTATGGTCTAGATTAGTTATTAGCCCATTGGCATTAGTTTTAGACCTTTAGTGAGCCCAATACCCAAATTCGTTAAGGCCTAATGGCACGTTTTTTTTTTAAATTCGAACATGGTACACGAATTCTCAGAGCCGGCCCTGATTGGAAAACAAGTGTGTGGTTCTTATGGAGGGCCCATTTGTCATTTTTTAACCAAGACAACGATGGGTATCTATGGTGGTGCTCAACAGTCATTCCGAGAGTAGTTTGGTTTCATTGCGTCCTCTTTCAGCATAAAGTAATATGTCAAATAGTTCTAGATACGAAAGAGGGCTTTCAAGAACCTTAGTGGCAGGCACAATAATGTTGTATTCATCACCCAATTAAGATTGTTGAGGATTGTGATAGTTCAAACGACGAGTCGGATGAGGACAAACCTAAGCAGTCAGATACGGTAACAAAAGAGGAAAACATACCTCTCGAGAGAGACGTTCTTTGTGATCCACAAGCAAAACCGTTTGTGACTGTACGGTCAAGTCTGTTGAACCTTCTACTGAGAGTTGTGAAAGTGTGAATTTGTTTTACACGTTGATTGGATCTGATAAAATATATTCAGATAAGGATTTCCCAACCAAAAATGTCAATCAATCTTTGATTGATAAAGTCTTCGAAGATTCTACTAGTAAGTTTTTGGGTAAGTCGAGCCCAAGAGTTGTTGTAACTCAGTGTGTTCCTATCCCAAAATCTGAAGTTAGAAAGAAATATGGGAATCAAGAAATGCAATCTCAAAACAATCAATGAAAGCAAAATCACGCTAACCAAAGAAAAGGAAAGGGCAAACAAGGCCAAAACAAGAAGAAGGTTCAGAATGTAAGCTTCGTGAAATCTTGAGGGATTGAAAAAATCGAATCTTTTGAAAATAAAACCAACACGGATTTTGTTAAACAAGTCTAGATTTTGAAAAGAAACAGTCAAAACAAGTACACACAACACACCAATTGTTGTGATGTAGGACCAAGTACCTTAAGATCATGAAGTTCATCATCAAGCTATCACAATCATGATACTCCGAGGTTTGTTGAGCGGAGATCATGCTTTGAATGCGGTGAGTATGGACACATTGTTAAGAATTGTCCATATCTCACCAAGGGAAAAGCAAAAGTTGATACCCCCCCCCTGTGGTAACGGTTACCATACAAAATCTGTTTCACCAAAACATGACCCTCATCTTGTTAAACAGCGAGAAATGAAACAAAGAAAGAAAAGAAGTTGAAAAGGTTTTAAAACCAAAGGTTGTCCAAACACAATCTGTTAACAAAATGTTAAACATGGCAAACAAAAACAGATTTGGAAACCAAAATCGGTAATTGTTTCAAGGGGGAGCTCAATTAATTCCGAATCATTGGGAAATCAAAGTTACAATTCTCGATGATGTCGGACGACCCAAGTCTACGAAGGCTTGGGTCCCACTCTCTAACTGATCATTAAATGAGTGTGCAGGATGATCCAGGAGGAACTATTGATAGTCGTAGGATTGTTGATAGTGGAGCATCCAACACTTGATCGGCGACATGCATCTCCGACACATTTGTTATATCCGGAGGAGTTGTTGCCTTTGATGGAGAGAAAAGAAGACAAAATGTCCGGTGAAGGAATGATGGTTAAAGAATGTTGATGAATGAAGTTGAAAACTTCGACAAAATTAAAAATGTACCAAAATTTGATTGTTACGGTTTTTGATCGGGTCAAGAGGATAGATTCCAACGAAATGTGCGCGCCTGCAGCACGTCTGAGGCTTTTCAAAGATTCAAGGGTTGTACCTCTCACAAGAAGCTTAAGCCTTACAATATGAACGTGCGGTATACATTTCTCTACGGTATGATTGAAGAAAATGTGTTTGTTGAACAAACCATCCGGGTGTGCGGATACCTTGGAGTGGATTGAACAACCGCGCACTACTTCTCAAGGAGAAATACGAAGAGCTTTACTAGTGCAAAAGCATGTGGAAGACATCATGTACGGACCGACCAATGATGATGTGTACAAGCTTTCCCACATGCTCACTTGCCTCTTACCAGCCAGACCCGGAGGTTTCTGATCTTAAATGCTGATAGTGAATTTGTTAATGGCAGCTACAAATCGACCTTGAAATCCACACCGGGTGGATATCCAGTTTAGGAGAGCACTCAGATTCCTGGCAATGCACCAAGCAGTTGCAGGATTATGGTTTTGAACTTCGAATCACTCCTATCTTTGTCGATATTTAAGCTGCTTTGCGAATTACTAACATCTCATACAGCACTCCAAGACCAAACACGTTGATCTCAAATATCATCTCACACGTGATTGTTTCAATATGAAACTCGTCAATGTTGTTTTGCTCCACACCGACTACCAACGTGCCAACTCATGTTTCCAAAATTCGATAAATCATCTTGAGTAAATTAATTTTGGTAAAAGGCATTGAGGTAAAACATGAGTTAATGCACATCGGGAAATTGTTTTTGTGAATATTTTTCTTGAAAAATTTCCAAAAAAAAATGTTTTTTTAAAAGTTTAAACTTACTTTTTGAATTTTAGGGGGAGTAAATCCAAATCAGAAAAATACAAAAACATTGAAAAACATCAAAAGCACAAAAACAAGAGAAAATCAAAATGAGTTTCCTGGCGAGAAAAAGAGAAAAATGATAGTAAATCAGTGGTCTGTCGAAACCTCTTTGAACTTAAAATGTAAAACGATAAGTAGCTCTATATAGGATATATCGGTAGGCTCACAATTATTTTAAAGTGTGCAGGGCGATATAAACATAATCGACTGAAGACCGTGTGGGAATCGCTCATTGGCATATGGTCTTGGTAACTAAATTTCGTTTGATAGATTGCCGAGGTTCAGAGATACGTGGTCTTTATGCTGTTTATCATCTGGGAATCATGGTTGTTTCTTTTACCGAAAACAACGTGGACGCAAGTCTAGAACTTCCATGATACCATACATACGTGTACATACTATACATACATGTATATAATACATGCTGCATATGACCATTAATAAGTGATAAAAATATCACATACACCCCGAATAAGTGATTCTAAATCACATCTATCATTCGAGAGTCAAGTTCGTCTCTTTGTATGTACATTGGTATTAACCTGTGTTAGTGCATTATGTGTCTATCGCCTCCGTCAATCTAGTCCGTAGCAGAAACAGAAGAATTCTAGCATTTTATTGTAATATCTAGTTAAAAAGGGCAAGGTGGCAAACTTGTAAATAAGGAGAAATCCTTATAATCCTTGTGCCTATAAATTGATGTCTTAGGCTTTACAATTAAGACTTTTGCTCATTTGGAGGTTTAGGAGATCTAATCTTAGAGAGAGAAAGTCTAGAAAGAGAAAGTTCACTCATGTGATTCTCGGCTTTGTACACATCATCTTATTCAACAGAATCACGTTATTAGTACGTTCTTGTGTGTTCGGTCACGCACGCTCACGGATTCCGCACGTCGAACGTTCGTTACGCAATCGTACGGTGTCAAAACCGATCCTACAAGTGGTATCAGAGCAGGAGCTCGATTGCGCTGATCAAACACATAGATTCGTACAAGATTACATCGATTTCAGACCTGAGTTTCATCTATTTCTTCATCATCTACTCATTTTTCACGTTTTTAACGGTTTTTCGTCAAATTGAACAGGTTTTTACGGTCCAAATCGACTGATTTTTTGATATGTTGTGCGAAAACACTTGATTTACAACCCTACCAAATTTCAGATCCTAATTCCTAGTCATTTAGGAGAAATCGAAGGTTTTTGGTCCGATATCAAGTGACATCAGCCTGATTCTGCTCGAAAGTATAATCTGATTCCGCTCGAAATCAGATAAATTCTGATTCCGCCTGAAAGTTAGTTTCTGATTTCGCTCGAAATCGAAATTGTTGATTCCGCCTGAAATTTATCTTCAGATTCGCTCGAAATTAGATAAATTCTAATTCCGCTCGAAATTTATTTTTTGATTTCGCTCGAAATCAGAACAAGTCAGAACACAGTTGTTGTGTCGTTACTTTGATTGTATTGGTCCAATCAATTCATTTAAATTGAAACTCATTGAACGGCCACATGACATACTGAATTCACATAGGACGGCCCAATCGGATTTGTTTGAAATATATGTTGTCGACTAGCTTTAATTGAACAATTAATTGGAAATTGATAGTTGTTTTATCGATTAAAGGGATATTGGTCGGTCCAATAGGTGTTAAAAGGGTTGTTGGGTTTTGCAAGTGTTGCATGTGATCTCAGTACAATAATCAAGTGATAATTAAAGTTGTTGTCGGCTCAAGAGACCTGTGTGTTTAATACACATTCTTGGTCTAATCAAATTTAAGTGAAAACAAAATTGACGGTCATATATCATATAAGTTTGTCGGCCATTTTCAATCAAGTTTGCTTGTGTAGTTGATAAAGTGAATCGGCCCAATCATATTTGAGTATAGCTTTTATTTTGTCAGCCCAAGATACAAAGCAATGTGAGATGTATTGAATTAATTTCTCGGCCCAAGGTTCACTTGTGAAAAACAGTTCGTTGATAGTAATTGGCCCAATTGAATCCATTTTGTTCCGATCAAGTCCATTCATTTAGTGGTTTCACCCGAACAACATTGGATCGAATCCGCGAATCTTCGACAACGAGTCTTAGATTGATTTCACAAACACACTGTTACGTATTCAGTCTGTTTGAACTGATCATTTGTTTGTTTGTTTGCAGAAGATTCAGAGGTAATTCAAGGATATAAAATCATGGATGAAATGAAACCTTTCAAAAATATAAGGACAGCAGAACAAAAGCTAGCATACATAAAACAGAGAGCTCATTGGAGAATGATACTGATTTCACGTGTTTACCATGAAGCTAAGAAAGCAAATAGATGGGATGCTAGTAAAAAATGTTATCGTGATCCTGAAGGAAATATTGCTATTGATCCGGAAATTCTTTGTGAGGAAACTCTTGCTGAATATATTGCGAAAGAAGAAGAAGAAGAAGAAGAAGAGAAAAAGAAAGAAGAGAAAGAAAAAGAAAAAGATGAAACTTCAAAATGTGAAGTTGTATGTTCAAAATGCAAAAATTTGAAGCAGAAAATGTCAATCTCTTGAAAGATGTGGAGAATTTGACATTGGAAAACAAAGCTTTGAAAGACGAGAAGAAAGCTGATGATGAACAGATTTTGGAGTTGCGCTTGAACTGCGAAAAACTAAAATCTGAAAATGACAAACTTTTGAAGAATGTTGAGAGTTTGTCATTAGAAAATAAAAATTTTAAAGAAAAAGAAAAAGATTTTGAAAATGGAAAATGAAAAATTAAACATTGAAAAAGATTTTCAAAATCAAATAAAGATTCTTGAAGATGGGAGATCTGTTTTTAGCAAGAACAATATTGAAAAGCAAAAGGTAAAAATTCCCATCGTCAGACGATTATTCGACTTGAAAAAGAAGCTGAATGTGATAGGAAGAAAATCAAAGATTTAGAGAATAAATTGAAAAGTTTTGTGACTTCTGCATCATATGTTTGTCCAAAACCGATCAATTCAGTTCCAATAAGTGATAATGTCACAAATTTTGACAAAGTCAAAATTGAAGATTGTGATGATAAATCTGATGATGAAAAAGAAAAAGAAGAAAAAAGAAAAACATTTTTGAAATTAAATGAAATGTTTAAAAATACTGTTTTACATTCTACTGAGAAAGGTGAATGCTCAACGCAAAAACCTGTAAAGAAGAATGTGGAACAGAAACAAAACGATAAAAAATCGAAAATTTTTCAAAAAGAAAATAAAAGCTCATCAGATCAATCATCCAATCACAATAAAAAATCACAAAAATTTAAAAATCAATACTCAAAAATAGTTGATAATCAGTGGTGCAGGTTTGACCACAGTGCTCAAATGCCAAACCATGGATACAAGAGGAGACATGAGTACCACAAGGCAAATCAATGCTTTGATCTAAGTGTGTGGTATGAAGACTGTGTTTGGTATGAAAGTAGTGAGCGGTATGATAACAAAGTGTGTTACACTTGTGGATTTCAAGGACACATTGCTGTTAACTGCCAAAGTTAGAGATTCGAAATGAGAAGGTGCTATGAATGCCAAATCAGAGGTCATATTGCCAGAGATTGCCCAATGATATCAAAGGGAAGATCGAGGGCTGAATCTCAGAAAATGGCAAAGAAACCAGTCAATGTCAAGACCAAAGCACAGAAAGTTCAAGAACCTAAAGTTCAAGAACAGAAAGTGAAGCTTGCACAGGGGCGGAAAGACAGGCTGAGGAAGAAAAGAAAGAAGGCTAGAGAATACTTGGAGAAAATTTTGTCCTCGGATACAACTGGTAATCCGAGAAAAAGTTCTGATGAATTGTTTTCCTCAACTGAAAAGGCAAGCAAAACGAATTCATCAGATGCAAATCTGAGGACAAAAGAGAAGAAAAACAAAGTTGTTAGCCATGAATTTGTTTCTTCAGAAACAAAGGAGCAACATGTTGGAAATGAATCTGGCTCAATAAAGTCAGACAAGCCATGTTCAGGCAATGATTCTGGTTCATTAAATCCAGAAGAGCCATCTGTTGAGGTAAAAACTGTCAAACCCAAGGCTGGTCAGGCTTGGGTGAATTTGTTCAAGTAAAATCCTGACTTGCCGGAGTTCCCAGGTTGGTAAGTGTGGAACAGGAATCGGCATATTTCTTGAGAAATTCACAGGTTGGTAACTGTGATATTTCGAATCACAAAAGACTAATCAAGGACATTAAGTTGTACTTGATTTATCTTTCCGATAAGTGGATAAAGGTGAACAATGTGATGAAATGTCACGACCCCCGACCCACCCTGGACGGAATCGGAAGCCGCGAACAGCCAAGTGGTACCGGTGATTATTTTGAAAAATATTGCAGCGGAAATTTCATCAGGACCGTGAGTTAGGAAAAATATCAGAGTTTAGAAACACCGGATTTTTATTTATTAAATAGATGGGATAAACCCATGTTTTACAATGGTAGCTTTTATTACATAAAACAATATTTTTTTTTAATTTGCTTTAATTAATAAAATAAGCCACTTCTTGATGGCTTTCAGTGCCATATCCATCTCTTACTCCAATCTACTGTAATTACCTGAAACGCGTTTTAAAAAGGTTTTGTCAGCGGGAAATACTGAGTGAATCATTCTATTTATTAAAACAACCTGTTTGTTATAATTTACAGTATTAAGGAAGATTACAATGTTTCTGATATCAACCAACTACCCACAGTACTTTGTCACTCGACCCATTGGCCCATTCGTCCAATGGTGTCTGTGATTATGGTCATATCACCCCTTGGCTGCCCCAATGGTGAAGATTATCAAGTAATGTATACAAAACCCCACATTGTTGGTGCATGTTTGTGACAACAGCTTAGATTTGGTCTTTGGATATCTTGTAATTAGTTAAACGATAAACAGTTAGCGGGTTTAGCTTTGTAATAGTTAGTTGAAATGTTTGGGCTAACCAAACCCAATGAATTGGGTGTGTGGGGGCGAATTGGGCATGTCCAATTCGCAGTCCACGTTGGAAACCTTGGCCCAAGTAGTAACCTTGTGTTATATAAACAAGGTTAGGCTTTAGGGTTTAGGTTAATCAGCCAAAACAGTTTGTGTAAGAGAATTCGTGAAGGCTCTAGGGTTTGGACGAATTTGTGGTCTTGATTGATTGTAATTCATTAAGATTGATAATCAATAAAGACCGGTTTGAAAGTGAATTGTTGTTTCTGTTTTCTACTTGTTTCTGTGATATTCTGATCAAGAGGATTCCGCACTCTTGATTGGAAAGACAATTCTGTTGAAGATCCATACGAATAGGGGACCTACAATTGGTATCAGAGCTTTAGGCTCTTGAAGGCTCGGTTCAGAATTGTGCTTGGAGAAACAGGGAGATTTTCGAATTTTGAAACCTGAAAAAATTAGGGTTTTGAAATTTTCGAAATTTTTGATATAATTTTTCGAATTTGTTGGCTGTTTTGATCTTCTGGTTTGTTTGTTTGGTGTTTTTTCAGGATTTCTGGAAAGTTTCGGTTGATTGCTTGAAGGTTTTTGGCTAGAAACTCTTGAAGATTCGAAGATTGTTCTTCGTGGTTTTCAATCTGTTCTTCATAATTTTCGAAAATTTTGAGCTGATTAGGTTTTCTGATTTTGCAGATTTGTGTTGGAGAATCTTCAGAATTGTGAACAGATTAAGTTTCCAAGTTTAACAGGCGAATTTAAGTAATTTCGCAGACTGGACCAGCGAAATTATAAGACCTGCGAACTAATCGGCGAAATAAATCCAAAGGCGACTTTGGTAACCGTGTAATTTTCCACAGCGAAATTAACACGGTTTCGGCGACTTTACGTGTCGTCGTATTCGCGAAATTAAGCAGCGAAATTGACCAGCATAATTAGCAGCGAAATTAAGTAACACTGTTGACTAGCGAAATTGACCAAGTTGAACAACGAACCAGTGCAGCGAATTTGAATTGGATTAAGCAGCGAAATTAAGAGAGAAATTAAAAAGGTGGAATATTTTTTAGCAAGCGTAAGAAATAATTCACGTTTTCGAAAATAGAAATTGATCAGTAGCTCGTTTGACAGAACCGTCTGCACCGTTAAATTCCTCGTATTTTTAGGGCAAAAAAAAAGTGTAATTTGGTAACCTCTATTTCGGTTTTTGACATTATATATCATTGGATTTGTCTTTTCGAGACGATTCTAAAGGTGTAATTTGGTAACCACTGTTTTCGGAAATATTTTGTACGGTTTTTATCGGTACGGTTACGGTAAAACGTGTTTAAAGATGGTCAGAATGGATAAGTTCAGTGAGACTGTTAAGAATTGGCCAAAGCTTACAAATGTTAAAGAGTATGCTGTTTGGAAGGAGGAGTTTGAATCAGTTGTGAAAAGTGAGGATTTTAGAATGTGGTGTTGTATGATAGATGGATATGTTGCTCCTTCACGTCGTGTCGAAGGAAGGGTTATAGTGATGTCTTATGACAAGATGGATGAATCTGAGAGACAGGTGGTTGAAGCTGAGAAGAAAGCTTTAGCTGCGATAAAGATGTCCTTACCTGATAGCATCAAGCATGCCTTCACAAAGTACACCAATTCAAAGGATATGTGGGATGCATTACAAAAGCGATATCAAGGAAATGAGAGTGCCACTCAGGCATTCATGGCAGAGATAGTGCCAGTTGATGAGGTTGAAACTACTGTGAATGATACTGAAGTTCAAGTGGATAATGCTGAAGCTCAAGTGGAGAATGCTGAAGCTCAAGTGGAGAATGCTGAAGCTCAAGTGGAGAATGCTGAAGCTCAAGTGGAGAATGCTGAAGCAAAAGTGGAGAATGAAATAGAGAAAGAGAGTGAAGCTGCACAGGTTGTTGCTGATGAAACCTCAGAAGTTCATGAGGAAAAGGTACAATCTAATTCTGTGTGTTTAAGATGTCGTGAACTACAGGGTGAGATTGACAGGTTGAGAACACAAAACCAAAGTCTGGTAAGCGAGATGTCAAACGTAAAAGAGTCAAATTTTTTTACTAAAAGAAATGAATCTACATACTTGAAGACGATAAGAGGTTATGAAGCTGAAATTGAAGCTTTAACATGCAAGTTAAATGAAAAACTTCAAGTAATAGATTTAGCTCATGACATGATGGCTGAGAAAACAAAAGAGATTTCTGAAAAATGCAAAGAGTTGTCAGATGCACAACTCAAAATTGTTGAACTTGAAAAGAAATTGAGTCAATTCAGAGATTCGTCTTTTGTAATGAAACACATGATGGGTGGGTTAAAGAAGAGTAATGACAAGACCAGTGTGGGCTTCCAAGGCTTTAATGAAGTTCCACCTCCTCTTAGTCATGACTATTCATTCCTGCCTAGTGAAGATGAGCTGGCAAACGTTATGGAATCTGCACCAAGTAGTTTCGGATCCACATCAAGTCAAGGTGATGGATCTAAGAGTGATGAGGCTAAGGAAAACAATAACAGGGAACCTTTGAAAAGGAAAAATTCACCGCCTAAGAATAAAAATCAAGTTTTTGTCAAAAAGATTAATTTTGTTCAAGGTAGTGATATGAAAAACGAAACTGCTGTTATTGAAAATGAATCGAATGTAGAGTTTGCAAAAAATAAGAGCATAGAAAAATCTGAAATTAAGCAAACTGAACAAGGTTCATCCAAGGGATCATCACCATCTGATAAGGGATCTACCTCAGAGACTCCAGCTAAGAAGTCTTTGAAAAAGAGATCGTGCTTCAAATGTCACGTCAAGGGACATGTAGCAAGCTGCTGTCCTAACAAAAAGAGTGAAGCACAACTTAGTGAAAAACAGAGAGGGAAATTACCAGTGAAGGAAGGTGATAGTGAGGAGAAATGCTCAAATTCTCCAAAGAAATCTGCTCCTAAGCAACCAGAGAATGTTGTTGTTGGTGTAGATAAGGCTGGAACAGGAACTTCACAGGTTCCACGTTTTCATAGATTTCAGCCTAGATCTCCACCAGGCAGATATGACAGACCTAGAAGCAGTTCACCTAGAATGAACAATTTTAATGGAATTTCAAATAATTTCAGAAGTCAAGGTCAATATCAAAATCGATACCAGAATAATGGTGGTCGAAATTTTTATAACAATGGCTTTAGAAATTATAACAATCAAGCTTCTTGGAATCAAAACTCAAGGAATCAAAATCAAAATTTCCAAAGCTCAAATAGTCCAAACATATTTAGGAACCCTCAGGACCAGAGACCTTATGGAAATCATGCCTCATTTCCATCAACAGGTCTGAGATCCAAGACTCCAGTTAGGAGTAATGGATATTGGATGGATGTTCCAGTAGTTGGTGAATTTGGACGACCCAAGACCATTAGGGCTTGGGTCCCCCAATCTAACTAATTTCTTAGTTGGTGTGTGCAGGAGCTGCTAAGGAGGATTATCAACTTATGTTGATAATGGCTGCTCTAGGCATATGAAGGGGGATGTGAGATTGTTGTTATATATATATGTATTTGATTTAAATTGAAGTTCAAAGTGCTGAGTCGACACACTAGATAACCTGGCAGATCTTTATACTAAAGCTTTTGACAGGGCTCGCTTTGAACATTTAGTCGAACTCAACGGGATGAGGAATCCTGAATAATTGGTTTTTCATAAGAATTTTTGTAAATACTTTATTGTTTTTTTTAAATCAAAAATAAAAAAAATTTGAAAAATAAAAAACATAAAAAAAATGGAAAATTAAAAATGAGTTATCACTGTGTGAAAAAGAAGAAATGATAGTACATCGGCAAGTTAGACTGTCACACTGAAAATGAAATTAAAATGCTTAAGTGTGATAGCAGCTTCATTATACGATGTACCAGTAGGCAAAAAGCATGAAATAATCAACTTACCAGTAGGCAAAAATGAGTTATCACTGTGTGAAAAAGAAGAAATGATAGTACATCGGCAAGTTAGACTGTCACACTGAAAATGAAATTAAAATGCTTAAGTGTGATAGCAGCTTCATTATACGATGTACCAGTAGGCAAAAAGCATGAAATAATCAACTTACCAATGTGATATAAACCTAAATAAACTGAGTATGAGTGGGGAACACATCAGTGGTGTATGGTTTAATGACCTTAAATCTTGCGTTGATAGATTGCCAAAATCTGAAGTTTTGGGTCTTTATACTGTTATTTCATCTGGGGATATCTTGACTGTTTTTCTGTTCAGAACTAAAATTGTACATGACCCCAGGAAAGAAAGTCACTTGGAATTAGCTCATTTCTATTTGAATGTCTGTATGTTGTCCCGATACACACAATTTTGATCTGATTCTGAAATATTCTCTGAAAAAAGTCGTGTACCTCCTCTGCTGCATCCAGATATATGCTGACCTGGAGGTGCTAGGCAACGACAGCTTCTGCTGCATCTAGATACATGCTGACCTAGCTGTACGTTGTCGCGCTATAGATCTAATACACCCGAAAGAGGCCCTCAAGTGCCCAAAAGAAACCCAAGAAACCTATATCAAACTGAGAAAAACTCATTTGATCTGTATATTATACCATCTCTCCTAAAGATCTATTCTGTTCTCTTCTCAACCTATTCCCAGTTAAGATTTCAGAAATCTGGATTGGACTTGTGAAATATGTGGTAGGGAAGATACTTGCATGATAGAGTGTGTTGTTTATATTTCCAGGATTTGATTAGTATTTATTTGGGTGTTCCTAGTAAGCAATCAATACATGATAAAATAGATCATATGCAGACCTAGGCACTGTCAGGATATCTTAAAGGATGACATCAGTATACTCACCTACTACGATGAATCTTTGTGCATACCTTGATCGCGGGGGTATATCCTGAAGTGGGACACGCTAGTATATCAGTAATAAAAATTACCTTAACGTATCATACGGTAATGGTACTTGAAATGTTCATGCATTTTGTTTAAGTGGACAAACATACTGGTAATCGTCTTGAACTGCTTTTCATGAAAAAATTAATAAAGAATTATCTAATAGTGTGAAACAGTTTGATTGTGCTGATATGATCTTCTTACCAGTGATTCTCACAAAAACAGAGTGTTTATTGCTTTTCGTATTTACTTGCTTTCAGAAAATATAAAAATCCAAAAATAGTGTCTTTTTCTGTTTAAAATTCTTAACGTACGAAAGACTGTTATTCTTGGAGGAATTGTTACTGATAGGGGGAGACGGTGTTAGAAAGTGAGTTCAAAATTTTAAATCATGCGGGTTATAGGGTGTGTGATTAAAAAGTTTTGCGTGTTGGTGTTAAATTGGAAAATGCTTAATCTGTTATACAGTTTAATAAATCTCTTGAATAATAACAATTTGTTTAACTTATGTTGAAAAATTCTTATGGTTTCTCGAGATGTTTGTTTTATAGTATACAGATTGAAGCAGTATGTTGCTGAGAAGTTGCTGTGTTGCTGTGAAGATGAGAGTTTGATTGGATGCATGGTAGAACCTCCTTTCTACATTGCAGACAAAGTTGAAGAGTTTGGAGATTGCTATTCAAATGCTGAACTGGAGTTTACTCAAACGCTAAAGTTTTTGAAGATTTGGTGATTGGATGCATCAGCTTAGGGGGAGTCTGTTGCTGACAGAAGCTGTTAAAGCTGAAGCTATCCAAAGACCAAAGACAGTGCAAGACTACATGAAGATTGCAAGATGACTAAAGACAAAGTTACTTTATGAAGCTATTGTCAAGGGGGAGTTTGTTGGTGCATGTTTGTGACAACAGCTTAGATTTGGTCTTTGGATATCTTGTAATTAGTTAAACGATAAACAGTTAGCGGGTTTAGCTTTGTAATAGTTAGTTGAAATGTTTAGGCTAACCAAACCCAATGAATTGGGTGTGTGGGGGCGAATTGGGCCTGTCCAATTCGCAGTCCACGTTGGAAACCTTGGCCCAAGTAGTAACCTTGTGTTATATAAACAAGGTTAGGCTTTAGGGTTTAGGTTAATCAGCCAAAACAGTTTGTGTAAGAGAATTCGTGAAGGCTCTAGGGTTTGGACGAATTTGTGGTCTTGATTGATTGTAATTCGTTAAGATTGATAATCAATAAAGACCGGTTTGAAAGTGAATTGCTGTTTCTGTTTTCTACTTGTTTCTGTGATATTCTGATCAAGAGGATTCCGCACTCTTGATTGGAAAGACAATTATGTTGAAGATCCATACGAATAGGGGACCTACACACATACCGGCTGTAATTTGGTGATTACATAAACTTAATCACTGTAATTATAACTTTGAAAATATTTAAGAATTTATAAAGCATTTTGATAAAAAGAGAATGACTCACATTATAAACATGCAGATTCATACGGTCAAAGTTTAGTCTACAGATAAGCCTTGATATATTGCAGATTTATACAGGCAGAGCTTAGCCTATTGATTTAGCCTTTGTAACCTAGTGCACACGAACTAGGTAATTTAACTAATACAGCATTTACGATAACTCACGAGATTAAAACCCTCACAACGAATGACAAAGTGCAATCACTTAAACATCTATCGGATTCACAACGAATGACAGAGTATTCCCCAAGTTCGGGTGGTACTCAAACATCCTGTCGGAATCACGACTAATGACAAAGGATAGCGCTAAAACATCCATCGGATAGTTTCCATCGATCGGACATTGAATCGTAGCAGCGATCGAGTTAATACCCGGTATCGTAGCATAATTCAAGCTAGTGTGTGTTTGGTAGTAATAAAAATATATATTTGTAATTGTGTTAAGTATAGTATCCCTAATTCAACCTTATCCCGATGTCCCGAGACAGAACCCCAACGAACTTAGTCGGGCAGAGCCCTAACATGCGCTATGGGCTCAGATCAATCGAAAAGGGTAGCGGTGATCTGGAGTTAAAACACTTAAAACGAAGCAGAGCTTTATTATTATTATTATTATAGGGGAAAATAAAAGAATATGGAGAGAGAGAGAGAGTTCGAAAGAGGCTGAATGAAAGATGGGAGCTCTTTGGTTTACATCTGTGAATATGTATATATAGTATGTAGAGTTACTTGTTGGCCAATAGAAAATAATATTTCTTAGCTGGCTCAACTTGACACGTACCCTTTATTGAATTTGGAAGCATACACGACATCTCAAATTCATTTGTAGATTCAATATTTTAATATTTTATTATTTTATACTTAGTTTTGTTCTTATCTGTTTATCCTTGATATGTGTACTAAAATTCAAAGAAATCAAAAGTTATTTATTATATGAAAAGATGAAGAATATGAAATATGAAAAAGGACATGACAGTTCTTTCAAATTCATATGTATCCATTTATTATATTATTTTTATTATTATTATTATTATTTATTTTTATTATTAAGATAGGACACGAAAATAGTTTGAATTTCAAACATATATATAGTTTATTATTTTATTATTATATGGATTATATTTAATTTACCTGCTTTACGGAACTGGCGCGTATAACTTAAAATATGACGTTCTAGAAAATAATGAATATGTCTTTAGAATGAGTATATTTTTATCTACATTTTGAACCAAGTTTCATTAGAAATAGAGTAGGTTCAAATGTAATGTATTTTAATTATTAAATGGTTCCTGGGCCCGTCTAGGTACTTCATATTTCTTACAGTCAACTTACCTGTAATCTACCCGTTTAATAAAATAAGTTTATATACTTTTATTTTATTAAGAAAGGTTACTCATATACAAGCAAATTAATTTAATATAATATTTCAACTAACTATATAAGATATTGTTTAAAACTATTTGGGTTGACTATTTATATTAAAAATAAAACTAGTTACTAGTTACTAGTGGTTTATAAATTTAACCAAAACTATAATTTATATGATAAAAATAGGAATGTTACATTCTCTCCACCTTGTTTTAAATCTCGTCCTCGAGATTTGGGTTACGATATTTCTTTTAGACGTATGTCATATTTTAGTCAATAAAATAATATTTAAGGTAGATGACACAAAATTAAAATATCAAATTTTGTGAATACGAGTTGTACAATAAGTAGGATTCAACGGTTCAACCGAATTAGTTCAAGAAATCGATGACAAACGAATGAGATGAAATGATATATTTTTTTTTATTTTTTTATTTTTTTTTTATTTTTTTTAAGGTGACTTAGGTTCAAGCCAAAGATATACGATTAATAGATATTTAAAATGAATGTGAAGGACTTTTAGAATCAATAAAATTCTTTGTCAAAAAAGCTTACTTGGATTGGCAACCGAGGAAGACTTAGAATTTGACAGGTTCCAAATAAAATAAAAGCATGAAAAATAATTTGTCAAATATTAAATTATGATATAAGAAAATCAATGTGCTGAGATAAGTGAATTGTAAGGATACACGAAAAGACAATAGAGTTAGTATATCATTGTTTAGAGTTTCAAGTTGTTTTATTTGTGAAACAATGTAATAGTACACTATTAGTGACCATATTTTTCATACTATAACCTAGAGATCGAAATATAATAAGAACAAGTTGTTTTGGCATGACCACTCATTATATTATTTTTGTAAAGCAATTGTAATATATATTATTTGTGTTCATGTCTGAACCGTATCTTACATATCAAATATAAATATTATGTAATATATATTATCTGTTACGTATTTTTACTACATGTAAATGGTCACCACTTTTAAATAAATATTATTTTAGTATTTTACTATACTATGTAAAATAACTTATTTTTACTATGTAATATATATATTACAAAATACCGTAATGAAGTTATTACAAAATATTTATTATTTTGTAAAAGAAAACGTTAAATGAAAGTTGTAAATAAAGGTGTAAAAATATTTATTGTACAAAAATATTTGTAAATATATATCACGTAATGAGTCGATTCTATGTGATTACTTATTTTTATTTTGAACCATATAATGTTGTGAAGGTATTTACGAATATTGTAAATAAGTGAAAATGGGGTCTATTTTTATATAGTACAATGTTTCCCTAACCCAACGTAGTTGATGACTACCATATTATTCTTATATGGTTATTTTCTTGTCAGAGCGTTATGGTACATAGTTACCATAAAACATGTGATAGAAAATTATAATTTTATTCGTCCCTTTAATTCTTGTATTGTTTTATGAAAATATGTCTTCTTCTTATAGTACAAATTATATATATAAAAAAATATATTTATATATAATTAAAATTTGCTAAATAAGTATGATGACTTAATTTATATATATTAACTAGTCATTATCATGGTTGGATATTGGTTAGTGCTGCCTTGTTTAAGCATAGGTGGCCAGTCCATGCCTAATTAAGGCTAGGTTATCCAATACCTGCCCTTGACAATAATTTTAGTACCTAGAAATAATACTAACACTACTACTATTAAATTATTAATAATAATAAAATTATTAATAATAAATAACTTAAACATAAACTTAAATGAGAGTATACCTCACACATAATTTTTATACATATATATAAAAATATAAATTCTTCACCTCAATGGTTTAACAAAATTTATTGTCTCCATATCAAAGAGTCACCGTTTTGCAATAATGCGGTTCACAGTGAAAAAAAAAACGGAATGATAATTGAGTTTGGATAAAATAATAAATCGGAATGAAGCCCTCCAGTGGTCTTCATAATTTAAACGAACCACATGCGCAACAAACAGTGCATGTGTAGCGTGTGGATTTACCAAGAAATGAAAATAGATCAATATTCGCTACTATGAAAGAAATCATCATGGTATGATGACCATTAGGGGAAGTAGAAACACGAAAGTCAATTTATTATATGCAGAAGTCAGAATTTCAACGAAAGAAATATAAGAACTTCTATTTGGAATTTCGTGTGATAACCGTTGTTAAGTGATATTGCTAGGGAATGTAAATAAAATAAAATAGGGAATTTGCAAGGGTACCTAACTCCTTTTTCAATGATAATAATTATGATTCTGATTAGACTGTGCACCGATGATTGTGAAATCTTGTTACAACGTACCTCAGCGATATTCATGTCGCTTATAGGATGGCGTGGCAAAGTGCTTCTTTTAATTATTCTACTGACGGAATTAGCATTAGTGTCATCGTGCCTAATTTATATTTTTCAAAGGTCTTGCCTTGAAAGCCGTGTGTGATATACTTTGATGTCTACAGTCATAAAATTTTAAGTTTCATGTGTTTTCTTGTGCACTAGCACAACTTTACATGCTTCTTACTTGCGTTAATAGTCTATGGTAATGCATTGGAAATTCTTATACTTTTGATGGTGTATCAACTTAAAGGGTTTTCATTGCACAAGTTACGAGATAGATGATCAAACGAAATAATGTTTGATATCGGAAAAGAGATTCTTAAGAAAATCTACACACATATGCTTGTGCTTTATTCCTAATTGACTTTTGGAATTCCTTATAGATATACATATCTATATAATCATATATTTCACATGATGCAGTATACATACCGTCTATAACGTCAATGTATTTAACAGATTCATAATTCTTAATAACAAGTCAGATATCAGATCATGATATTATTTAGGGAAATCCTATCACTTGTTTGACATATTATATACCCCGTCTTACCCGGTTCGCGCCGGAGAGGTAACCTTAGTATATCCGGACAAACAGGAGAGTCTGCTATACCATACCCAGTCTTGCCGGAGAAAATTTTCTATTTCCCATAAATAGTATCTTTTCAAGATTTTTAAAAGTGCCTCTTTTATTAGGCTTTTATCCAGAATTAAGGAAATTTGTATTTCCATAACATATCTTATTCTAGTCCAAATAATATCAATAAACAATAATTACTTATTAATTCTTGCTTATTTATCATATCTTGCAATATTCTAATTACCATTCTTATGGCATACAAAAACCCATCATAATTTATTCACATAAGTACTTAGCTTATCTTGAAGTTTATACTAAGGCATCTTTTCTTAAGTTCAAGTCTAAATGCTATAATGTGTGCTACCAGTTAATAGCAATCTCCTAACTCTTTTAGGTATTATTATCATAACACCTATTGGCTTAAAGTAGTGGCTCTGATACCACCTTCTGTCACGACCCCCGACCCACCCTGGACGGAATCGGAAGCCGCGAACAGCCAAGTGGTACCGGTGATTATTTTGAAAAATATTGCAGCGGAAATTTCATCAGGACCGTGAGTTACGAAAAATATCAGAGTTTAGAAACACCGGATTTTTATTTATTAAATAGATGGGATAAACCCATGTTTTACAATGGTAGTTTTTATTACATAAAACAATATTTTTTTTAATTTGCTTTAATTAATAAAATAAGCCACTTCTTGATGCCTTTCAGTGCCATATCCATCTCTTATTCCAATCTACTGTAATTACCTGAAACGCGTTTTAAAAAGGTTTTGTCAGCGGGAAATACTGAGTGAATCATTCTATTTATTAAAACAACCTGTTTGTTATAATTTACAGTATTAAGGAAGATTACAATGTTTCTGATATCAACCAACTACCCACAGTACTTTGTCACTCGACCCATTGGCCCATTCGTCCAATGGTGTCTGTGATTATGGTCATATCACCCCTTGGCTGCCCCAACGGTGAAGATTATCAAGTAATGTATACAAAACCCCACATACCGGCTGTAATTTGGTGATTACATAAACTTAATCACTGTAATTATAACTTTGAAAATATTTAAGAATTTATAAAGCATTTTGATAAAAAGAGAATGACTCACATTTTAAACATGCAGATTCATACGGTCAAAGTTTAGTCTACAGATAAGCCTTGATATATTGCAGATTTATACAAGCAGAGTTTAGCCTATTGATTTAGCCTTTGTAACCTAGTGCACACGAACTAGGTAATTTAACTAATACAACATTTACGATAACTCACGAGATTAAAACCCTCACAACGAATGACAAAGTGCAATCACTTAAACATCCATCGGATTCACAACGAATGACAGAGTATTCCCCGAGTTCGGGTGGTACTCAAACATCCTGTCGGAATCACGACTAATGACAAAGGATAGTGCTAAAACATCCATCGGATAGTTTCCAACGATCGGACATTGAATCGTAGCAGCGATCGAGTTAATACCCGGTATCGTAGCAGAATTCGAGCTAGTGTGTGTTTGGTAGTAATAAAAATATATATTTGTAATTGTGTTAAGTATAGTACCCCTAATTCAACCTTATCCCGATGTCCCGAGACAGAACCCCAACGAACTTAGTCGGGCAGAGCCCTGACATGCGTTATGGGCTCAAATCAATCGAAAAGGGTAGCGGTGATCTGGAGTTAAAACACTTAAAAACGAAGCAGAGCTTTATTATTATTATTATTATTATTATAGGGGAAAATAAAAGAATATGGAGAGAGAGAGAGTTCGAAAGAGGCTGAATGAAAGATGGGAGCTCTTTGGTTTACATCTGTGAATAGGTATATATAGTATGTAGAGTTACTTGTTGGCCAATAGAAAATAATATTTCTTAGCTGACTCAATTTGACACGTACCCTTTATTGACTTTGGAAGCATACACGACATCTCAAATTCATTTGTAGATTCAATATTTTAATATTTTATGATTTTATACTTAGTTTTGTTCTTATCTGTTTATCCTTGATATGTGTACTAAAATTCAAAGAAATCAAAAGTTATTTATTATAGGAAAAGATGAAGGATATGAAATATGAAAAAGGACATGACAGTTCTTTCGAATTCATATGTATCCATTTATTATATTATTTTTATTATTATTATTATTTATTTTTATTATTAAGATAGGACACGAAAATAGTTTGAATTTCAAACATATATATATATAGTTTATTATTTTATTATTATATGGATTATATTTAATTTACCTGCTTTACGGAACTGGCGCGTATAACTTAAAATATGACGTTCTAGAAAATAATGAATATGTCTTTAGAATGAGTATATTTTTATATACATTTTGAACCAAGTTTCATTAGAAATAGAGTAGGTTCAAATGTAATGTATTTTAATTATTAAATGGTTCCTGGGCCCGTCTAGGTACTTCATATTTCTTACAGTCAAACTTACCTGTAATCTACCCGTCTAATAAAATAAGTTTATATACTTTTATTTTATTTAGAAATGTTACTCATATACAAGCTAATTAATTTAATATAATATTTCAACTAACTATATAAGATATTGTTTAAAACTATTTGGGTTGACTATTTATATTAAAAATAAAACTAGTTACTAGTGGTTAATAAATTTAACCAAAACTATAATTTATATGATAAAAATAGGAATGTTACATGAAAGAACCCCGAATTTGTGAAATGACACATAAAACTAATTTTCCGGAAAAACCATTTGATTAAAACAAACTTAAGTGTTTTGAAATCATAATGGGAAAATAGTTTGTTGTGAGGGGGAGTTCTGATTGTTTATGCCAAGTGGATGGCGAATTGAAGCAATTCGATATCGGTTGTCAATTTAAAAAAAAAAAAAAAAAACTGTACAGGTACAGTATCAAAGTTTGTTTTCAAATTTTCCTTGAAAATCAAAATTGAAACATATTTTGATTTTAGGGGGAGAAAATTTTTTAAAAAATTTAAAAATTTGAAAATGCCAAAAACTTTGAAAAAAAAAATGAGTTTTGGTGTATAAAAGAGGAAATGATAGTACATCACAGCATGCTAAAGATATGGAAAGTTAAAAAGTGATAAACAGTCTCACTGATGATATGCCAGTAGGTTTTTGTACATTTAGTAGATTGTGACGAGATATAAACCTAAATTCAAACTTGCTTATATCGTGGGTAACATCTCTCGGATATATGGGTAACCCCCGAAATCTCGTTTGAAAGATTCCTTTTTCTGATATACTAGGTTTTTATACTCAGTGATATCTGGGGTATTATTCCGGGACTTCTGCTGAATGGAAGTTCTGACCTAGTCCTCGAATAATACTTTCCGCAATGCTTGAAACATAGCATCACCCTCAGCATATATGATAAGACAATAAAATTGCTTAGCAATGCTGTTGTAAAAAAGATCCTCTAAAGGGGACACACCCAAAAGTTGAGTCATGATCTCTCTGCTGAACGGTAGTTCTGACCTGAGCTCTCATGATTCTTCATAATTTATTCCCCTTACAGATATCATTTGTGTTATACTCACCTGTAAGACTGAATATTGGGATCTGGATACGGGAGTATATTCTGAGGTGGGACACGCGATTAAGTTTAAGTATCTAAGACATTAAACTCGTATCTCGAAGCAGTTGAACTTTGTGTGAAAATTTAAGTGGACCAGTATACTGACAATCTATGTGAATCGTTTAGAACTTAAAATGATTAAAGCTTAATGGTGCTAGTGATTAGTCTCATAAACTGATATGATCCTCTTACACAAACTCACAAAAATATTGTTTGTATATATTTCTTTACTGCATTTCTTTAAACTCAAAATCCAAAAAGATTTTAGTGTATTTTAGCATAAAGTTTTGAAAAATACAAAAAGATTTTTGTCAACTGATGTTGGAGAGTTGATTTTCAAAATTCCAAGTGCTAAACTTGATGAACTAGAGGGTTGGGAGAATATGTTGAAAAATTTGAATGTTATATACAAATGTTTTAAAAGATTGTGTGATTAGTTAATCAAGGTCATTCACTTGAACTTGATGTAACTATACAGATTGATGAATGAATGATTTCTACCAAGTAAGTTTCTTAAATCTAAGTGTTATAAATTTGTGAAACTTATGTTGAGGTAGAGGATGTACAGGTTAACAAGGTTTCAAATCCTGAGCAGATGCAGAATAGAGCCAGGAATTGATCCTAAACTTGTGAACCTGTGAAAGCCAGACTACGATCCCAACAGCTGAGTCTAAGGGGGAGTCTGAAGACGAGCTCAACGCAAGAGGAAGCGTAGATTTAAAGAGCCTATTAACTATCCTGAAGGAGCTTGTATTCGGAAATCCAGGTGTCGATCCCAAAAGCACGGAAGCTTGTCGACAGGGGGAGCCTGAAGAAAAAAAACTACCGAGAGGGAGAGAAATGGAAGTTGAAAACAGATCCACGGGGATTCTGTTCGTGAAAGAGAAAAGACAAGACGCTACGAGATTGACTACGACAATATCCAAGGGGGAGTCTGTTAGTGCATTATGTGTCTATCGCCTACGTCAATCTAGTCCGTAGTAGAAACAGAAGAATTCTAGCATTTTATTGTAATATCTAGTTAAAAAGGGCAAGGTGGCAAACTTGTAAATAAGGAGAAATCCTTATAATCCTTGTGCCTATAAATAGATGTCTTAGGCTTTAGAATTAAGACTTTTGCTCATTTGGAGGTTTAGGAGATCTAATCTTAGAGAGAGAAAGTCTAGAAAGAGAAAGTTCTCTCATGTGATTCTCGGCTTTGTACACATCATCTTATTCAATAGAATCACGTTATTAGTACGTTCTTGTGTGTTCGGTCACGCACATTCACGGATTCCGCACATCGAACGTTCGTTACGCAATCGTACGGTGTCAAAACCGATCCTACAACCTGTTCACGGACTTGCACTCGTGCCATGCATGCATCCGAAAATCAAGTTCCTCATTAATAAATGATTTTATCACATAGGACTTGTTTTCATCCTCAAATAAGTGAGTATCTCACATCCTATACATCAAAATAGATGATAAATGGTATATTCACCAGTAAGATGGACTCTCATACATACCTTGATACGGGAATATGTCGTGAGTGGATGAACACAGGTCGGTAAGTATAAATCATACCTAAATGTATCCCCACGTCATATGGTTACATCAATTATTGAGTTTAAGTGGACAACAATATCAATAATCGTTATAGGATGCTTATCTAAATGCTAACTAATTGAACAACAAGTGTGTTTCGGCATGATCGTACCCTGATATGATTCTCTTACCCTCGAAACTCGCAAAAAGAATGTCCGTAAATATTTATTTATTGCTTTCCGTCTTTACATTTGAAAAATGAGAAATACCAAAAAGATTTTAGGTGTGTTTTAATATAAACTTTATAAAAAGCCAAAAAGAGTTTGCTTCTAGCTTATTTTTAAATTGAGTTGGAACTCGATTCTATCCCTCCTTAAAACCTGATTGAAAGCCGGAAAACAATCAGATCTTCATAAATGGTCAAAGTTGACAAATTTTGAAAGTTAAAGATCTAAAATTAAACAAATTTTGAGACTTTCAAAGTGTTGTCGGTTGGTAGATTGAATGAGAGTTGGTCACATGTGTGTCGTCTGTTTATATTGTTTAAAGTCAATCCTTAGTGAGATTTACATCTGAAAATTCTCTAAGATTGTTTAAATCCCTAGCCGTGGTTCTCATTATGCATTTAGCTCTGTTGTGTGTGCAGATGTGGCATTCGCACCAGCTAAAGGTATAGAGAACGTGTCAAATGACAAGTTGTGGAGTGATGACACGACATGGATGCAATCAGTGGATCAAGATGATCAGGACAATCAAGTTGCAGTTGACCTCTCTTCAACACCACGAGGATCTGAAGCCTTGAAGATCAAAAGATTCACATGCTACATTCAAGGGAGAGGTTGTTTGTGGCACCCGAAGAAAACCCACAGTCATCTTAACTTATCTTTTCGCTCCTCCATGACTGTTTATCAAATTTAGGGATAAAATTTCTTTCAAGTTGGGGATGATGTGACAACCCGCAATTTCAGGTTAATACTTTTACCTAACCATAGTTAACTTAGACATAGATTCATAGAACTGCATTTAACTAAGGTTAGTTAAATGAGTCTACATTAGGAATTCGGGGAATTAGCGGAACATAATACATTGGTAATTCGGGAATTACCGGAACACACACATGATAACACTCGAACATTGGTGACTAACTCGAATAACAATCATAAATGAACGATTTATGTGAAATGTATACGTGCATGACAATACGTGAATTATGTGTTTTAACTGCGAAATGTATGATATTTTGTGCCTTGTGTAATAATGATATAGTTAGGGGTGCTTAGGGTTAGTAGTGAAACTCTAATAAAACTCCTGCATAACCCTAAACTCCCTCATAATTCATCTTACGGCAGTTCTCTCTTCTAATCATTCTCTAATCATTTCTACACCAATCTCACACAATCATTGGTGATTCTGATATTTCAATAGTTCAAGAACAATCCCTAGAATCAATTTGTCACACCCCAACCAATGGCGGAAACATCGGGATGAGACGAAGTGTGAAGATTGCTAGAGACATCATAACGCTATTTGTGACAATGTTTAATAAACCGATTTCATTTCATAATTCAATTGTCAACATTACAAGGAAATCAAATAACAACAAGTTCAAAGGAAACACATGATAACATAATCAAAATTGATACAACATATTAAACCTAAACGTCTATATGTGTATCTAGGCATCAACACTACTTCTTTTCATAGCATCGTCATCATCAACCTGTAACATGTTTAAAATACAATTCAATGCAAAAGCAAAGGCGAGTATACAAGTTTGGTACGTACATAACAAAAGATAAGTTTTAAACAATTCCTCATAACAAGCATGTGATTCAAGATAAACAATAAATTTGGCATGTGTCAAACATATCAAACCAATAATGAAACGGAAGATGCTCATGACATAACCACAAGTCTACGGGCGGGTCGTTAATCCTATAGCGCTACATATGTCACGGTTAGGCTCGTACGAAGTTAATGATAAGTTTAACACATAATGTCCTCAACCCAAGTTTAAAGTATCAAGCAATCACGTATACAAGCATGTTATAGGAATGTTCATGTGTTTAAGCAAAATGTTCATGTGTAAGTTTTTGATAAGTAAACATGTTACACCCCAAAAGTGGTAAAAGTAAAAGAGGGGAATACGAGTATACTCACATAATTGCTAAGTCTTCCGATTATCCAAGTGTTGACGAGTGTATGACATTAGGAGGATGGAACACCGAGGTAACTCTATATGGCAAACGAAGGTACATGAGTACACGAAATTATAACGGAGAATTTGGATTGGAATATAGAGTATAACTCGTCGATATAAATGTAAATATATATATAAATATGTATATACATATATATATATATATATATATTTATTTATAAGGATTAAGTAATAATTCTATATTAATACTATCAAAGTATTGTTGAAAAGTTGTCGAAAATAAGAATAATTATACATTTATATCTATTTTATAAAAGTTAATCGAATTTGATAGGTTTCTATTTATAAAATTAACGCGTTTCGTTTTTCGGAAATTTTACGAAAAACGGGCAGAGTTTCCTCTGTTTTTTTTACGAGCCCAACAACACAAGTTGTCGATTTATTTGTCAAAATTTAGCAATCAACGAAACATTGTATATTTATACTAGTTAAGTAACGAAAATATGCGTGTTTGTACAAGTTTCAAAAAGGCGAATAACGAACACGTTCAAATAACTAAATATATAAACAATAACAATAAGAATTTGCGTCGTTAAGATTATACCAAGTCTCGGATCGACAGTTGACCAGCTTTGACTAAGTTTGACCCGATGATGACTCTTTGACCGATGTTGACTGTTTGACCGGAACACCGAACCGAATCTGGTTGTGACATGACCCGAGCCCGAGAATGAAACCCAATCTTAAACTAAACCGAATGAACATAACCTGCGCCAACCACGGTACCGAGTCTGAACCGCACTCGGACTCGATCGAGACATCAACTGAACCGTAATACGAGCCGAGTCTCGAGCCAGATGTTGACCAGCTTTGACCGGTCAACGCGAACCGAAATCCAACTGAACCGAGTCTCCCGAAACCACCTCGAACCCGAACCAGACAACCAATCAAATCATAAACGAACTTTCAAAAAAAAAATAGGAGTAAACAAGGGGTGTTACAGTGAACTCGTCGGACCCGAACTGATGTTGATCGGAACTCGAGTCGAGACCCGAGCCAAGCCGGAACTAGAGTCGCCGGTACCACTGTCGCCGCTACCGTACGCCGTCGTCGACGATGGCGGTCGGCCTTCTGTCAAAGAGAGAGACGAACGAGAGGGGAGTGCGGTGTGCTGTCGGCTGAACCGACGCCGGAGAAGCAGGGGGTGGAGGATGAAGGAGGTCAGGTGGGTGTTCGCCGCGGTGTGTTGCCGGAAATCCGCCCGGAGTTGCTCCGGTTGCCGGAGACAAGGGAGAGAAGAAGGGGGTGTCTTGCGGCTGATGCTCTCAAATGTTAGGGTTTAGGGTATTTTATATATTCAAGTAAATACACAAATGGTCCCTCAACTTAAAGAGTTAATTAAATGGTCACATTAACTTGGTTGAAGTTGGTCTCTTAGAACTAACTCGGTTAACTAAATGACCTTTAAATTATTTAAGTTAATTAATTAATTAATAAGTAGATTTTTTTTGTTACAAGAATAGATAATTAATTACACAGATAATTAACCATATAAAAACTTTTCGACGGTTATTTAATTCGCGAAAAATCTACATTGGTTCAAGTTTAGGATTCGAATTTCAAAACGGGTCGGTTTTCGGGGATCCATTTTGACGGATGTTACAGTCTCCCCTACTTTAGGAGATTTCATCCTCGAAATCTAAGAGGAAGACTTTTGAAAAGATGGCATCCAAAGATTGAACAGAGAGAATAGATGAGACTTGATTGCGAACGGGGCTCGTATAAAACACAAAGAATAACGGGGAATACGAGGAGTATAAAAGCGAACGATTGATTTTAATAAACGAATGCGAGTATAATAGTAGCATAAGCATTGGATAGACGAAAGTAGGGTGTTAAGAATGAAGTCTCGTCGTGGATAATCGGGTATAAAGCGTTGTGAGTTGTTTAAAGTTGAATTAGGTCCAAAAGGTCTGCAAAACACTGAATTTCTCGTGGCACATTTTACGAAAGGCTGGTAACGTGATGAAAACACTTATATATAGGAAGTACCAGCGGCGTATCCACCATGTTTTGACCATGTGACGTCCGTTTCGTATTCGGTGTCATGTTACGTTCCGTGTCTTACCATACACAGTAGTACACTCTATGGTTCTCATACGATTATCACTATAATCCCGTGTGCACCCGCGATTACATTGATCGTCACATGATCCGCATAGCTTGTACTAATTGTGTATGAATCAGGGTATTCACAAATTTGAAAAGTAAGAACGTGCACGGGTAAGAATGTAGTATGTAAGCAAGTTCATGCATAAATATGTATGTGACCCACGCAAGTGAATCCCTCAGGTTACGCTCACGTGTAGGTACAAATGTACGAATACAAGTATGAATGTAAGCATGCGTATGAGTATAAATAATAGTATATGTATGAATAAGTGTGTAAGCGTGAACTTAAAATGTATAAGTATAATTATAAATATAAGTAAGTCTGAATGACGATGATTTCGCGTATGACACGTATTGCATGCGACAAATTTAAGCAGGTAAAATGATTGAGAAGTTTGAGTATGTAAAACAAATGATATAAGGAAATCGTTGTGCGGCATAGAATAAAGCATGTGCGATGATATGCATGTATAGTTGTTTGAGCAAAACGTTGAGTTTATTAAATCCAAAGTAGATTGAGTTTTTTTTTTTTTTTTTTTTTTTTGTAGAATCTAGTTCATGAATGTCAAAAGTATGTAAAGCATCTATTGATTATGTGAGATGTACTTGGTAAAAGAACGGAAATGCTACTCTTGTCTTAAAAGAATTTACGTAAGTTCAAAAATTGTCGGTTCCTATGGAGTCTTCTTGCCCACGTTTTTAGAAATTTGAATGTCGTATTGAGCAGTGTATAAAAGTTTGTTGTAAATAATAAGTTCGTATTATTCCAAAGGATCTTGCATTAAAATATGAAATTTGAAATCTGGAGGTTCTTGTGAAAACGTTGATTCTTAGAAAAGAAATTTAGCAAAAGGACTTAGTGAACGTTTAAAAGTTTTAACAAATGATTTGTTGATGTTGAAAAGAGTATTTGGTAAAACGATCTTATAACATCTATGAGATCTTATATGTAATTGGGAAAGGTTAGTTTGATTTCGATTAAGAGTGGAAGTCTCTAGTATGATGAAATAATGTGAACGTGTTTTAGTTAATAAATTGGATGTGAAGTTCATGGGCAAGAGATTCATTAGACCGATTAAATTGATAGGAAGCATTTCGTAAGGTTTGGAAATTCGTGTAGTAAAACGTTTAAGACATGATTAAGAATCTCGTGTATGGTGTCACACCCCAACCGATGGCGGAATCATCGGGGCGCGGCACTAGGCGAATCAGATTGCTCAAGAGAATCCATAACAACTATATTGCGATAATATTTAATACATTCGTTATCCCATACTAACAAATAATACAATCACATAAGTTATCACAGATTTCTTGTCCTCTCGAACAATACAAATCCGACAACCTAGATTTTAGTTGAGTTTCTAGACTCCCTAGCTTGATTTGATATAGTCTGCGATCTAACCTGCAACATACGTTAAAATATTTGTCAATACAAAAGTATTGGCGAGTATACAGGTTTGAATAGTATAGCATAATAGATTAAAAGTGCTGCGAATCTCCACATGCATAAACGTAATACACGACATATATACTCACAAAACTGATACTACCAACTAAGTCCTCGATGCTCGAATGTACGATGGCATAACTAGACCCCGTCGGGCGTAATAGTACTATACTAGTCGTGGTGGGACGTCGCGAGTATAAGCCCTAGCACATATGCAACTAGCATCACGTATATCTATGCATAACAGTTATTCGCATGTGATAATTCGATTGTTTTAATATTTCGCTTGATAAGTTTGATTTGTTAGAAACGTATGTTACACCCAAAATTCGATTAAAAAGGGTTCAAGTATACTCACAGTGCGTATTTAGCGAGATTACAACTTGATTGAGTCGGTTGCGAGTATGTCTGTAATGATCCTTGAAGAATAGAGTAAACGATATACGGTTAAGCAATATTACCCTTGAAAAGTTACTCATTTGGTTGGACTGTTCTCATCCGTGCGGATGGATAGGTTATCCGTCCGGATGACAAGTCATCCGTCCGGATGGCATGTTATCCGTGCGGATAACAGTGATCCGTGCGGTTGAGTGTGCGTGCGGATTGACTTTGTTGTGCGTGTGGGTGACATGTCATGCGTGCGGATGGGCGTGCGTGCGGGTGACATGTCATGCGTGCGGATGGGCGTGCGTGCGGGTGACATGTCATGCGTGCGGATGGGCAGGTCATCCGTGCGGACTGACCTGTCATCCGTGCGGACTGAGGTCAGCCGTGCGGACTGAGGTCAGCCGTGCGGACTGACTTGTCATCTGTACGGGCTGACTTGTCATCCGTGCGGGCTGACTTGTCATCCGTGCGGACTGACTTGTCTGTTTCGCACTCTGAACACTGTTTCCGAGTGTTTAACGGAAGGAAACGTTCGTTTTTAATAAGGTAGTGTAATTTCGCACTAACACTTGAAGTTCCGTCAATTCCGACTCGTTCTAACGGCCAGGAATCACCCCGTTCCATCAGACCTGGCCGTTCGTGATGGTTCTTCATAGTTAACTCGAAATCGCACAGTTCTTTGGGTAAATAGATATATTTAGGCGAGATTTGTTACCAAAACGTGTGGAAATCACCCGGATCTGAGTTGTTTATTGTGAAATGAGACCCCAACTTGAAGTTCATAAGAACTCTTGGTGACATCACCTCAAAACGCCTCAAATCCGCAGATTTCACGGTCAGAATTTGAGTTGTGAAAGATAGAATGATGTAGAATCCAGTGTAGATTGTAGAAGTACAAGTTTTAGGTTGAAATCTTACCGGAATCGCGAGGAAATCGAGAGAAAAGGGTCTTGGAGCGTGTTTGGCTGAATAGGAGCTGTCATATCACTGTTCAAGTGATGTGATATGGTATTTATAGGCCACAGGGGAGAGGAAAAGAGTTTTGGCCCGGATAGCCCATCCGTGCGGATGGCCCATCCGTGCGGATGGCCCATGCGTGCGGATGGCCATCCGTGCGCATGTTCATCCGTCCGGATAGCTATCCTGACGCGTTGGACTTCTCTGTTTTTGATCGTTTTGATAGTTTTCGAAGTGCGTACGTCCATAATTAGTTTATATTATCATTATATTGTTATTATTATATATGTATATCACTAGGGGTCGTATTTACGTATCCGTAATCCAAAGTTTCGATAATTAACCATCGGTTCCGATTAGAGTATGCGATTGCTAGCGACGTTTCACAGCCATCAGTGAGGGTAGTATAGGTCCTTTCTTGATGTCATCGTGAACGTTATTTCGTGTAGTGCCACAAAGACTGATGGGGTACCGTTTACTCGTATTGTCATCATCGTCATGACGACCGAAGCTACAGCACTCACCCGAGGGTCCTTGTTAGCGTTAATTGTTTACGTTCGACACATCACGGCCACTGAGGAGGGTAGAATAGGTCCTCACTCAATGCCTTCGTGAGTGTTAGTGTGATGATAGTGTAGTATAGTGATATTGTATTTCGAAAATATGCGATTATCCTTCGAATAGCGATATATACGATATAGTTACATTATGATCCGAATCTCCGGTGCTAGGCGTAACGAGTATAACGAGTAGTAACAACGCACAAAAGTGTGGGTTGTTACAGTCTCCTCTACTTTAGGAAATTTCGTCCCGAAATTAATCCAATAGGTAGGCTTCTAAGAGTTGATCTTGTATAAGTAGCGATACAGCGAGTGATTTGACCGTAAGTTGACAGCACGAATGTTTCGAATAAGAGAGATCGACTGCGATAGTGAGAAGGCGACGTAAAGACGAAAGTATTAATCCCACGAGTTGGCATTTCCAAGTGCCTTGTTTGTGTAGAATTCGTTAGTTCGATGCGATTGTAACTTGAAAGGTTTCTCACGACGTAGAGTTAACTGAGTCGATCGTTAACCAACGTTACAAGAAGCGATCGTTTTAGATATTAAGAAAAGGGATTTAGGACGAAAATCTTTTGAAAATTTTCCTTTTAACCTGCGGTCAACAGAATCGATGGTAACCGATGTTGCAAGGAAGTTTAAGTTTTCTAACATTTTAAGGAATTTGAAAATGAAAACAAGGGTTACGAAAACTCTCCTATGATATGGGTTCCCTTTGAAAGTCTTGTTTTTGATCTTGAAAAAAAAGTTTTAAGGAAAAATTGAACTCATGAAGCTCCCTTTGAATATGGAGTTAAGCTGATTCGATGTTACCTCCACATTGTGAGGAATTTCACTTGTTCCATGGTTTTAATAAAAGTGTTATAAAAATCAGTTTTAACCTTTTGAAAAGAATGATTTAGCATCACGCCCCACTTGGCACCTTCCCACGGAAGTTCGTTAATATGTTTAAAACACTTATATATAGGAATTACCAGCGGCGTATCCACCATGTTTTGCCCATATTACTTCCGTTTTGTGAGGCAGTGTCAGGTGTGCCGATATGACTCGGATAGAATTGGGTTTACTCGGCCCAATTGATAGGAGGTCGGACCGAGCATAGGATAGGATCGAATAGATTAATCCAGCGAGTTGATAAGCGAGAAGCGAATAGCGGGTTTTCGATTAGATTCCACATTACACCCACATGGCACGTTTCCACGGGGGTGTACTAACATGGCGAAACACCGTGCTTAACCAGGTTAGCTTTGCCTCGTGAAGCGGTGTCATGTGTACTTAATACCATACGAGCGATAGGCGGTAGATTATACACGATAGGCGATCAGCGATTAGGTGATTAAACGAATGATGCAAACATAACACTAACAATGATGGTGATGATAATCGGATTACGATAAGCGGTAGTTGTTGCGTTGCAAGCGATGGAGGTATGCGATTCGATTTACGCGGTTCGATTGGATTGATTAACACCACGGAGTTGGACTAGCATTAGACCCCACATGGCCTTTTTCCACGAAAGGTTGCTGATATGGCTAAAACACCCTGCCTTAACCATATGAGCTTCATCTCGGGAAGCGAGGTCATGTGCTAACTTAACACGAATATCACGGATAACGGTATAGCGATAGATTGATACACAGCAGACGATAGAGATTCACATAATAAGCGATAGAGTTTTCGAGATGCACATAATAAATGATTGCGATTAGTCGAGTTTTGTTTCGAGTAAGCTTAACGTCACGTTGCGACGCATCACGGCTATCGAGGAGGGTAGAATAGGTCCTCACCCGATAATATCGTGAGCGTTAGTGTGTTTGATGAGATTGCTCGCTATAGACTTACGACCAGTCTTGCGTTGATGCAATTGTCCTGCGAGGTAGACTCCCCAGAGTCCATCGATGAGGCGATTGCATTGCTTTGCAGACTTACGACAAGTCTCACGATGATACGGTTCGTTACGCCTTGCGATTGGGTGTAGTGTGTTGAAAATAATCACAATAGTATATAGGTCTAATAACGTTCAACTCCACGTGGCACTTTCTTCACGGAACTTCGGTAGTATGATAAGGCACACCTTGCCCGACCCCTACTACATTCATCCCGTGTTTTGGTGTCACCTTTTGTCAAAACGCTTATGGCACCTTTAGAATTCACTACGATCACCGTGCACTGACCCGAATAATCCCGTGTGCACCCGCGATTATTCGTTCCTTGCACGTTTATCGTACCTCGTTCTAAGAGTGTAGTGAGGGTAAGACGCATTATTTCGTGATATAGTATATAGTATATAGTATGTGTGTGAATCTAGTCTAAGTGCGACGATTAGAGAACGGAAGAGAAAACAAAAACGAGAGTTAATGTTACACATAGTGGTAACTTCGAATAAAAGAGTAGGTTCGAAACTTAGAAATTAACGTCGAGAATCGTATCATTACAACTTTATCCTACGCTTGCTAGATGTCTGACGCTTGAAGACTTTTGCTGGAGCTGTTGTTGTTGTACTCAAGTTCACGGTTCGATGCGGCAGTTGCGGGTGAAGTGACCGTAACGGTTGCAGTTATTGCAATAGCGACAGTCAGCTCCAACTGGATGATGATAGGTACACGAGTAACACTGAGGATGAAATCCAGTGTAGGCTCGTTTTGGAAACATCGGAACTGTTCGAAGAGGTTCCGGTTGCAGCAGTTCGGTTGTTGATGAGTTCGGGCTTGAAGTCTTTCGCTTGCGGCTGGGTTTGTCGGTGTCTTGCGAGGAGATGTCGTCGTTGGAGGATTCGTCTGAAGACTCGCTTGCGGAGTCTTTGGCTGATTTGTCGGAAGATCCATCGGCAGATTTGTCAGAAGAATCGGCAGCAGATCCGTCCGAAGAATCGTTAGCGGATCCGTCAGAAGAATCGTTAGCTGGTTCATTAGAAGAATCGCCAGCAGATTTGTCAGAAGATTCGTCAGTTGATTCATCAGAAGATTCGTCAACATGTTCGTCTGAAGGATTACTGGCGATTGCTTGATGAGCTTGCTTGACAGGATTTCTTGAGAATAACCCATCCACGAGTCGTTTGTTGTTGATTTCTGCGGCTAAGCGGTATCTTTCTTCGATGGTAGCAGGTCTTGCAGCTTCGACAAAATCACCCACACACTCAGGCAAGCCACGAATGTACTTCGCGATGGCCTTCCCCGGAGTGTTGACTTGACTTGGGCAGATTATGCTAAGCTGTTTGAACCTTGCGGTGTAGCCAGCATTGTCACCCTCGGTTTGCTTGATTTCCCAAAATTCGTTTTCCAGTTTCTGAATCTCGTGAGGAGGACAGTACTCTTTCTCCATGAGCTCTTTCAGCTCATTCCAAGAGAGAGCGTAAGCTGCGGAGATCCCACATTTGTTACGTTCGGAGGTCCACCAGTCGAATGCTCGCGATTGAAATACTCCGGTGGCGCAAGTAGTACGGAGACTATCGGGACACCCACTTTGACGAAGGGTGACTTCGATAGAATCGAACCACTGGAGTAGTTGAGTCGCACCTCCTTCACCCGTGAATTCCATCGGGTCACAGGCTTTGAAGTGCTTGTAGAGAAAAGTAGATTGCGGCTCTCCTGTCTTAACGTCTTCCGAAGCTCGAGAGTGGCTGAGAGAGTGCACTCGAGCGGCAATTTGAGAACTAAGCTTACTCACTCCCTTAATCACAAGTGAAGCAATCTTCTTTTCGGCGCTTCGTTCGGCTTTCCTCTTAGCTACTCGTCTCGAGGTAGAGTTGTTGGAAGGCATCTAGACAGGAAGAGACTTGGAATGAGATTCGATCATAATGATTTTTGAGTTTTGCGTTGCGATTGAGCGCGTTCAAAACTTGGTGCGATAGTATAGTAGTAATACGAATCACATAGGAGCCACGTAGGAAACACGAAATTCCTAAGTCCTCCCACAATGACTTGTTTGTTTATACGTATATATATATATATTTATATAGATGTAACTTGTAATCATGCACATACAGGTCGATTTAGAATAAGCGAGAGCGCGTTGAAGTGAGAAAACGAGAGCGAATGCGATAGATTATGCATTAGTTTTGTTGCGAACATTCGGATTTCGTTTTAGATTGCGATGGCTGTGCGAATTGTGCGTTTATAAAGTAGGGAGTGAAAATCGTTACTTCGAGAAATCGATAAAGCGTAAAGTTTCAAAACGTAAATAAGTTCCAGTCATTGTAAAATTGGCGGGTCGTATGATAGAGTGCCTTGGGTGTTTTAGGCGTGGACTACCCAAGGTAACCCAACTATATTTAACAAGTTCGAGCATGCGCGTTGACCTAGGGGACTTCATGCTTCCACTGGGATGCAGCTCATGGCATTCGTCTTCCTAGTCATCGCGTGGCTCGAGTTATCGTGATAGTCGAGTCCTTGGTGAGAGCTTTTGAAAACCAGTTTATAGAGAATGGGACGACTTATTAAGGTACGGGTTTCACCCCTGGCTTAACAATTTCGTTCCTAATTGTGGCTATGCTCCTCGAATAAATTTGTGAGTTCCACTAGATTTAGAAATGGAGTCTTTTGTCGAGATGTGGATGTCACTCCTAACTCGATGAAAAGTTCTCGTGCTAGAAAAATGCGCTGAGTGAGCAATCCTATCGAGAGTTCTTGGTTTTCACACCTGATCTCGACTGGATCGCTCGGTTTCGTTATGCGAGTATTTTCGAAAACGTGTGTATAGTGTCGGCCTTAGGAAAGGCTAAGTAGTATTTCAGTCTTAGGGAAGGCTTCTTCGTGTGAAGTTGTAGTACGCGGGGTTCACACAAAGTTGTATCTTTTAGCAATTTCGATCGAGAGTATCAAGTAAGCCCAATACAAACCCCACCGGGTTCGTATGAGTCGGCCTGTTGGTACTTAGACTATAGACTAGGTCAATTTCTAAGACGTCGACCCGGAATAGGTCGAGCCTGACCTAATTCCCTATAGTTATGGCTCTGATACCAATCTGTCACACCCCAACCGATGGCGGAATCATCGGGGCGCGGCACTAGGCGAATCAGATTGCTCAAGAGAATCCATAACAACTATATTGCGATAATATTTAATACATTCGTTATCCCATACTAACAAATAATACAATCACATAAGTTATCACAGATTTCTTGTCCTCTCGAACAATACAAATCCGACAACCTAGATTTTAGTTGAGTTTCTAGACTCCCTAGCTTGATTTGATATAGTCTGCGATCTAACCTGCAACATACGTTAAAATATTTGTCAATACAAAAGTATTGGCGAGTATACAGGTTTGAATAGTATAGCATAATAGATTAAAAGTGCTGCGAATCTCCACATGCATAAACGTAATACACGACATATATACTCACAAAACTGATACTACCAACTAAGTCCTCGATGCTCGAATGTACGATGGCATAACTAGACCCCGTCGGGCGCAATAGTACTATACTAGTCGTGGTGGGACGTCGCGAGTATAAGCCCTAGCACATATGCAACTAGCATCACGTATATCTATGCATAACAGTTATTCGCATGTGATAATTCGATTGTTTGAATATTTCGCTTGATAAGTTCGATTTGTTAGAAACGTATGTTACACCCAAAATTCGATTAAAAAGGGTTCAAGTATACTCACAGTGCGTATTTAGCGAGATTACAACTTGATTGAGTCGGTTGCGAGTATGTCTGTAATGATCCTTGAAGAATAGAGTAAACGATATACGGTTAAGCGAGATTACCCTTGAAAAGTTACTCATTTGGTTGGACTGTTCTCATCCGTGCGGATGGACAGGTTATCCGTCCGGATGACAAGTCATCCGTCCGGATGGCATGTTATCCGTGCGGATAACAGTGATCCGTGCGGTTGAGTGTGCGTGCGGATTGACTTTGCTGTGCGTGTGGGTGACATGTCATGCGTGCGGATGGGCGTGCGTGCGGGTGACATGTCATGCGTGCGGATGGGCAGGTCATCCGTGCGGATGGGCAGGTCATCCGTGCGGACTGACCTGTCATCCGTGCGGACTGAGGTCAGCCGTGCGGGCTGACTTGTCATCCGTGCGGGCTGACTTGTCATCCGTGCGGGCTGACTTGTCATCCGTGCGGGCTGACTTGTCATCCGTGCGGACTGACTTGTCTGTTTCGCACTCTGAACACTGTTTCCGAGTGTTTAACGGAAGGAAAACGTTCGTTTTTAATAAGGTAGTGTAATTTCGCACTAACACTTGAAGTTCCGTCAATTCCGACTCGTTCTAACGGCCGGGAATCACCCCGTTCCATCAGACCTGGCCGTTCGTGATGGTTCTTCATAGTTAACTCGAAATCACACAGTTCTTTGGGTAAATAGATAGATTTAGGCGAGATTTGTTACCAAAACGTGTGGAAATCACCCGGATCTGAGTCGTTTATAGTGAAATGAGACCCCAACTTGAAGTTCATAAGAACTCTTGGTGACATCACCTCAAAACGCCTCAAATCCGCAGATTTCACGGTTAGAATTTGAGTTGTGAAAGATAGAATGATGTCGAATCGAGTGTAGATTGTAGAAGTACAAGTTTTAGGTTGAAATCTTACCGGAATCGCGAGGAAATCGAGAGAAAAGGGTCTTGGAGCATGTTTGGCTGAATAGGAGCTGTCACATCACTGTTCAAGTGATGTGATATGGTATTTATAGGCCACAGGGGAGAGGAAAAGGGTTTTGGCCCGGATAGCCCATCCGTGCGGATGGCCATCCGTGCGCATGTCCATCCGTCCGGATGGTCCATCCGTCCGGATAGCTATCCTGACGCGTTGGATTTCTCCGTTTTTGATCGTTTTGATAGTTTTCGAAGTGCGTACGTCCATAATTAGTTTATATTATCATTATATTGTTATTATTATATATGTATATCACTAGGGGTCGTATTTACGTATCCGTAATCCAAAGTTTCGATAATTAACCATCGGTTCCGATTCGAGTATGCGATTGCTAGCGACGTTTCACAGCCATCAGTGAGGGTAGTATAGGTCCTTTCTTGATGTCATCGTGAACGTTATTTCGTGTAGTGCCACAAAGACTGACGGGGTACCGTTTACTCGTATTGTCATCATTGTCATGACGACCGAAGCTACAGCACTCACCCGAGGGTCCTTGTTAGCGTTAATTGTTTACGTTCGACACGTAACGGCCACTGAGGAGGGTAGAATAGGTCCTCACTCAATGCCTTCGTGAGTGTTAGTGTGATGATAGTGTAGTATAGTGATATTGTATTTCGAAAATATGCGATTATCCTTCGAATAGCGATATATACGATATAGTTACATTATGATCCGAATCTCCGGTGCTAGGCGTAACGAGTATAACGAGTAGTAACAACGCACAAAAGTGCGGGTTGTTACATATGGTCTATGTGAAATATATAATGGGATAAAGAATACGTTTGATAAAATAATAAATTTTGAAAATCGCATAAGTAGAGATTTGATTAATGGTAAACAATTTAGGTATACAATATGATCGAGTTTGCATAATAAGATATTTTGAAGAGACGTTTTGGTAACGATCACCTAGGTAAGGGAATCACCCCTAACTCGTTGGTGAGATAGTTTTAAGAAAAGGGGAGTGGAGTTAATCGTCAAGGTAAGGAAGTCACTTCTATCTCGATGATATGTCTCCACTTGTCGTTACAAGAAATATGAATTTAAATTATATGAAGTCATGCATATGTATAAATGTATGCAAAGGATTTAATATGTTGTGTGTGTGCGAGGAGTAAATATCGAAAGTAAATTCGAATTTGAAAGTTTGCATCGTATGAAATAAATAATAGAAACACATGTTTGATTAAAATTTGGGATGGTTCCAAAGCAGAACCTTGACTAACCAAAGTGGTCGAAAGGTCTTTGGAATTTGCGGAGCATGCTTTGGCCTAATAGGTGAAATACTCTCGCTGATAAGTCGGTTAACGGTATTTACCCTTCCGGTTACTACATGTCCCAAATCAATCGAAATTTCGAGACTTGGCGGGATTTATGAAGAAAATCAAGGAGTGGAACTAGTCGACAAGGTGCAGGTTTCACCCCTAACTTGGCGATTTAGTATCCTAAGTGTGGTTGGTACTCGCCGGGTCAAAATTTAATCTCAACACTCTGACGAGGGTCCACTAGAATTTGAAATTTGAATTTCTCCATCGAGGTGAGGATTTCACTCCTAACTTGATGGTGAATTCCATGTAAAAGGAAAAGTAGATGGATTGAGAGTTGTTCACCAAATTGTGGGTTTCACGCCTATTTTGGTGAAGTCGTCTCGTTTGTGTATTATGAGTGTTTTCGGATTTAGAAATATCGAGTAAAATGCATGAGGGAAGTGTATGTCAAAGGAATACGCAAACAAGTATAAACACGTAAGAGGGCATATCAAGAATGGTACATAAATAATGAAATGATAAATCAAGTATTAACACATAGAGAAATAGGTCAAGAATAATACGTAAAGGATCGAACAACGAAACAAGTATTAACCCATTATAAGACAAGCATTAATGCATAAGAATAACATGTCGAATATTACCCACAAGTGACATACATGTTTAAAAGAGCATAAATAAGAAACAAATAAAGTATCATGTAGTAGTTCAAGCAAAACATACGAATAAGGTTCTAAAACTATAGACTAGGTAAAAGCATTCCTACTTTTCCTAATTCCCTATAGTTATGGCTCTGATACCAATCTGTCACACCCCAACCAATGGCGGAAACATCGGGATGAGACGAAGTGTGAAGATTGCTAGAGACATCATAACGCTATTTGTGACAATGTTTAATAAACCGATTTCATTTCATAATTCAATTGTCAACATTACAAGGAAATCAAATAACAACAAGTTCAAAGGAAACACATGATAACATAATCAAAATTGATACAACATATTAAACCTAAACGTCTATATGTGTATCTAGGCATCAACACTACTTCTTTTCATAGCATCGTCATCATCAACCTGTAACATGTTTAAAATACAATTCAATGCAAAAGCAAAGGCGAGTATACAAGTTTGGTACGTACATAACAAAAGATAAGTTTTAAACAATTCCTCATAACAAGCATGTGATTCAAGATAAACAATAAATTTGGCATGTGTCAAACATATCAAACCAATAATGAAACGAAAGATGCTCATGACATAACCACAAGTCTACGGGCGGGTCGTTAATCCTATAGCGCTACATATGTCACGGTTAGGCTCGTACGAAGTTAATGATAAGTTTAACACATAATGTCCTCAACCCAAGTTTAAAGTATCAAGCAATCACGTATACAAGCATGTTATAGGAATGTTCATGTGTTTAAGCAAAATGTTCATGTGTAAGTTTTTTATAAGTAAACATGTTACACCCCAAAAGTGGTAAAAGTAAAAGAGGGGAATACGAGTATACTCACATAATTGCTAAGTCTTCCGATTATCCAAGTGTTGACGAGTGTATGACATTAGGAGGATGGAACACCGAGGTAACTCTATATGGCAAACGAAGGTACATGAGTACACGAAATTATAACGGAGGATTTGGATTGGAATATAGAGTATAACTCGTCGATATAAATGTAAATGTAAATATATATATATATATATGTATATACATATATAGGGTAGGGTTCCAGCGTGAACAACCTCCCAAGAGTGAACTGCGTGAACAGATATGGACCCTTAATTTCCTTTTTAGTTATTAAGGGTAGGATTGTTATTATATAAAAAATTAGATTTAAATCATTATTTTAATAATTGAATTAAGTTACATCTTTCCTAATTTAAATTCATTATCCACATTATGTTTATTTATTAATAAGATAATTATCAAAACAAACAACAAATCACCAGATTTCAATTTTAATTTTTATTTTAGATTTCATCACCAGAATTCAAATTTTGATTTTTAAGATCCACGTAACCTTCATATTTCAACGGTATACACATGTGTACTTTGATATAAATAGAACAGTACACATATGTACTCAGCATCGTACATATGTGTATAGTAATTCACAGGTGTACATCAACATTCAATACAAAAAAAAATTCCGAGATATCACAAAAACAGACGATATACACATGTGCACATCACATTAAAAAGAGGGCAAACTCAGAATACACATGTGTACATCGCATTTAAACAAATAATTATTTTAATAATTGAATTAAGTTACATCTTTTCTAATCCTTGATTTGTGAGAGATTTATGCAATCAATTTAAGAGGATAATTGATTACTTGATTTGTGAGAGCTTTATGCAATCAATTTAAGATTGAAATTACACATATACCCTTTTTGTATTTAATTAAATGGAAAAAGTTAACCAAATAATTACCATCATGCCACTCACTTTAATCTCAAGATCATAAAAATCAAGGGTCTAGATCAGTTCACGCAGTTCACTCTTGGGATTTTGTTCACGTTTGAACCTAATCCTACATATATATATATTTATAAGGTATAAGTAATAATTCTATATTAATACTATCAAAGTATTGTTGAAAAGTTGTCGAAAATAAGAATAATTATACATTTATATCTATTTTATAAAAGTTAATCAAATTTGATAGGTTTCTATTTATAAAATTAACGCGTTTCGTTTTACATAAATTTTACGAAAAACGGGCAGAGTTTCCTCTGTTTTTTTTTTTTTTTTTTGACGAGCCCAACAACACAAGTTGTCGATTTATTTGTCAAAATTCAGCAATCAACGAAACATTGTATATTTATACTAGTTAAGTAACGAAAATATGCGTGTTTGTAGAAGTTTCAAAAACGCGAATAACGAACACGTTCAAATAACTAAATATATAAACAATAACAATAAGAATTTGCGTCGTTAAGATTATACCAAGTCTCGGATCGACAGTTGGCCAGCTTTGACTAAGTTTGACCCGATGATGACTGCTTGACCGATGTTAACTGTTTGACCGGAACACCGAACCGAATCTGGTTGTGACATGACCCGAGCCCGAGAATGAAACCCAATCTTAAACTAAACCGAATGAACATAACCTGCGCCAACCACGGTACCGAGTCTGAACCGCACTCGGACTCAATCGAGACATCAACTGAACCGTAATACAAGCCGAGTCTCGAGCCAGATGTTGACCAGCTTTGACCGGTCAACTCGAACCGAAATCCAACTGAACCGAGTCTCTCGAAACCACCTCGAACCCGAACCAGACAACCAATCAAATCATCAACGAACTTTCAAAAAAAAAAAAATTAGGAGTAAACAGGGGGTGTTACCGTGAACTCGTCGGACCCGAACTGATGTTGATCAGAACTCGAGTCGAGACCCGAGCCAAGCCGGAACCAGAGTCGCCGGGACCACTGTCGCCGCTACCGTATGCCGTCGTCGACGATGGCGATCGGCCATCTGTCAAAGAGAGAGACGAACGAGAGGGGAGTGCGGTGTGCTGTCGGCTGAACCGACGCCGGAGAAGCAGGGGGTGGAGGATGAAAGAGGTCAGGTGGGTGTTCGCCGCGGTGTGTTGCCGGAAATCCGCCCGGAGTTGCTCCGGTCGCCGGAGACAAGGGAGAGAAGAAGGGGGTGTCTTGCGGCTGATGCTCTCAAATGTTAGGGTTTAGGGTATTTTATATATTCAAGTAAATACACAAATGGTCCCTCAACTTAAAGAGTTAATTAAATGGTCACATTAACTTGGTTGAAGTTGATCTCTTAGAACTAACTCGGTTAACTAAATTACCTTTAAATTATTTAAGTTAATTAATTAATAAGTAGTTTTTTTTTGTTACAAGAATAGATAATTAATTACACAGATAATTAACCATATAAAAACTTTTCGATGGTTATTTAATTCGTGAAAAATCTACATTGGTTCAAGTTTAGGATTCGAAATTCAAAACGGGCCGGTTTTCGGGGATCCATTTTGACGGATGTTACACAATTTGAGGTAAATGTTTATGTTATACCTATTATATTTGTTCTTGTGGATTCATGCAAACTCTAGACATCCAAACAACCGGCCGTGGTTAATTGCTTATGCCTGATGAGCATGTGATTGATTGTATGTGAATGTATTAATTGTTATCTGATATCATTGATGCTATTGAAATGCTAAAACTGCTACAAACTGTTGTGTTGATTCGTGACATGTTGATTAGGGTTTTTTGATCGTAGAAACTGCAAACTGTTACATTGTTACTGTGTGAATAGGGTTGGTCCGACCTTGTGAAGTCACAAGAGTCCGAGTTTATAACAAAACACATTGTCCGAGTTTAATGTTTTAAATGATTCAGGGTTTACATTTGGCCTATAAGATATCTAAATTTAATTATATATATAAAGTGGTCCGAACTTGTATAGCATGTTATGAATTATTTATCAAACTGTCATCTGGATTGGAATATCATACATAGGGGAAAGTTACTGTACAAATAAAGTTAACGTACTAAACGTACGAATAACATGAAAAAGCAAAAAGCATTAGGTGGCATTTTTGTAATTATTTGCTTGTAGGGTAATTATCAAAATTACTCTACAATTGATACTGTAGAGTAATTTTGATCTTGTAGAGTAATTTTGTAAAATGTTCTTCTAGAGTAAATTTGATCTTATAGGGTAATTATCAAAATTACACTAACCCCCCCCCCCCCCATCCCCCAAAAACCTAAAAAAAAAAACCTAACCCCCCCCCCCCCCCCCCCCAAACTAAAGCTAAACCCCATAACTAAATGCTAACAAAATTACTCTACATGATCAGTTTACAAAATTACTCTACAAGATCAAAATTACTCTACAAGACCATTTGTAGAGTAAAGTTGAATTTTATGTTGTTTTGATTCACTTATAAAGTAATTTTGATGCAGAGTAATTTTGATACACTTGTAGAGTAATTTTGATAATTACCCTACAAAAACAAAATTACACTACAAGAACATTTTACAAAATTACTCTACAAAAGATCAAAATTACTCCACAGGATCATTTGTAGAGTAATTTTGATAGTTACTGATAATTACAAAAATGCTACCCGCGTTTTTTTGTCTTTTCCTTCAGTTCGTACGTTTTGTACGTTTATTTGATCTTTTACCATCATATATAATGGTCCGAGTTTGGAAAAGAAATAGAGGAAATTCTGAATTGGTATTGTCCGAACTTGTTAATGTATTGTAAAATAGGGAGTCATGGTTTATGTATTGTAAAATAGGAGTCGGGGTTTTTACCCATTGTCCGAATTTAAGGAGGGAATTAACTTGAGATGCCACATTCTGGGTTTATGTATTGGAGTATGGGCCGGATTTAATGGGCTTGGGGTATCCAGGCTGGAACTTAAACAATCAGAACTTATAAATAATGCATAATAGTCAGGATATGTGTGTGAAGAAGTGTTGTTCGAGAATAATATGCTCCGAATTTACTAAGGTTCCTTGGATATGAAAAAGCAATGATGTTTCAGAATTTAGAAAGTGAAACATGTGTCCGATTTTAATAAACATGTGGGCCGGGTTTCTTAGTTGGTCCGAGTTTGGGGTTGCAAAATGAATCAGAGTTTATGTAGTAGATATTATGTCCGAGTTCTTTCACATGTTCAGGATTTACAAAAAGGAAAGGGTTTGGGATGAGATCATTCATGTGGCCGGTTAAATATAAGGGGTATGAGTGGGTCGGCTATATTATATTACATATCATGTTCAGGATTTTTTTCAAAAGAACCCGTATATAAATTACATATTATGTTCCGGATTTTTTAAGTTATTAATATGAGTTTACTTTGGAGTGTAATAACAGTCAGAATTTATATATTCAGGGGGTGTTTGGGATTCCTTCTCAAAAAGGACTTATTGACTTATATAAGTCATAAGTGAGAAGTTACAAATTATAACTTCTCAAAAACAACTTCTCACCACACAAAACTATCTTATATAAGCTAACCCAAACACTATCAAAACAACTTATTAACTTTTATAAGTCAATAAGTTATAAGTTGCTACAAAATAAGCTAACCCAAACACCCCCTCATTTAGTGGGCCGGATTTATGAAAGAGTCCGAACTCTTTTGAATGTTACACATGTGTTAGTGGGCCGATGTCAAATCTTGATGGATGTGCTGAGAATATTAGTGGTTGGGCTAGGGGGTTTTATTGAGTATTATATATACGAAGTTGTTTTAAAGAATAGTGGGGATTTCAGATTTAATGGCACATTCATATTGTAATTACAAAATCATGGCAATCAATTGAATATCATATATATATATATATATATGGACTAAATTGTATATATGGGGTAGGAATCCTGTACATTAATCCAGAAGTGTGAGAAGTGTATTATAACACTATATATAACACTATATAACACCATATAAACACCGTGTAACACCATATAACACCATCTAACACTATGTAACACTATATAACACTATATAACAAATATAACACTATACATCTATCATAGACATGCTATTAGACAAAATATAGTGTTATATTTGTTATGTAGTGTTATATAGTGTTACATAGTGTTATATGGTGTTATATGGTGTTACATATTGTTATACGGGAGTATAGTGTTTTCTGGATTAATGTACAGGATCCTCAATCTATATGGGAGTATAGTCATATCCGAATTTAATTAGATTATAACTAGTTCAGTTATTAAGTTTGTGCGATATCCGTGTTTCTTGAAATCACACTATATGCTATCAACTATTATCACCAACTAGAAAACCCATTGTGCGTTACTGTATGTTAACTTGTCAACTTGATTACATTAAACATTGTTGTTTGGACTTAGGGCATTGCAAAACCCTACTCGTATACTTACTTACATGATACATGATACATGATACTATACCTTAGGTCGCGTGTAACGGACCTAACACTTAATTAACACGTAGAAGTGCGTAACACAAACCGAGCAAACTAAGGTGAGTTCACTACTTATTCACAAGCATGCGTCCCGGGGGGACAAACAAACTACTATTCATGAAAGGAATACTTTTTAAACTATTATTCCTGTGAGGAATACTTTTTCTATATGGTGTAGTTTAAATTCGATGTTGGTTAATAAACTCAAACTCTATCACGAAAGTCCCTACTTACTACCGAGCTAGTTGCCTGGGAGGCAACGGAGTATTAGTTGATAGCACTATAAGGCCTGACAAACCTCACACCGTGCTAGGAGCCGGACGTGAACTAATGACCTTAAACACTTTGGTCAATGATGATAGACATTGATGAGGGCACAACAAACAGAACAGTCAATTGGTACATAATTTATTATTCGTAACATGTCTTTAAACTAAACACATACTGGATGTACATTAAACAAAACAGTGAACACACCAACTTTATGCTGACACACTTTTTATGCATGCTTGCAGGTGTTAGGTACATCGTGCTTTGGAACTTGTAGTTTGAGGAGCGAGGAGTGTCATGGGGCGTGTTGCTTGATGAATAATTAAATTTATACTTTTTAAACAATTTGGTTTCGTATGATTATAACATTTACAATTGTTTTTGCTGAACATAAACTTGTTGAAACGTTATTTATGAAATGCATTATTCATGTTAGACATGATGTTAGTGTTAATATTATTTACTGTTAGTTCAACATGATTAGTGGCTAGATCCTGGTACGTCACACGTCTCGCGATGAAATCCGCATGTGGTATTTTGGGGGTGTAACATTGTTGATGTACCTCTTGATTGTGACAAGTGAAGAAGTTTTGTAGATCCGACAGTGTGAAGCCGAACATCACGAGCATCATTCAAGGGGGAGTTTGTTGATGCACTTAGTGTGGATGCCGCTAGTGACGTTCGAGACCGTTCAAGTCACGACCGAAGTCGATGACGTTTCTCCATCGGTTCGACTCGACGTACGAGATGCTGACGACGATACGATACAATACGAGAATGGCATCATCATCATAACATCATGATGACATCATGATGATGATGTCGTGATTATTCATAACTTGGCAATATAATTGTTTATGTACACACACGAAACATATGTATATCATGCAGGCCACATGAAATGTATGTATATCATACAAGGCTACACGAAATATATGTATATCATGCAAGTCTACACGAAACATGACTTGTACGAAATGTATTTATACTCACACATGAAATAGTGGACACGAAACAAGTATGATTCGTGTAACAAAAGAAGTATTTCTTGTGATGTGTCACTGCTTCGTATGTTCACCTGCTCGCCTATAAATACAACAGGTTAAAATTTAATCTATAAGAGTGCATTTTGAGAGAGTTTTGGAGCTTATTCTGGATATAATGTACTGACACTCTGTCAAAATCAATTGAGAGAGTTTTGGAGCTTATCAGGGATTCCACACCTGTGTTTATGCATTTGATAACTTGAAATTACATTGTTCTTGGATCCTTTCAGGTACCTACAAAGGCTATATTTCAAAAGAAGGGAGTGAATTCAAGCCTTGATATCAGTTAATTTTATTTTGAATTTAAATGATATGATAGTATTTGAATATATAAAACTTTTGTTCTTGGTATTTTTGTTTTAATCATTATAATTATAATCTGGTATTAATATTATTTACACATATATAGGGATGAGTTAAGGAAACCCCTAGTTGTAAAAACCGTTAAAACTTTCGTAAAAAAAGTTTTTTCTAGATTCTTTGTCCAAAACTTTTTAAAATTTTGTAACTTTTTTCATAAAGAAAAATCGTGTGTGTAAATTTACTTCAATGTAAAACAAAATTACATAGGTGTAACCCGTCAAAAGTTTGATTTTTTTTTTTTTTGGCTTTGGTATTTTTTGACTGTAATCTAAATGAAAAATAAATGAAGGTTTGACTTTATATATATAGGATTAGGTTCAAGAGTGAACAACTTTTTGAGAGTGGACTGAGTGAACTAATCTTCGCCCTTGATCATTTTTTTAGATTAAAAGGGCAAGATTGACATTAGCCACAAGTATGTTTAATTAAAATCACTTAATTTTCTCATCTCTTAACTTTCTTTCTCCCTCCCTCTTTCATTTTTTAATATTTCTCCATCATTTCTTTATCCATATAATTTGTTTTAATTTTTAACTTGAATATTGTTTTTCTTTTATTATCCGTATATATAGATATCATAATATATTGTTTTTAACTTTTTATAATTTTCAATAAATATTAAAAAAATTCTTTGAGATTGAAATTGTAATTATTTTTGGGCATTAACTTATTTTTTTTGAATATGTGATGATGTTATTTATTTTTGCATACACGTGATATGTTTCATTTTCATTAATTTCATAATTTTTATATGAATCTACTCGTGTGCATGCATAATATACTATATGTTGTTAATATACATATATGCAGCCATTTTTGAATATAATACACAGATGTATAAAAGACTATACATGTGTATAAACTGATAGTTAGCGAGACTGTACACATGTGTATAAACTAACACATGTGTATATTGTATAAAATGATAGTTAGCGAGACTGTACACATGTGTATAAACTAACAACTATATATCTTGTATAAACTAATACTGGCGAGATTGTACACATGTGTATACAGTAACAACTGTGTATCTTGTATATACAGAAACTAGCGAGATTTTAGGGATTTTGATTATATTGTTTAATAAATGCAATTTACAAAAGACGCAAATACCCTTCTGTCAATTAATTTAAAGGGAAGTTACAATATTATAATTACAATCTTGTCATTTTTTAAAAATCTCTAGATGATGTAATACAATGGCCCATATTAGTTCACACAGTTCACTCTCAACCTAGTGTTCACTCTAGAACCCTACCATATATATATATATATATATATATATATAGGGTAAGGTTCATTCGAGAACCACTTTTATTGTGAGAACCATGAGAACCAATGTGAACACAAAAAAACCTACCCCCCAAGCTAAATGCTAAAAACTAAACACCCCCCCCCCCCCCCAAGCTAAAATGCTAAAAACTAAACCCCCAAAAAACCTAAAAAACACAAAAAAAAATAATATTTTTTACCTCAAAATCGCTACTTTTAGTAGCCAATTTTTTTTTTATAAATTTAAAAAAAAATTGGTAACGAAAATTAGCGATTTTGACTTAAAAAATATTAAAAAGAAAATGTGTGTTTTTTAGCTATTTTAGGTATTTTTTGTTGTGTTCATATTCGTTATTGCGGTTCTCGCAATAAAGGGTGGTTCCTAACGTATAGAACGCTAAATATTGTGAGAACCATGAGAACGAATGAAAAAAAACGCAAGAACTTGGTAAAAAACAATTCAAAAAAAAAAAAGACACATACAATGTGAGAAATTTAATTCACGCGTTGAAATTATATGAATTCATAAATAAAGAAAATTTATACATATGTAAAAAATCTAATAAGAGTGGCTTTGAAAGGAGAAATGAATTATTTGATGTTGTAAATTCTTTTTTTTTTTTTTATGTTGTATCTTAATTCCACTAAGGTTTGTATTAAAAAAATTGGTTTTGATTGGTTTTTTTCATTACTTCTCATGGTTCTCGCAATATTTAGCGTTGTCAAGATAACTCTCCCCTATATATATATATATATGACAAATATCTTAGTTGTATGTTCATTTACATTTGTGTAAAATTTGGTTAAAAAACTCGCACACAAAGTGGGATATCGGAGTTCTTAAGCTCTCACAACTCAGAGGAGTTCCTTATTGAACTTGATCCTATATACACACATAGACACAGATAGGGGGATCATTTGAGAATAAAATTAATGTTAGAAGAAAAAAGAAGAAATGACATAATGGTAAAACAATAAATAATTTATAACTCCTTCATTATTTATTTTCTCTTTCATTAATTAGCAAAAACACTTTATCCTACATATTTCAAAATTTATCCTACAAGTATCGAAATTTATGGTACATATATCCTACACAAATCCAAATTTATCCTACACATATCAAAAATTGTCTTTCACCGTAATTAGATTGTCTTGAAAGATAATATTTTATAAATGAGTTACAAGTTTAATTAGTTAGCTAATTAAAGGGAATACAATAAATTAATTAAATTGAAATTTACATATACGTCCTTATAATAACATTAAACACATATATCAAATGGAGAAATTCTATTGGTTTAAAACTTATAATATCTATTCTTACAAAAAAATGTCATTTAAACCCTCCGATATATATAGATAAGATACACAAATAAACAGATTGCCATGCTACATTGATTGTATATTTCCCATGTCATTGTTTACCTAACACACAATGACAATGACAAATAAAAATATATTAATCTTTATATCACCTATTTTAACTATAAGAGTAAAATGCCATTTTCGTCTTTTTAGTTTGATCATTTTTGCAACTTTCGTTCAAATGTTTGTTTTTCATTCAAAAAAGTTTGAAATCTTGCCATTTTCATCCCTAGGGCCAAATTTCAAGGGACGAAAGTCACAATAAATTGCCAAACCTCAAGGATGAAAATGGGGAAAAAAAAAAAACAAAAGTAAAGGACTAAAATACACATAAAGGTCATTTTTATTGGAACATGAAAATATGTCCAAATCTCATGGACGATTTTGACATTTTACTCTAACTATAAAGTAAAAAAGGTATAGAGAAAAATTCAAACAAGTCAACAAAGAAACTTCCAAAACCATAGAGAAAAATGACATACAAAATAAATTGGATACAAAAGTCCAAGGTTAGTAACATATATACGTACAAAAACATCTTAAATGTTGTGGGTGCTTACAAACTATATAAACTAGATCAAAGTTAGAGTAACATATAATAAACAAAAATCATCATCTGAGAAAAAAAGCTATAAACAAGTTATAAGTTGTATGAGCGAATAACATCACCGGAATAAACTGACCCGAGGAAGATAGGAGATGCGACTTTAGTGGGAGAAGCCTAAAGTGATCCCCTAGTTTTACAAATGAGCTGAGATGCAAGTATGAGAGGAGTTATAAAACCATAAAAAGTAAAGGCGGGTTAGACTTAGAATAGTTAAATAATAGCGCAAAAACGAAAATTCTTAAAAATAATGGTCTAGAGCACTTGCCTCACTATTTGAAATAACAAAATAAAATATTACCACCAACATAATAAAATGAAATAACGAAAAAGAGAGGTCTGTAGCGGTCTAACAAATAAACGGATATATAGCCAACAAAATAAACATAATGACATACACACATACACATAAATACACACATACACATATGTCGAATCCATTATTAAAATGGCTTGGCGTTACTAACCTTAGATTCGGCGGGATCTGGTTCAGGTTCGTCCTCTTGTCGTCATGGTGACGGTTCCTCTTGCGGGGTGTCGGGTCTTGAGCTGCAGCCACAACAAAATCTAGTTAGAGGGCCCGAGGGGATTCACCCCGAGGGCACTCCGACGCTCAAGTCAGTATCACGTATGGCAATGATAATTATAAGTGCAAGTAAAGGGTATAGTTTAGAGAGTGGGAGAAGAAGGGCAGGAGTTGCAAAGGAGATGGGGGAGAGGATAACCTTTGATGGTGGGAGATCTCGTCTGCCTCTTTAAGAAGATGAACTTTCTATTTATAACAGTATTCTTGGGCCTTAACCCTAATGGGTTGGCCCAAGAGGGGTTTTTCTAGAATCAGGCCCACATGGACCCACTGAGCATGTGGGGAAAATCTAAATGGGCTCAGGCCGAGTCACCATTTCATAGGGGTAAGCCCAGACGAGGAGCCCAAGCGGGGACCGTCGTCGTCAAGTCATCCCTAGTCCAAGCCCATTCACTTATGGATAGGCGCAGGACTTGTTCTGGTCCCGGAAAATCTAAGCGGGTCGTTATCCGCCCTTTAACTGTCACCCCTATCTGTCGGGTAAACATAGTCTAAGGCGCGTTATGCCAAACCAATCTACTTTGTTATCCTTGGGGTTACCTTGCATTCAGCATTCAAAACAGCAAGGTGACACCACAAGTAGGGTAGCTTGGTACCGTACTTCAATCTATGGCTCCTTTAAGGCACTTTACCCAATGTACTCATTTGAGAATACTTTTCTTGAGAGCGTTCATGATATTTAGACTATCTTTCCATGTCCCTCTTAAAGGCATTTCAATCAAGGTACTCGTTCAAGAGTAGTTTCTCCAGGAGCATCGGCTGGGATACCTTATTTACCGTTCATACTTTTTGTTTGGCGTTCCTTCGATGAGGGCTGTTGGCATGCTTAAGCTGTTAAAACTTTTTCAAGAATTTGCTTTGTACCATGTTTAAGCCATTAAGGCTTTCTATGGGTCGCTTTGTAACTTTTTAAGTTGTTAAAGCTTTGTATAGACCCGTTTTGTAACTTGTTTAAGTTGTTAAAGCTTTGTACAGGTTTGCTTCGTAACTTTCTTGAGTTATAAGTTTGCTTCGTAACTTGCTTGAATTGTTAAAGCTTTGTGCAAGTTTGCTTCGTAACCTGCTTGAGTTGTTAAAGCTTTGTACAAGTTTGCTTCGTAAACTGTTTGAGTTGTTAAAGCTTTGTGTAGTTTGCTTTGTAACTCATCTAAGTTGTGAAGGCTTTGTATAAGTTTGCTTCGTAACTTTCTTGAGTTGTTAAAGCTTCGTGTAGTTTGCTTTGTAACTCATCTAAGTTGTGAAGGCTTTGTATAAGTTTTCTTCGTAACTTTCTTGAGTTATTAAAGCTTCGTGTAGTTCGCTTTGTAACTCGTTCAAGTTGTGAACGCTTTGCATAGGCCCGCTTTGTAACTTGTTTAACTTGTTAAAGCTTTTGATGGACCTTTGTTAGGAAACTTTATTTGTAAGTATTGAAGAAAATCACAATCAACTGGATCTATGAAGAGATAACAGTCCTGAAGATCACAACAAGAAGAAGAAGATCAGATATGACAACTGAAATGCACAACATCTACTTCAAAGAATCACAAGTTGATCAAGAGCTGAATTGGATTATCAGATAAGGTCATTTCTGATGGATCTGATGATATTTCTGATGAAATATCATCAGTTTCTGACGATTCTGATCATCAGGATTTTCTGATGATTCGTTCACCAGAATTTCTGATGAAGTGGTTTATCAGAAATTCTGATGAATACCCCACTTGTCTGAAATCAGCTCTATCCTACCACAATAACCGAAGCAAATTGACATTATTGGATATCATGATTACAAAGGCAACTAAACTATTGGATTCAATGAATATGTCAAATGGCTACTTTTTGCAGGACTTATCGCATGAATAAACTATTGTTTATTCATGTACCCAGCCTTCTATAAATATAAGGCTCAACCAGCAGACGACAATTGAGTTTGAAGCCTAGCATTCATATACACTACACAAACTCCATTGCCCTCTCACCCACAGAATTCAAGATTCATTTGTATTAGATAATAATCTTACAATCACCTTGTAAACTATTTTGTTTCAAAGTGATATAAACTTGATAATTCTGTAGGTCTTGTTTCTGGAAGTCTGATTTCCATTTCCGCACATCTTTTTCACATCTACTGAAATCACTTGCCATATTACGTGAAAAGAAGTTGTTTAGGCCATACTGGGTCCAACAATTGGTATCAGAGCAGATTGAATAAACTATTTTCAAACGATCAATCGCTCATCTTCTTTTCTCTAAATATGGCCAACTTTCAATCCTGGAATAATGCTTTTAACATTGGTTCTATGTCTAAACCTCCGACTCTAGTCAGAGAGGAATACCCCCAATGGAAAATCACGATGGTCAATTTCCTCAATGGTCATGACCGAGCTCTGCTTCAATCCATTGAAAGGGGTCCACATATACCAATGACTGAAATACCAGCTATTCCAGCAACTGACCAATCACCTGCTATCCCTGCCTCCCGAGCTCCCAAAAGTGAAATACTTTGGAGTGAGGAAGACAAGGAAAAGTTGGCTGGGGATGAAAGGGCAAAGTCACTTTTAATAATGGCCATCCCCAATGACATATTTTCACAAGTTGATGCATGTGCATCAGCCAAGGAAATATTGGATCAGTTGGAAAATCTTTGTGAAGGAGGAGAAAGGATGAGAAGAAACAAGAGAACAAACAATGTCTCATCTTATGAAAGGTTTAAAAGTTTGCCAAATGAAAGATTAAATTATACATATCAAAGATTCACAAAACTTTTAAACGAGCTAAAGAAATTTGGAATAACAAATTCAAATGATGAAAGAAACATAAAATTTCTTGATGCTCTTCCTAGAGAATGGATAAGTCTAACCATGACTTTGTCCTCAACCTTAGAACTAGGAAACATGAGTCTCCATGACTTATACAGCATCTTGATCACCAGAGAGGAATAAATATTTGAAGAAACCATTCAAAGAGGGGGGATCTTTAACTCTTATCTCAAACTCACAAAGAACAACTCCTGCCAATGATCCACAACCATCAAACAGCCAAAATCTTGAAATGTTTGATACATCATCAGATTTTTCAGCCTTTGCTGAAGCAATAGCACTGCTCACCAAAACATTTGAGCAGAGGTTGAGGGGAGGAAGCCAGAGATACCAGAGAAGTGACAGATGAAGGATGGATGGAAGATCTAAAGAGGAGGTTAGATCTAAGGATAAAGGGAAGGCTGAAGTTGTGTGTTACAAGTGCAAGCAGAGAGGTCACTATGCATCAGAGTGCAAGACCAAGAAGCTCAAGGATGTTGCTTATTATGAGAAAAAGCTAGAAGAAGCCAAGAAGCAGCAACAAGTCAGCTTAATTGCAGGAACAGATACATGGTTATCTGATGATGAAGAAGAAGAAGAATTGGCAAATTTCTGCCTCATGGCACTTTCTGAAGGTCTACCAGAAACTTCAGAACAAAAGGTAAATTTAGATAATCTTGATCTTGAACACAAGCTAAACAAGCTCACGTCAGATTTTCTAAATCTACAAGAAAAGCATCAATCAGATATTAGAAAATCTGATGAGTTGCAAAGGACTATGAATAAAATCATTCTTGAAAACCAATTACTCATAGAAGAAAGTTTAGATCACAGAGCTAAAATTGAGTTCTATGAAAATGAAAGAAAAGATCTTTACAAGAAAATCAATGATAAAGAAATCAATGTAAGAGGTTTTCAACAAGCCAAAGAATTCATAAATTTCATTGAGTCTACACCAAAGAAAAAAGGAGAGGGTTTAGGATATATAAAATCAAGAGGAAATAAACCCACTGTCTTTGTAAAAGCAACTCATCAGATTTCTGATAAATTTTCATCAGAATCTGATTCTGAATCTTGCAAGTCAACCTGTTCTGAATACTCTTTTGAAAAACCAAACTTCAAAGCAAACATAAGTGAATGCAGTCAAGAATCTTTAAAGATTCCAGAAGCAGTTCACTCATCTTTTCAAAATTATCCACTCATTCCATCACAAGAAAAAATATCAGAAAATTCTGATAAATCTTGTATGTGTGTTGACATACTGAAGCTTGTTCAACAACATCTCCAAAAGAAAAATGAAAAATGTGTTTATGGCTCAGCATATAACAGAATTTCTGATGAAAAGCTAACAAGAAAAAATAATTTGATTAGAATCCCATCAGAAAAAGTACCCAAGCATGCCTGGGTACCAAAAACCCTCTAATTTTTTTCATTTCAGGACCATCATATGCAGCAGATCTGGTACTGTGATTCAGGAAGCTCCAAGCACATGACTGGGGACAGGAGCTTACTCAGCAACTTTGTTCCAAAGCTGGGTAGAATGGTAAATTTTGGAAATGGAGTAAAAGGGAGGATCATGGGATATGGATGCATAAGGTATGGATGTTTGACCATAGAAAAAGTAGCCTATGTTGAAGGTTTAAAGAACAATTTGCTATTCTATGGTCTGTTCTGTGATAAAAGTCTCTTAGATAACCTTATCAAATGAAAAATGCATGATAAATTGTTTTAATGATAATCAAAGAAAAATCATATATCTAATAACTCACCAGAAAATCTGATGCATCATTAGAAAATCTGATCCATCATCAGAACATCTGATAAATCATCAGAAATTCTGATGATTCATCAGAAAAACAAGCTGGATTATCAGAATCATCATTGATCATTAAAACAAACCCCTGCATGTCATCATCCATTTTCATATCTCTTGATAGCATATTCATATTTTTTTTCCTCTTCTGCGTTTTTGTTTTAATTTTTTTAATTATTTGTTTTGCTTGATGCTGATAACGTCATTTAACAGAAAATTTCTGGGAACTCGTTAATATGAAACTTTCTCTCTCCTTCATTAATTACACCCCATCAAGTATTAAGGAGATTGAAGTGACATATTGGTAGGCAATCATGATATATCATCAGAAGATGGCCGCCTAAATCAATTAATGCAAGTGAAGTGGAGAAGAAGCTTATCTCTGTTATACCTTCTGTCCTCTGATAATCAATTAAATAACAGAGATTGCAGTGAAGAAAATCTATAAGTAGGTAGATACCATTTATGGCAGATATTAAGTTTACTATAAATAATCACTACTTTGAGTTGAAACTGTCATCCTCACACAAAACTCTAAAATTAAAAGCTTCATCTTCTTCTTCACCTCATACTTTCTCACTCATAATGTCTACCATCAAAGATGAATGCTTCCCACTTACTTTGCATCCATATCACAATCTCAGATTGAGGACCAATCTAGAAGGTCCTCAATGGGAAGGATGTCAAGTTGTGCTTAAAATGCTCATGGGAAGTAACTTGAACTATGCCCTCACTGCTCATATAACTGTTCATCCAGAAATTCTTCAAATCTTCTGAAAAAATGCATCATTATCTGAGTATGATAACAGAGAACAGATGGCCATCGAGAGTGTAGTGCTAAATCAAAAAATTCTGTTAAATGAAGCCACCATCAGGACAGCTCTTCAACTCAATGATGATAATAATGTCCTGATGTTCTCAAGGGCTCAAAAGGATGAAGTCTTGACGCAAATGGGTTACCATACGGAAGCCCCACAACGAGCAATCAACAAACATGGCTTTATCAATCCATGGCAATATCTGGTCACACAGATGGGTGCATGATTTTCAAAGAAGGTCATCAATCATCATGAAGTATTTCTTAGATTGATGGAGCCTATACGAGCACTTGTACTGAAAACACCTTACAACTTCTCTTATTATTTAATGAGAGATTTTGCATGTAACATGTGGGTTGGCAAGCCGTTCTTGATTTATCCTCGTTTTTTTACGAAGATAATCACGAGCCAGCTAGGCTTTGCAGGTATTCCTGCAAGTTATCCAAGAGCAGATATGAGACTTCAAGAAAACATGAGTCTCAGCATGCTCGTACCCACCAACCAGAACTCTGGGTTGACAACTGACCTGTTGTTGCTCCTTGAGATGGAACACGGAGAAGGCATAGATATTGATTAGTTTTTTTTCTTTCTTTGAATCATGTTTGTGTAGATACTTTGCATGTTTATATGTTTATATTGTGTGCTTCTTATATAACTTTGTTATCTGGCTTATGGGTTATGGTTTGGAAAATGGGTAAAGAAAATGATAAACATGGTCATCAGAAATCAAAAATTTGACACAAAACTCTAAGTTTCTGATGACAGGAGACAAAATCTGGTAATTCAAAAATGAATCTAAAATTTTTTTTCTGGTAAAACTTCAAAACTTCAAAATGTTATAGAAAATATTAGAAAAAGCCAGGAGACCTGGACGGCACCAGAAAAACAAATGTGAGTCTTCTGATCTCATCTTATTCCTTCTCATCTCAAAAAAAAAAAAGAAAAAAAGGGTTGATGATACACCTCTAAATCAACTAAAAGAGACACTTCAAAATCTGTTGAAGAAGGTCACAAATCTAGGGGGAATTTCAATTGAAAAATTCTGTTGAAGAAAGTTGACTTCTGTTGACCATATCTGGAAGGATAACAGAAGTCAAAACAAAAGAGAAAATATACTCCTAACAGAATTTATGCTGATTTTCTGATGACATCATTAGAAAGGAACTTTGACTGATAAGGGAAAGAGTATGAAGAAACCTAATTGGACCTCTTTGTAAAATGGGGCGGGCACACAAAGATGAAAAGGTGTCATATAACCGATAGCTTTCTCCAATCAAAATTCAGGTTAACATCTTTGTGAAGAAATGATTGAAGAAACTACAAATTTGAAGGGACAAGTTGAAGGGGCATAAGCACGATTACACGTTCAATCATCATTAAATATCTTGATACCCACGATCCAACGGTTACATTCTGAACCTAAACTCACGTCACACGATCTAATGGTAATAAAGACAATTAATGATCTTTTAACCGCCATTACATGGCACGTTTCATTTCCCCTCAACTCCATAAACCCACAATTATCTGCTAAAAACCTCACCATATAAACTCACACTTAGTAGAAATTCAAAAATCACTCACCTTCTTCACAAAGAACTTCAAACCAGAGCATCCCCTGTTCCTCACTCAAAATCCAAAAATCCCTAAATTCCAAACCCTAATTCACAAAGATCAACAATGGCAGAAGTAAACCTCAACATTCCAATTGTTCAACATGAAGTACCTTTTGTTGAAGAAGCAGAATTTCTACCAATGAAGGAAAACAATCTGCTGATGAATACAGAGCATTCGGAGTATGATGTAAGATGTCAACTTCTGGTAGAATATCTCACAAAATGTCCAATCTCAGGAGCACTAACAAAAGGAAGAGAGGTACCAGAAAGGCTACTACAGCAATTTGTTCACACTTTTAATGAAGTTGAAGAAAATCAGGTCTCTGCTCATGTATGGGGAAATGTTTTTGTAACTTTAACCCCTGCAAGAGTAAGAGAATGGCTTAAACTGCCTATTCTTGATAGTTACATTGAAGCACCAAGCAGAGAAGAATTAATAAGCTTTATCATTGAGCTTGGTTATAAGAAAAATGATATCAACAAAATTGGAGCAATTAGAAGAAATGAAATGTTAGCCATCTGGCAAGTGATGATGGAAGTGCTAAACAAATGTCTCACCTCAAAGATAGGAGGAACTGATCAAATTAGTCAAGCTATTCTGACAATCATGTATGGACTCATAACTGGGTTCAAAATTGATTATGGGTCAGAAATTTTCTACCTACTCAAAAGGTCAATCATCACCAGAAATGGAAGAATAACCTCACATCTGCCATATCCAAGGTTAATCTCTATTTTTATTTCTGAAACATTTGCTGCAAGGAACATAGAAATTCCAATTTTGGAAGATATTTGGAGTTCAAATACCGTGAAGGCCTGGAGTTCCAATCATGGATGGGAATCTGACAAAGATATCCCTGAGTTACCAAAAAGCATGTTATGCCTCATTGCACCAGACTCACAGTATAGAATACAACATGAAGAACTTCTGACCAAATCAGATTCTCCAACAGAAGAACCCAGCAAAGAAGTATTTAACTGTTCTTCATCACCAGAAGAGGAAGAATTTGAGAAGTCCCAGTCATCAGAAACAGAAGCTGCAGGAGGAGAAAGAACTCTGGAGATAGCTAACTCACCAGAAATGGTACCAGAAAATAAGACAGAACACGCTGAAAGTCAACAGATTCATGAAGGAGGAATTCATCATGAATTTGATATTCATCAAGAGGAAGTACATGAACATTATGCAGAATCACACATTATTGGAGAAATTCATGAAGATGCTGAAGAACAACACTATGAAGAAACTCACTTTGATGGTACTGCTATAGAAGCCACTAAAATTATACATCATGATGAATCTCAGATTGCTGGTACATCTCTTTCAAAAACTGTGTTAGTCGATACTCACTCAAAAGAAACAAAATCAGAAAGTTCAATTAATGTTTCTTACAAGTTAGAACATAAAAAGATTGATGTTGATGAAGAGGTTACTAGTTCCATTAATCTCAACTCTGAATCAGAAAATGAGGAAGAGGATGAGATCCCAACAGATAGAGATCAGGGAACTGATCAAGGAAATCTGGCTAAAGGTAATTTGTTTACCTCAAAAACTTATAGAGAATCATATATTGATATGATTCAAGGACATAAGGAAATCCAGGATGAGAATGTCTTTCTCACCACTAGTGGAGATGATTCTGGTACACTTAAGGTTGCACCAAAATCTGGTAAAGCCAAAAGTGACCTTATCATTTCCAAAATAGCAGCATATGTGTTTGCAGCTGGAATGTTAGTAGGAACATCTGTTGTTCCAAATATCCCTGAAACACTCATGAACCAAGAAAATCTGGGAACTATGCTGGAAAATGTTTACAAAGCCTGCAAAAGAAATCCAGTAGAAGAAAAACTTGATGTGTTGCTGTCAGAAATACAAGGTCAAAGGGATGATATGAAGACTTTGTCAGAATCAGTGGAGGTAATAAAGAAACAAACTGAAGAAAACACTGAAGCACTAAAGTCTCTTCAAAAGATGAAAGAAAAGGCACCGGAATCCAACATCTCTGCATCAGAAATCCATATGATTCTCACAGAAATAGAAAAGATCAAGACACAAGTTGCAAATGTAGTGGAATCAAGGCAGACAAACAGTGCAAACAGAGTTTTGGAGGAAGTTACCATACTAAGGGCAAGCAATAACAGTATCACAGATGCCCTTGAGAAGCTGTCAAAAGAATGGGATGGAATTCAGATGAAAGCTCAAACTGAATTCACCAAAGTTCAGAAAAACATAACCAGCAACTCAAAACAGGTAAGAGAGGTGCAACAACTGATGGAGAAGATGCAATTCAACATTGCAAGATTGGCCAAAGTGGATCCCAAAGAACTCATGAAAGAATTTCAGGCTGAAAGCTCACACCAAGAAGCTCCAAAGTCAACCCAATAGCAACCATCAGCTACACCAAGCATCAAAGCTGGAACCATACTGATGGGTCCACCTCCAAGTGTCCCAAGAGATGAAATGCTGAAAAGGTTAGCAACTTCAAAACCTCAAGTTGTTAAAAATTTGAAACTTTTAACTTCTGAAAATGTCCCAAAACCAACAATGTCTGATGACTCTGCAATGAGTAAACTCATGAATCTGCAATCAATGAATGAATGGGAACAAGAAGGAGATTCAAGAAAACCAAACATTGTTAAAAGAAAAATCTCTGAAACTCAGTCTATCTTGGTTAGAGAGATTGCCAGGGATGCAATGATATTCCCTGAGTACAATCTGGTGAAGTATTATTTAACAAAAGAAGATGTACCAACAAGACCACTGTCTCCTGTCAGACTGGCTTTAAGAGATGAAAGGATAAAAAGAGGTTCGGGTAGCATTCACTCCAAGAATGAGAATCCAGTAAAAAGAGTTTTAAAAGTGGATGAAGTGAAAGTTGCAACCGATAATGTTGGAGGAACTCGTGTGCAAAACAGGTACACACTTCTGAGAGAAAATGGGGAAGAACAAAAGGTGACTGACAAGAGATAGCTGACAAATTGCACCCTTTAGACATTCTGTTTATGATGGATCCCTATGAAAAGGAGAAGAAAAATACCCAAGAAGTCAGAAGGGCATTAAATGGCATATCAAAGGCTGGAATACTGCTGTTTGAAAGAATGGCTTTTTCAGACTTTGATCTATGCATCAACTATGAGCATGTACACAACAAAAAGGTGTATGTCATACCACCCAAAACAAGAGTCCCCTTAGAGATATTGGAAAATGCAAGATCTGGAGACATCATTGAATTAAAAAGTAAAACTAATAGTCACAACCATGGTGTCATCTTCAGAGATATTGATAATAACAAAGCTCTGTTCAGAAGTGTTGATATCTGCAAGTACTCAAATCAAACTCTGAGGTTTATCATGAAAGGTATTAACAAAAGACAAGAATACCTTCAGAAGATAGGAAAGAACTTGGAAGGTCACAGGAAAGAAATTGAGCAAATGATTGAAGAATGGATCCAAGCAAGAACATGGTACAAAGACATGTATGTCATCTGCAACAAGTATATCTCCTACAAGAAGCAATTAAAGAAAGAAGATGTGCACAAGAAAGTGAAGCTGAATTGAAGAACTTGAAAAACATCAGTAACTTGTTTTGAATTTTCATCTTTTATGTAATTTGTTTTTCAAAAACATCAGTAACTGGTTTAAATTTGCAAATGTTATGTTTCCACTGTTTGGAAATTTTTGTTCATGAAGTAGTTCATTTTCTTACAATACTTAGGGGGAAACTGTTAGGAAACTTTATTTGTAAGTATTGAAGAAAATCACAATCAACTGGATCTATGAAGAGATAACAGTCCTGAAGATCACAACAAGAAGAAGAAGATCAGATAGGACAACTGAAATGCACAACATCTACTTCAAATAATCATAAGTTGATCAAGAGCTGAATTAGATTATCAGAGAAGGTCATTTCTGATGGATCTGATGATATTTCTGATGAAATATCATCAGTTTCTGACGATTCTGATCATCAGGATTTTCTGATGATTCGTTCACCAGAATTTCTGATGAAGTGGTTTATCAGAAATTCTGATGAATACCCCACTTGTCTGAAATCAGCTCTATCCTGCCACAATAACCGAAGCAAATTGACATTATTGGATATCATGATTACAAAGGCAACTTGACTATTGGATTCAATGAATATGTCAAATGGCTACTTTTTGCAAGACTTATTGCATGAATAAACTATTGTTTATTCATGTACCCAGCCTTATATAAATAGAAGGCTCAACCAGCAGAAGACAATTGAGTTTGAAGCCTAGCATTCATATACACTACACAAACTCCATTGCCCTCTCACCCACAGAATTCAAGATTCATTTGTATTAGATAATAATCTTACAATCACCTTGTAAACTATTTTGTTTCAAAGTGATATAAACTTGATAATTCTGTAGGTCTTGTTTCTGAAAGTCTGATTTCCATTTCCGCACATCTTTTTCACATCTACTGAAATCACTTGCCGTATTACGTGAAAAGAAGTTGTTTAGGCCATACTGGGTCCAACAACCTTTTACCCAATGGCGCCCAGGCCATTCGGGTTTTCATATGCCTGCTTTGGCGTTTTGTTTGGACGTAGTCGACCTAGTCCTAGTCCCACGGCCGGGCTTTGCCTTGTTTAGACTAAGGTGGCATGTTTGTATACCTATGTACATGTTCATTTTGTTGTAAGATCGTCCAGCAAGTCTGCCTAAATGATCGTGATTTGACCCGTTAGCAGGGTCCTCAAACCGTTCAGGTTTTTTGTTCTTCGAGAAGGGGTGGCGTCTTCTTCTTTTGGAGAGGTTTTGTGAGCCCTTTAGAAACACTTGTTATGTAGAAGGAACCTTCATACGTGAGTCCTTATTGAGGGTTCTTTCCTCCCCTAGAGAGATGTTGTAATTCTCTAAGAATCGATGCCCATGGAGAGTGCACCCTCTCATCTTGGAGAGACTTCTTCAAACATATGTGACCCCGAGATGGGGCTCCTCTTCTTTGGGGAGATACTTTCTAAAACACAGACCTGTAGTGGAGATATTTTTCTTTTCAAGGAAAGGATTCTTCATATTCGAAGTTGTAAGCACCTACAAAAATGTCCATAAACGACCCATAAGTGAAAACCCGGACCCCTGAAACCCTAATACGCATGAAAAACCAATAAAACAAGAATTTTGAGTTTCAGGCGGGCCGCGTAAAACGTAAGCCTAGGCTTACGCGGGCCGCGTCAAAGTAAAGTTGACCGGATAAGCGTTCCAGGCCACGTGTCGCACACATGGCAACCCTACTCGTGATACACAAGCCATATACGTAGACTAGGGGCCCTCGCGGGCCGCGTAAAAGTTTTGTTAAGGTTTACGCGAGCCGCGTAAAACCTGAATGTTGCTATAAATTGCCTGTGCATGGGACTTGCTTCTGTATTCAAAAATTTAGCTTCAAAACGTCCAAATTCTGCAGAAAACGAGTCTTTAGGTGTCCAGGCGCTGCTACGATACAGGGTATTAACTCGATGACTGCTACGATACAATGTCCGATCGATTGAAACCGATCTGATGGATGTTTAAGTGCTGCCCGTATTTGGGCTATACTTTGTCATTCGTTATGAGGGTTTTTATTTTGTGAGTTTATCGTAAAGAGTTGTATTAAGTTACTGACCTAGTTTCGTGTGCATTGCTATTTAAATTAGGTTACAAGGCTAAATCAGTAGGCTAAACTCTGCTCAATTAAATCTGCAATGTGAGTCATTCTCTTTTTATCAACAATGTTTTACAATACTCAAATTATTTTCAAAAGTTATAGTTACAGGGATTAAGTTGTGGTTATCTTGAATCACTGGCAAGTGGGGTATTGTGCACATTACTAATCTCTCACGGTTAGGTTCACCAACCTAACAGTGATAATCATCACTACTTGGGTGAAAGGACCCAATAGTGGTATGACCATGGTCACCAGGGTGTGACACGGCGCCAGATAAAAATAAGATAGTAGCCATTGTAATCGCTCTTATGCTGTAATTTATAACTAATGTGTCGTTTTATTTAATCTGAATGACTCGCCAGTATTTCCCCGCTGATAAAATATTTTTAAAACATGTTTCAGGTGACTTACTGTGAATCAAAGAAAACGTGCTACGGAGCACTAACAAGCTTGAAGTAGTGGCTCAGTAAAATAAATAAACATGTTTTGTAAAACAAGGGATTTCCTTGTGAAATTACCTTTACTGTAAATTATGGGGTTTGTCCTAATTTATGAAATAAAATAATTGGGCATTTTCAAGTTTCAAAAGATCCTGTTAAACTTCCGCTGTCAAATCAAATAATAAATACCACGGGTTTCTGTCCCGCGGCTCCTGGACCGGGTCACACCGGGACGGGGGACGTGACAGAAAAGGTGGTATCAGAGCCACTGATTTAAGCCAATTAAGTATTTAAAAATACTTTATTTAATTGATTGCCATTCTGTGATTCTGTAAATAACATTCTAATTAGGATTTTGTGTTTCCTTATATTTTGATAGCATGAATGAGTTATCTGAAGCTCTTCAGAATCTCACTATCTATCCTACTGACATGGAAGTTTCCGGGGGCTTTTCCGGTTATTGGGCCGACAATGAAAAACCTATGGAATTCCAAGCTCAACCTCAGGAGAAACCCAAGTTGAAAAAGAGATGGAGAATCATAGGCTGGAGACGCGCACGGAGGAAGAAGCCAACCGCACAGAGGGTTAAAAAGACTGAGGACCCAAATGATAAAGGGAAAGGAAAAGAAATCGGGGAAAGTTCAGGGCAAGCCCAGGAAATGCCACCCTAGGAGGAGCTTGATCGCAAGCTGGCAAATTGTGACCTCATTGGACCTGCCAATGAAGACCTCTTCAATTACCCCGCTGAATCACAACTTCCAGTTAACTTAGCACCTGCTATCCCAGATCCCATTGTCAACCACCAACTTCTACCCGGAGAGCTGGAGGAATGGTGGACAAGAGATTGGCAATTTCAGAATCTCTTGAATAACCCTAACACCTATTTTCCCCAATTTGACCCTGACCCTGAGCCTGCACCAAACCCACCAATGAGCACCGAGAACTTGGCTGAACTCCGCCACTATGGCGAGGAGCTGGTGGACGCAGGAAATAGAATCCGGGAAGTGGGGAAAGGATATCATGGAAATACGACGAGAGGGAACATCGTTTCTAAAGTGCCAGCTGACAGGGATCGTATGTGGTTGTGTGGTTACGTGTTTAATAATAATAAAATAATATTGATAAAAATATAATCATGTAAAATAACTTAAAATAAAACTTTTGTAATATAACTGGTGTGTATGGATGCATACTAATATATAAAAATATCAACGTCGCAAAGTCGACGATTTTGGCTATTCGTGTTGACATGATTATGTGTGATTGTTTTTATTATGACTGATTGTTATTTATTTTATTTTGTGCCAATAATTTATACCTTTATTGACAATTATCAGATGGAACCCGTCGTCAATGAGCCAGTTAACGAAGTTAACCAATCTGAGCAAAACAATGAGGATCAGTTTCTTAATAGGCAAGATATAGAAAATATTGTTGCTCAAGGAATAGCCAATGCTATTCCAGCAATCCTTGCTGATGCCTGAAATCTAGTTGAACCTCCACCACCTACTCCGAGCAAACGTACTCGTGATGACAACTTCAGTAATAGTGTAAATGGAGGCGGCAATAATAATAAAAATAATAATGATAATGATATGATGCAAGCCCCATTTCTTAAGAAAATGAAAGCTGCAACGCCTGGTTGCACTTACAAGGAATTTCTTGCCTGTAAACCAATCGAATTTGCAGGCAATGATGGGGTAACTGCTGCACTGCATTGGTTAGAGAAAACCGAAGCAGTAATTAAAATAAGTAAATGTGCCGAGGAAGAGAAGGTCATGTACGCGTCGCATCTTTTTAAAGAAGGGGCACTAGAATGGTGGAACACGGTACTACAAGCCAAGGGAAGCGATGTGGCTTATGCCATGAATTGGGAAGAATTTAAGAGACTAGTAGAAAGAAAATCCTGTCCCGAATATGAAAAGGAACAAATGACAAATAAGTTCCTAAACCACCGGATGGTGGATGTTGATTGTCGAGGGTATACTTCGACATTCTTCGAGTATGCTAGAATTGTACCTACCCTGGCTTCGCCAGAACCGGTACTTATTTCTCGCTATATTTGGGGCTTAATTAGCGAGATTCATGATATCGTCAAAGCTGCGAGACCCCGCACAATTGACGATGCAGTAGAATTAGCCAACACCCTGACCGACATATTGGTACGCACAAGAGAAGAAAACCGAAAGAAGGAAGTAGCTCAAAATATTACCCAAGGATTCCGTGTGGGTAATAGTAGTAATTTCAAGAAAAAGGGAACCGGGCAATCTTCCACCGCTCCATTTTGAAGTACTTGTAAAAGAAAGCATTTTGGAAGATGCAAAGGGTATTGCAATTTCTGCAAAATTCCAGGGAATCAAGAGGAAGATTGCAGGAGGAAGAAATCAACAATCTGCTTCAACTACGGAGAAGCTGGACATTTTAGACCAGACTGCCCCAAATTGGTCAAACCAGCTGACAACAAAGCCAAACCTGCAGAAGGAACTACCAAAAAGAATGCAAGAGCATTCCAGTTGACTACCCAAGAAGCAGAACTCATCCCAGATGTGATAGCTGGTACGTTTCTAGTTCACGACGTGTATGCAAAAGTGTTATTTGACTCTGGTGCAAACCAAAGTTTTATAAATACTTCATTCTGCCAAGCTCTTAAACTACCCTTAACCAAACTTAGACAAGTTTTTACTGTAGAAACGGCAGATGGAAATTCTGTTAACATAGATAAGGTCTTGCGAGAAGAAAAGATAGAACTTTTAGGCCATAAATTTTCTGCAAACCTGTTACCTATGAATTTAGCCGGATTCGATGTTGTGTTAGGAATGGATTGGTTAGTAGCCAACCATGCCCGAATCCTCTGTGATAAGAATTCCATAGAAATACACACACCCACAGGAGAAGTAGTGGTGATTACAGGAGATAAGCCACGTAAGCCACTGAAATTCATTTCAGTAATAAAAATGGCCAGTTATTCAAGAAAACAAGGAATAGTGTATATGATTTCGGTAATCATTAACACTAAAGGTAAGGAACTTAAAGAAATTCCTGTAGTATCAGAATACTCAGATGTATTCCCCGAAGAACTACCTAGATTACCACCCGATAGGGAAGTAGAATTTAGAATTCATCTAATTCCTGGAACTACACCGATAGCCAAGGCACCTTATCGGTTATCACCCACCGAAATGTTAGAATTGAAAAAGCAATTAGATGAATTATTAAACAAAGGATTCATACAACCTAGTTCTTCCCCGTTGGGAGCCCCCGTATTATTTGTGAAAAAGAAGGATGGTTCAATGCGAATGTGTATCGATTACAGGGAATTGAACAAGGTTACAATTAAGAATCGATACCCATTACCTAGGATTGATGATCTTTTCGATCAACTTCAGGGAGCTAGATATTTTTCTAAGATAGATTTACGCTCCGGATACCATCAGTTGAAAGTACAAGAAGAAGACATACCTAAAACTGCCTTCAGAACTAGGTATGGTCATTACGAGTTTACAGTCATGCCCTTTGGATTAACAAATGCTCCTGCAACATTTATGGATATGATGAATAGGATCTGTAAACCGTATTTGGATAAATTCGTAATTGTCTTCATCGACGATATACTTATTTATTCCAAAAGTCAGGACGAGCATTATGAACACTTGCATGCACTCTTAACTTTGTTAAGAAAAGAGAAACTTTACGCCAAATTCTCGAAGTGTGAATTTTGGCTACATGAGGTGCAATTTTTAGGACATATGGTGAATCACGAAGGTATTCACGTAGATCCCTCCAAAATAGAAGCGATCACCAAATGGAAGGTCCAACAATCAGCTATGGAAGTTAGAAGTTTTCTAGGATTAGCCGGATACTATAGACGATTTATTAAGGATTTTTCCAAAATAGATGTACCATTAACTAAGCTAACCTGTAAAGCAGTAAAGTTTGAATGGGGATCTAGACAAGAAGAGGCTTTTAATATTTTAAAGCAAAGATTAACAAACGCCCCAATTCTTGCCTTACCAGAAGGGACAGAAGATTTCAAAGTTTATTGTGACGCCTCTAAGCTAGGATTAGGGTGTGTGCTAATGCAACGCAAGAAGGTGATTGCGTACGCCTCAAGGCAATTGAAAAAGCACGAAGAAAATTATACGACGCACGACTTAGAATTGGGAGCAATAATTTTTGCCCTTAAGATTTGGAAACACTATCTGTATGGCAGTAAGTTTACAGTCTATACAGATCATAAGAGTTTAAGATACATATTTGGGCAAAAGGAATTAAATATGAGGCAAAGAAGATGGTTGGAAATTCTAAGTGATTACGACTGTGATATTCAATATCACGAAGGAAAAGCAAATGTAGTCGCAGATGCCCTAAGTCGTAAGTATCATGAAAAGCAAAAGCGAGTTCGTGCTCTTAGATTAAATCTACAGTTAGATTTAATGGAACAACTGAAAAACATTCAAGAAACAACACTCAAGGATGATGCTGAAGGAATGAAAGGAAGGATAAAAGACTTAGAGCAAGGGGCTGATGGAATTTGGAGATTCCACAAGAAAAGGATTTGGGTACCTAAGCAGGGAGAGTTAAGAAATAAGATTTTAGAGGAAGCCCATAAATCTAGGTATACCATGCATCCTGGTAATAATAAGATGTACCAAGATTTAAGGAATAATTTCTGGTGGATAGGAATGAAAAATGATATAGCTAGATATGTATCTAAGTGTCTAACTTGTTCACAAGTTAAAGCAGAATACCAGAAACCTTCAGGGTTACTCCAACAATTAGAAATGCCTGTATGGAAATGAGAATTAATAACCATGGACTTTGTTACTAAGTTGCCCAAAACCAGAAAGGGTAATAATGCGATTTGGGTAATTGTGGATCGATTAACCAAATCAGCTCATTTTCTACCCATGAAGGAAACCTTTAGCATGGAAAGATTAGCCAAGTTATACGTAGACAAGGTAGTATCCTTACATGGAGTCCCACTCTCCATTGTATCGGATAGGGATAGTCGTTTCACTTCCCATTTCTGGACCAGTTTCCAGGAAGCAATGGGAACCCGACAAAATTTAAGTACTGCATACCATCCCCAAACAGACGGATAAAGTGAAAGGACGATCCAAACCCTGGAAGACATGCTTAGAGCGTGTGTTATAGATTTTGGGGGAAACTGGGACAACCATTTACCTTTAATTGAATTCTCCTATAACAATAGTTATCATTCAAGCATTGAAGCTGCCCCGTTCGAAGCACTGTCTGGACGAAAGTGTAGAACTCCAGTTTGCTGGGCAGAAGTAGGAGAAAGCCAATTATCAGGTCCTGAAATCGTAGAAGAAACCACCGATAAGATAACTCAAATCAAGGAAAGACTAAAAACGGCACGAGATCGTCAGAAAAGTTATGCAGACAATCGACGCAAGCCGCTAGAATTTCAAATTGGAGACAGGGTACTCTTGAAAGTTTCTCCTTGGAAAGGAGTAGTTCGGTTCGGTAAGAAAGGAAAGCTAAGTCCAAGATACGTAGGACCCTTCCCACTAATTCAACGCATAGGACCGGTTGCCTATCGTTTAAAACTAGCAGAAGAGCTTGCTGGAGTGCATGATGTATTTCATGTATCTAACCTCAAGAAATGTCTATCTGACGAGTCGCTAGTAGTCCCTCTTCAAGACATACAGGTGAATGAAAAGTTGAAGTTCGTGGAGAAACCGCTCCAAATAGAAGACATAAAGATTAAATTCCTTAAACACAAAAGATTGGTACTGGTCAAGGTCAAGTGGGATTCGAAAAGAGGACTTGAGTATACCTGGGAGCTGGAATCGGAGATGAAGCGAAAATATCCTCATTTATTTCAGTAAATCTTGAGGACGAGATTTTAAATAAAGTGGGGAGGATGTGAGGACCTAAAAAAATGTCCATAAATGACCCGTAAGTGAAAACCCGGACCACTGAAACCCTAATACGCATGAAAAACCAAGAAAACAAGAATTTTGAGTTTCAGGCGGGCCGCGTAAAACGTAAGCCTAGGCTTACGCGGGCCGCGTCAAAGTAAAGTTGACCGGATAAGCATTCCAGGCCACGTGTCGCACACGTGGCAACCCTACTCGTGACACACAAGCCCTACACGTAGACTACGGGCCCTCGCGGGCCGCGTAAAAGTTTTGTAAGGTTTACGTGGGCCGCGTAAAACCTGAAATGTTGCTATAAATTGCCTGTGCATGGGACTTGCTTCTGTATTCGAAAATTTAGCTTCAAAACGTCCAAATTCTGCAGAAAACGAGTCTTTAGGTGTCCAGGTGCTGCTACGATACAGGGTATTAACTCGATCACTGCTACGATACAATGTCCGATCGATTGAAACCGATCCGATTGATGTTTAAGTGCTGCCCGTATTTGGGCTATACTTTGTCATTCGTCGTGAGGGTTTTGATTTCGTGAGTTTATCGTAAAGAGTTGTATTAAGTTACTGACCTAGTTTCGTGTGCATTGCTATTTAAATTAGGTTACAAGGCTAAATCAGTAGGCTAAACTCTGCTCAATTAAATCTGCAATGTGAGTCATTCTCTTTTTATCAACAATGTTTTACAATAGTCAAATTATTTTCAAAAGTTATAGTTACAGGGATTAAGTCGTGGTTATCTTGAATCACTGGCAAGTGGGGTATTGTGCACATTACTAATCTCTCACGGTTAGGTTCACCAACCTAACAGTGATAATCATCACTACTTGGGTGAAAGGACCCAATAGTGTATGACCATCGCCACCAGGGTGTGACACGACGCCATATAAAAATAAGATAGTAGCCATTGTAATCGCTCTTATGCTGTAATTTATAACTAATGTGTCATTTTATTTAATCTGAATGACTCGCCGGTATTTCCCCGCTGATAAAATATTTTTAAAACATGTTTCAGGTGACTTACTGTGAATCAAGGAAAACGTGCTACGGAGCACTAACAAGCTTGAAGTGGTGGCTCAGTAAAATAAATAAACATGTTTTGTGAAACAAGGGATTTCCTCGTGAAATTACCTTTACTGTAAATTATGGGGTTTGTTCCAATTTATGAAACAAAATAATTGGGCATTTTCAAGTTTCAAAAGATCCTGTTAAACTTCTGCAGTCAAATCAAATAATAAATACCACGGGTTTCTGTCCCGCGGCTCCTGGACCGGGTCACACCGGGACGGGGGCCGTGACAGAAGTCCCTTGTCAAGGGGGCTCCCCCCCCCCCTTTTAGAAAATAAGTTATTCAGGTGCAAAACCCCAAGGAGGAGTTTTTTTCAGATATCAAATCGGACGGGGGTATTTTCCTGTTCATAGAAAGGAACTTCACCAACACTTGATCCCGTAGCAGGGTGCACTTCTATTCGCTGAAAAGACTTCTGAAATACTTAATCCCACGGGAGGGGACACCCTCCTTTTCTTGGGAGAAACTTGTTCCTGTTCATTGAAGCGACTTATGAGACCCCTAATCACATAGAATGGGATATCTTCATTTTTTCGGAAGTGACTTCTTCAAGACTTAATCTCCATGGATATGTTCCTGTTCAAGGGAGGAACTTCTGAGATATTTGATCCCATAGGATGGCATAGTCTTCTCTTCTCGGCATGGATGTGTTCCTGTTTAAGGGAGAACTTCTGAAATGTCTAATTGCTTAGAAGGGAATACCTTCCTATGACTAAAGTATTTCGTGTTTATGAAATGTAGGTACATTTTGGAAGCCGAAAGACGATCAAGCTCAACGAAGAACCGAACACGATAAAGATACACGCTTCTGCACTTAGCCACGTCGCAAATTTTAAACGACGAATCCGATCACGTTATGTTGAATAACTTATGATTTGTAAAAGTTTTGATAAACTCGTATTTGTATAGTATGTGTAGTCTTAACTACACATCTGATTGTTGGTACTTACATGTAAAACCGTTAATTAGTAACTAGGGTCTTACAAGTTGGTATCAGAGCCCTGGTTTAAGAGATTCAAGTATGGTGGGAAAACTATGCTTGGACTTAAACCTTATGCTCTTAATAAACATGGGTGTTCGGTTCGAGACTTGATCGCAAATCCGGTAAGTACATGTATGTTAATGGTTTAGCATGTAAAAGTGTTGTAAACAACACATAGGGTTATCGTGTAACACACGTTACCCCAATTAAAATAATTGATATAGTTGACGAAATTACGCGCGTTGACGCATATAGTAGAAAAAGCCTTGTATTATAATACGGGCAATTATTGAAGTTGATATTATTGACTCTTGTAAATGTTTTGTTTAAGGAAACTTGCATCTAAAGATAGTGGGAGTCTAACAATTGCGAATTTGACGGAGGAACGGTCCAAAGTACAACAAGTAGAACATGCTCACCAAGGACCTAAATCGCGTAGCGACCGCGAACAAGGCTAATGGCAAGAGAGGCCCGTTAGGGCAAGCATTACCATGTGCACATTTTAAATTTAATTGCACAAATAGTAATATGCAACAAATATGTAGAGATTGAAAGTTGCATATGTAGATAGAAAACTTGGAAAAAAACCCGAATAGAAAACCTATCCGGGATATTATTTCCAAGAAAAACAAATGGAGGCGTTATTTATATGGGGTGTAATATGAAAATTATAAAAAGGACATGTATACCAGGTATTGATCGCTTACTATGTCCAAGTAAGTGGTGAGCACGTGGTGCCATGAACTTTTTATGATGGATATGCTTACATCCGATGTAGTAAGGACGTGATGAATGGGACGAATCGAAAAGGTACCCAAAACGAATCAAATAAGTAAAATATTTGATAATAAACGTAAACGCAAGCCTGAAGACGGAAGCGTATTACGTTAGTATAACGAGCCCAAGGGAAGGGACAATAATCAAGTAAATGAAAATACGAACCGACCGCTAAGAATGCTAAGGCATAGAGGATAAGTTGACTATCAAAAGTGGTGAAACTCACACGAACAAGTTAAACGGGTTAGATAAAACGTAATATTGGAAAGGATAATGAGCCCGGTAATGGGACGAGATTGAATGCAAATATAGGCGCAAACCGAATAAAGGAAAGCGCGAGATATTAATGAACCCATGTAATGGGTTGGAATTAAATATGAAATGATTGCAGTCACAAATCACAGTCGGAGTGAACGAAATTTTGATGCAAAAGCAAATGATTTTCGAACATAAAAAGGATGACCTACGGGATCAATTATAACCTTTGGGTATAAACAGTGTAAAGGTCTACGGGACTAAAATGACCCAGTGTAAAGGATCATAAAGGCAACGCCCTAAAGTGGTGAAAGCCTAAAGAAATAGCCTACGAGGCTAAGTGAAAGAATCTACGGGTTACTTAGACAAGCGAGGGAACCAGTAGAGAATCCCGGGGTAAAACAAGGTCTGCAAAAAGGATAAACGTCAAGTTGTCAAATTTGTTTGACATAAATAAAAAAATTATATATATATATATATATATAAAACGTTAAACTAAAATTCAGTTTTAGTCAAAAACAACGTTTTATTAAACATATATAGTATGAGATGATTGGGAATTAAACCTAAAACAAGACGTGACGCGATCACGGTCAGGAAAGTTATGTGGAATAAAATCACATAGTAGACTAAGAGATGGGTATAAAGTAACTGGGCTAATAAGTCTAGTTAGTGAGACCGGTTAAGGTCAATACTTAAATTAAGAAAATGTTCAACACGCTATTTATATTAAGATTAGCGTGAAATAAACATAGTTGATAAGCGTGTATGACCAAGTGGCCAATTGGCTACTAAGTCAAGCCAAACAATAAAGGTAAGTGAGTACAAAGCGGCAGTGATGGTCCATGAGGTCATAATAACGAAAAGTATTGATCGCCTATACTGAGAAATCACAAGACAACACAAGCAAAGTGTTGGGAAGTCAGTTCGAGTAAAAGCACGATAAAAGAATAAAGCTGAGAGGTATGTGGTATTATGCCTTGTAGAATTTCGTTAATAGCACATCTAGATAGTGCTAAATAAATAAGATAAAATCAGGAAATTCATTTCACGGCGAATTCTGTATGAATGAACCAAATGAATAAGTTCGTAAAGGAAAGGGTCTGTTTGTAAAAAAATGAAAGATCTCACTAGAAACATCCAAATGGGTGAAAATAACGAATTCACAAAGAATCCGAAAGTATAAAGGCGATGGATTTTGCTAAGTTAATCAAACAAGTCGAAATAACAAGATGGCGTTATTCTGAGTTGCGTAAATTCGCATAAAAGATACATATGTTGTGTAATTAAAAGATGTTACCATATTTATCTGATGACACTAACAAATGGTCAAAGTATGAGTAATGCTTAGAAGGTTACTCAGTTTATGTACATTGGGTTTGAAACTCAATAAATTATGTAAGAAAAGGTTTCGAGGACGAAACCTCTTTAAGGGGGGTAGACTTGTAACACCCCGAAAACGGGTCTGGTAATCAAACCCCGTTAATACTAAAAGACGGGTAAAGTACCGTTAGTGGTAAGAGTAACCCGATAAATATTAGGATTTAAACAAATAATCTTAATATTAAATACAACGTGAATAAATGCTTTTAAAGAAATAAAGTTTATAAGAAGTCTGAATTAACGGGACTTAAAATAAACTAAGTCATAATTTCCCCCGAACCCACTAAGTTAACTAGGAATATTTAACCTAGTTAATAAGTGGGAATAGTGTGAGAAATATTTAGATTGTGTCCTACTTAATAACTAACTAAACTTGAGGGACCAAAAGGGGAAATACTAAAAGATTGGGTTTATTAATAAAACAAAACACAACACACACACCAAGTGTGTGTGTGTGTGTGTGTCGACTACGGCTGGAGAAAACAAGGGGAAACCCTTGTTCATCAAAGATCACCAAATTGAAGGAGTATTTGGGTCTCAAATTCGTGCATGAACGCGTAGAAACGATCACCAAGTCATGAGGATCACAAGGTATGTCACAAAACCTAGATTGGTTGAAGTTGAAATTTGAGACAAGTAGGTTACTTGCAAATAAATTGATGGATTATGATCCAAGGATGAAATTAGGAATGATTTTATGTCTATGAGTAAACCCTAGTCATTTACTTGTTGAATTGAGGTTCATAATTGTGAATTTCATGATTATCCATTTATGTGTTAAATGAGTTTTGTAGAAATAAGATGAACCCTAGAATTATGACTATTAAAATGGTGTTAACTGATTTCCATGAGATGAAACTGAGAATAGTATGCATGCTAGACATAATGGAATTGAAATATGTTTATGTTTAGTAGAAATAACTAGTTATGAACTAGTTGTAAATGTGTAAAAATTTATGCACATTAGGTGTTTGTTAAAATGCCTAAATGAGAACTAAAGTGTTGAAATTAGAGTGAAAATGTGTATTTGAATGATATGGCAATTACGCGTAATATGAAGTGATAAGGGTTCTAAATATTATGTTGATTTAGACTTAATGTTATAACCCATGTGATCAAAAAGTAGTTAACTTTAGATAAGCTAAGTTAACTAATCAAGAAGTCGATTAGTAGCTTCGGCATAGAAAATAAGTGAGGTGGAATAGTCGTGATTTTTATGACTAATTTAACCGCCTTGTAAATGATTGAAAATAGTTTGACGCCTAACGAGTAAGGTGGAGGCTTGGGAAAGGAAGCGGGTCAAACAAATCAAGAATGGAGGAAAAGCATAATTCGGATGCAAGGTAAGTATAGCTTACACTAGTCTTAAATTTGGAATATTCTCTTATCATATAAATTACGAATGAGATAACTAAACAATTGAAATATGATGTTCCGTCGTGTAGTCGTACGGAACAAGATAATCAAAGATGAAAGAAACCATAATAATGGTTAAAAAGAAGTAAATCGATAATTCGGTCATATTATGACGAAAGGAAAAATGAACTTTTAATGGTTACCTTTTATGGTAAGCCAAAACAAATAATAAGGGCAAAACAGTAATTTAGTCACACGTTGACAATAACCGTTAGTCTCAAAAAGACGCTTTTCCTCGTAAGACATAAAGAGCCGAAAGTGGTAATAAACGGTTTATAAGTAAAATGACCGTACGGTGTTAAACGGAACGAGTCATATAGATGAGATGATAATAAATATCATCTCGCATAGATAAACGGTCAATTCGGCCAAACGGGTCAAAAGGTGTAGACATCACCTTTTGACAATATCGACTAATGATTCTTTTGTCGAGTTATATGCTTACAGGAATAGATATCCAATGGATACTCGCATCGTTCTTAATTAGCGATTATAAAGCAAGGTATTAAAACCGGGTAATAAGTTGATCCGAGCCAGGTATGTAGTATAGATCAACTCATCATTTAGAACTTGAAGTTCTATGAGAGTTAGGCAAAGTAAAAAAGGACATTCGGTTACCTTAAAAGGTAAACCGAAGGATTTAAATTATAGATAGAGTGTTTTGAAAACAAGATTTGGTTAAAAATGAGATTTCGGGCGTGCATGGCTTAAGCAAGCCCTTCGTCGTAAAAGAAGGGTTAAAAATGACCTAAACGCCCTTGTAAGAAAAATTAATCAAACAACCCTTAGAAGTAGCTTGAAAACGAGTTTTATAATCGAGTCAATACTTAGAATAAGTATAAAAGCGTAAGATGTAAATCCTTGGTCAAAAGACTCTATATGAGTATTTGCCGTAAAATGATAATCCGAGGGGTAAAACTCGGATTATATAGATCGCCACATTAAACCCATCACAAATATAGTTGTGATGGAAAATCATTTGATAAATAATGTGGAAATAAGAGGCTAGAATGAATTATGCGTAAAAGTGCTTAAATGCCCTTAACGGGTCAAAATTCGGTAATAAGCCAAACACTTAAAAGTCTTAAATTTTTGTTAATCCGGATGTTGGATTTTAATTCCATATGATGAAGGATCAAATTACAATCACGTAGGAAGAAACGGTAGGTCAAACGGACAAGCGGATTGAAAGATACGAAAGTTTTCGTGTCAAAAACGGAAAAAATGGAAGGGTCTGATACAGGGGCCACCGTAACTTACGGTGCCCACCGTAAGTTACGGTGGGGGCTGAAATCGTTACGCCAGATACCTACTGTCTTACGGTGGGGGCATTTTAAAACAAGGGCCACCGTAACTTACGGTGCCCACCGTAAGTTACGGTGGAGGCCAGTTTCAAGCCCTTGTTTCTGGGATCAACAGATTAATGTTGGGAGGACCCGTTTAGACACGTTTTAAACCCCATATGACTAAAGTATTTCATGTTTATGAAATGTAGGTACATTTTGGAAGCCGGAAGACGATCAAGCTCAACGAAGAACCAAACACGATAAAGATACACGCTTCCGCACTTAGCCACGTCGCAAAATTTAAACGACGAATCCGATCACGTTATGTTGAATAACTTATGATTTGTAAAAGTTTTAATAAACCCGTATTTATATAGTATGTGTAGTCTTAACTACACATCTAATTGTTGGTATTTACATGTAAAACCGTTAATTAGTAACCAGGGTCTTACAAGTTGGTATCAGAGCCCTGGTTTAAGAGATTCAAGTATGGTGGGAAAACTATGCTTGGACTTAAACCATATGCTCTTAATAAAGATGGGTGTTCGGTTCGAGACTTGATCGCAAATCCGGTAAGTACATGTATGTTAATGGTTTAGCAGGTAAAAGTGTGGTAAACAACACATAGGGTTGTCGTGTAACACACGTTACCCCAATTAAAATAATTGATATACTTGACGAAATTACGCGCGTTGACGCATATAGTAGAAAAAGCCTTGTATTATAATACGGGCAATTATTGAAGTTGATATTATTGACTCTTGTAAATGTTTTGTTTAAGGACACTTGCATCTAAAGATAGTGGGAGTCTAACAATTGCGAATTTGACGGAGGAACGGTCCAAAGTACAACAAGTAGAACATGCTCACCAAGGACCTAAATCGAGTAGCGACCGCGAACAAGGCTGATGGCAAGAGAAGCCCGTTAGGGCAAGCATTACCAGGTGCACATTTTAAATTTAATTGCACAAATAGTAATATGCAACAAATATGTAGAGATTGAAAGTTGCATATGTAGATAGAAAACTTGGGAAAAAAAAACTCGAATAGAAAACCTATCCGGGATATTATTTCCAAGAAAAAAAAATGGAGGCGTTATTTATATGGGGTGTAATATGAAAATTATAAAAAGGACATGTATACCAGGTATTGATCGCTTACTCTGGCCAAGTAAGTGGTGAGCACGTGGTGCCATGAACTTTTTATGATGGACATGCTTACATCCGATGTAGTAAGGACGTGATGAATGGGACGAATCGAAAAGGTACCCAAAAGGGATCAAATAAGTAATATATTTGATAATAAACATAAACGCAAGCCTGAAGACGGAAGCGTATTACGTTAGTATAACGAGCCCAAGGGAAGGGACAATAATCAAGTAAATGAAAATACAAACCGACCGCTAAGAATGCTAAGGCATAGAGGATAAGTTGACTATCAAAAGTGGTGAAACTCACACGAACAAGTTAAACGGGTTAGATAAAACGTAATATTGGAAAGGATAATGAGCCCGGTAATGGGACAAGATTGAATGCAAATATAGACGCAAACCGAATAAAGGAAAGCACGAGATATTAATGAACCCATGTAATGGGTCGGAATTAAATATTATATGATTAAAGTCACGAATCACAGTCGGAGTGAACGAAATATTGATGCGAAAGCAAATGATTTTCGAACATAAAAAGGATGACCTACGGGATCAATTATAACCTTCGGGTATAAACAGTGTAAAGGTATACGGGACTAAAATGACCCACGGGTCATGAATAAAAAGGAAAAGGATCATAAAGGCAACGCCCTAAAGAGGTGAAAGCCTAAAGAAATAGCCTACGAGGCTAAGTGAAAGAATCTACGGGTAACTTAGACAAGCGAGGGAACCAGTAGAAAATCCCCGCGTAAAACAAGGACTGCAAAAAGGATAAACGTCAAGTTGTCAAATTTGTTTGACATAAATAAATATATATATATATATATATATATATATATAAAAATAAAACGTTAAACTAAAATTCAATTTTAGTCAAAAACAACGTTTTATTAAACATATATAGTATGAGATGATTGGGAATTAAACCTAAAACAAGACGTGACGCGATCACGGTCAGGAAAGTTATGTGGAATAAAATCACATAGTAGCCTGAGAGATGGGTATAAAGTAACTGGGCTAATAAGTCGAGTCAGTGAGACCGGTTAAGGTCAATACTTAAATTATGAAAATGTTCAACACGCTATTTATATTAAGATTAGCGTGAAATAAACATAGTTGATAAGCGTGTATGACCAAGTGGCCAATTGGCTACTCAGTCAAGCCAAACAATAAAGGTAAGTGAGTACAAAGTGGCAGTGATGGTCCATGAGGTCATAATAACGAAAAGTATTGATCGCCTATACTGAGCAATCACAAGACAACACAAGCAAAGTGTTGGGAAGTCAGTTCGAGTAAAAGCACGATAAAAGAATAAAGCCAAGAGGTATGTGGTATTATTCCTTGTAGAATTTCGTTAATAGCAGATCTAGATAGTGCTAAATAAATAAGATAAAATCAGGAAATTCATTTCACGGCGAATTCTGTATGAATGAACCAAATGAATAAGTTCGTAAAGGAAAGGGTTTGTTTGTAAAAAAATGAAAGATCTCACTAGAAACATCCAAATGGGTGAAAATAACGAATTCACAAAGAATCCGAAAGTATAAAGGCGATGGATTTCGCTAAGTTAATCAAACAAGTCGAAATAACAAGATGGCATTATTCTGAGTTGCGTAAATTCGCATAAAAGACACATATGTTGTGTAGTTAAAAGATGTTACCATATTTGTCTGATGACACTAACAAATGGTCAAAGTATGAGTAATGCTTAGAAGGTTACTCAGTTTATGTACATTGGGTTTGAAACTCAATAAATTATGTAAGAAAAGGTTTCGAGGACGAAACCTCTTTAAGGGGGGTAGACTTGTAACACCCCGAAAACGGGTCTGGTAATCAAAACACGTTAATACTAAAAGACGGGTAAAGTACCGTTAGTGGTAAGAGTAACCCGATAAATGTTAGGATTTAAACAAATAATCTTAATATTAAATACAACGTGAATAAATGCTTTTAAAGAAATAAAGTTTATAAGAAGTCTGAATTAACGGGACTTAAAATAAACTAAGTCATAATTTCCCCCGAACCCACTAAGTTAACTAGGAATATTTAACCTAGTTAATAAGTGGGAATAGTGTTAGAAATAGTTAGATTGTGTCCTACTTAATAACTAACTAAACTTGAGGGACCAAAAGGGGAAATACTAAAAGATTGGGTTTATTAATAAAACAAAACACAACACACACGCCATGTGTGTGTGTGTGTCGACTACGGCTGGAGAAAACAAGGGGAAACCCTTGTTCATCAAAGATCACCAAATTGAAGGAGTATTTGGGTCTCAAATTCGTGCATGAACGCGTAGAAACGATCACCAAGTCATGGGGATCACAAGGTATGTCACAAAACCTAGATTGGTTGAAGTTGAAATTTGAGACAAGTAGGTTACTTGCAAATAAATTGATGGATTATGATCCAAGGATGAAATTAGAAATGATTTTATGTCTATGAGTAAACCCTAGTCATTTACTTGTTGAATTGAGGTTCATAATTGTGAATTTCATGATTATCCATTTATGTGTTAAATGGGTTTTGTAGAAATAAGATGAACCCTAGAATTATGACTATTAAAATGGTGTTAACTGATTTCCATGAGATGAATCTGAGAATAGTATGCATGCTAGACATAATGGAATTGAAATTATGTTTATGTTTAGTAGAAATAACTAGTTGTGAACTAGTTGTAAATGTGTAAAAATTTATGCACATTAGGTGTTTGTTAAAATGCCTAAATGAGAACTAAAGTGTTGAAATTAGAGTGAAAATGTGTATTTGAATGATATGGCAATTACGCGTAATATGAAGTGATAAGGGTTCTAAATATTATGTTGATTTTGACTTAATGTTATAACCCATGTGATCAAAAAGTAGTTAACTTTAGATAAGCTAAGTTAACTAATCAAGAAGTCGAATAGTAGCTTCGGCATAGAAAATAAGTGAGGTGGAATAGTCGTGATTTTTATGACTAATTTAACCGCCTTGTAAATGATTGAAAATAGTTTGACGCCTAACGAGCTAGGTGGAGGCTTGGGAAAGGAAGCGGGTCAAACAAATCAAGAATGGAGGAAAAGCATAATTCGGATGCAAGGTAAGTATAGCTTACACTAGTCTTAAATTGTGGAATATTCTCTTATCATATAAATTACGAATGAGATAACTAAACAATTGAAATATGATGTTCCGTCGTGTAGTCGTACGGAACAAGATAATCAAAGATGAAAGAAACCATAATAATGGTTAAAAAGAAGTAAATCGATAATTCGGTCATATTATGACGAAAGGAAAAATGAACTTTTAATGGTTACCTTTTATGGTAAGCCAAAACAAATAATAAGGGCAAAACAGTAATTTAGTCACACGTGGAAAATAACCGTTAGTTTCAAAAAGACGCTTTTCCGCGTAAGACATTAAGAGTCGAAAGTGGTAATAAACGGTTTATAAGTAAAATGACCGTACGGTGTTAAACAGAACGAGTCATATAGATGAGATGATAATAAATATCATCTCGCATAGATAAACGGTCAATTCGGCCAAACGGGTCAAATGGTGTAGACATCACCTTTTGACAATATCGACTAATGATTCTTTTGTCGAGTTATACGCTTACAGGAATAGATATCCAATGGATACTCGCATCGTTCTTAATTAGCGATTATAAAGCAAGGTATTAAAACCGGGTAATAAGTTGATCCGAGCCAGGTATGTATTATAGATTAACTCATCATTTAGAACTTGAAGTTCTATGAGAGTTAGAGAAAGTAAAAAGGACATTCGATTACCTTAAAAGGTAAACCGAAGGATTTAAATTATAGACAGAGTGTTTTGAAAACAAGATTTGGTTAAAAATGAGATTTCGGGCGTACATGGCTTAAGCAAGCCCTTCGTCGTAAAAGAAGGGTTAAAAATGACCAAAACGCCCTTGTAAGCAAAATTAAGCAAACAACCCTTAGAAGTCACTTGAAAACGAGTTTTAAAATCGAGTCAATACTTAGAATAAGTATAAAAGCGTAAGATGTAAATCCTTGGTCAAAAGACTCTATATGAGTCTTTGCCGTAAAATGATAATCCGAGGGGTAAAACTCGGATTATATAGATCGCCACATTAAACCCATCACAAATATAGTTGTGATGGAAAATCATTTGATAAATAATGTGGAAATAAGAGGCTAGAAATAAATGAGTGTGAATTATACGTAAAAGTGCTTAAATGCCCTTAACGGGTCAAAATTCGGTAAAAAGGGTAATAAGCCAAACACTTAAAGTCTTAAATTTTTGTTAATCCGGATGTTTGATTTTAATTCCATATGATGAAGGATCAAATTACAATCACGTAGGAAGAAACGGTAGGTCAAACGGACAAGCGGATTGAAAGATACGAAAGTTTTCGTGTCAAAAATGGAAAAAATGGAAGGGTCTGATACAGGGGCCACCGTAACTTACGGTGCCCACCGTAAGTTACGGTGGGGGCTGAAATCCTTATGCCAGATACCTACTGTCTTACGGTGGGGGTATTTTAAAACAAGGGCCACCGTAACTTACGGTGCCCACCGTAAGTTACGGTGGAGGCCAGTTTCAAGCCCTTGTTTCTGGGATCAAGAGATTAATGTTGGGAGGACTCGTTTAGACACGTTTTAAACCCCGTATGACTAAAGTATTTCATGTTTATGAAATGTAGGTACATTTTGGAAGCCGGAAGATTATCAAGCTCAACGAAGAACCGAACACGATAAAGATACACGCTTCCGCACCTAGCCACGTCGCAAATTTTAAACGACGAATCCGATCACGTTATGTTGAAAAACTTATGATTTGTAAAAGTTTTAATAAACCCGTATTTATATAGTATGTGTAGTCTTAACTACACATCTAATTGTTGGTATTTACATGTAAAACCGTTAATTAGTCACTAGGGTCTTACACCGAGGGAGGGGTATGTTCTTGGAAGGGACTTCTAAAATGCTTGATCCCGGAGAATGGCATATTTTTCTCTTTTTGGAAGGAGCTCCTCTTGAAGTCGATTCCATGGAAAGGATACGCTCCTGTTCTTGGAAGGGACAGCTGAGGTACCTTATCCCACTGAAGTGGGGATTTTCTTGTTGATGGAAGTAACTATCGAAACGCTTTAGCCTTTAGGAGAGGATATCGTTTTGTTCTGGCAGATAAGGGTTTCCTGAGAATGAAAGGCCGTAGAAGGACTTCACTTTCCCCTTAAAGCGAAGATGCACTTATTAAGGTTTCCCTCTCTTTCTTTTTCCCTGTAGAATCTTTAGAGATGGGGGCTGATGGAAGGAGCTCACTTCTATCTAAAGTATAGAATATAAGTGTTGGGAAGTTATCTCGCGGATTATTTTTTCTCCATGGAAGAAACTAAATTAGCGGCTTGTAGAGGGGAGCTCTTCCTTCTTTAGGGAAAGAACTAGATGTCCTGCTCAGGTTCTTTCCTTCTTAAAGAGGGGGACTAATAATGCAGTCCAAGGATTCTTCTTCCTCAAGGAAGGACCATCCAGGTTTTCCTTAAGGACTAATAGCGTAGTCCAATGAGTCTTCCGTCTTTAAGGAGGGAGCGCCTGTTTTTTACTTAAGGACTAATAACATGGTCCAATGATTCTTTCGCCTTTAGGAGAGGAGCCAAATACGCAGCCCAGGGTTCTCGTTTCTTCAAGTGAAGGATGAATAATATAGTCCACGGATTCTTTTTCCTTCAGGGAAGGAGCCAAATACACAGCCCAGGATTTTCCCTGTCTTCAAGTGGAGGATGAATAATGTAGTACACGGGTTCATTTTCCTTCAGGGGATGAGCCAAATACACAGCCCAGGCTTTTCCTTTCTTCAAGGGAGGCATTAGTAAAGCAGTCCATGCCCCTTCCCCATCTTCCTTTTTTCTTTGTTGTAGAGATCTTCGAACATGAGAACTTATGGAGGGGGCTTAATCCTTTCTAGATGAGGCAATACGAAAATAAAGATCCTTCTAGAAGTATTCAATGTGGAACCCAATGGTGTTATACCCTGCTAGTTCTTTAGCTCAATATTGTCGGTCGTAATCGGTGGCACTGAATTGATAAAATAAGTTGTCCTTTAGCCCGACCATCTAGACAATCAGTCGTGACTTTTGCATCCCCAGTTCAATGTTGCATGAAGGTTTTTCTTGCTTTCACTAATGTTGTGTCGATTTCCTCCTAGCTGGAACTATATCCTTGTTTAGGGATGTTTAAGGTGATCACTATTCTTCAGTACCTTTTCAAAGATCATGCCTTGTTTCTCTGGTGCACATCATCTAGTTCAATATTAGCCTTTGTCGACCTATCCCGCAGGTTGTGACTAATAGCTTCTTGCGTTATTCATGTTCATGATTCAATACTTGCCACGAAAACACTTTCAAAAGGTAAGTCATACCAAGGATCAATTTCTTTATGTGTTAAACGTGTTATGCTGTATGTACAAGCACTTATGCTTCATGTTTTATTTTGTGAAGACGTGTGACCATCATATCATTAACGAGGGTAGCCTACGTACCCTATCAACGTTGTAATGGGAAGAATAAATTTGTGTCTAGAAGTGGCGCACGACGCAAGACTTCAAATGAGGGCCTTGCATGAGTGTTTTATGTTAGGATCCAGAAAAGGACCTGGCGGAAGGGCCTGAGGAAGGACCCTGTTAAAAGACCTGAGGAAGGGGCCAGGGGAAGGGACCTGGCGAAAGGACCTGAGGAAGGACCTGGGGAAGGACCTTGGTAGAAGGGCCTGAGGAAGGACCCTGTGAAAAGACCTGAGGAAGGGGCTAGGGGAAGGGACCCTGTGAAAAGACCTGAGGAAGGACCTGGAGAAAGACCTTGGTAGAAGGGCCTGAGGAAGGACCATGTGAAAGACCTGAGGAAGGGGCCAGGGGAAGGGATCCCGTGAAAGGACGTGAGGAAGGACCTTGGTAGAAGGGTCTGAGGAAGGGCCATGTGAAAAGACCTGAGGAAGGGGCCAGGGGAAGGGACCCCACGAATGGACCTGAGGAAGTACCTGGGGAAGGACCTTGTAGAAGGATATGAGAAAGGACCCTATGAAAAAACCTGAGGAAGGGGCCAGGGGAAGGGATCTCGCGAAAGGACCTGAGAAAGTACCTGGGGAAGGACCTTGCACTAGTAAAATATTATTATTTTTGTTATGGGAAAGAGTAAGACATCATTACTCTTTTTCTTTTTTCAAAAGGTAAGGTTACATCACCTTGTGAAGAAAAAGGTTAGATTTTTTTTATTTTCTCTGTTGTCATCTTTTCTCTCTTCTTTTTTTCTTTTTTTTTTAAAGTAACATACCTGTGATAAAGGTACATTTAGTGGGGTCCTTTTTAGTTTTTAATGTCCTTTTATACAAAGTCTTTTATTTTCACATATTAATATGCATAAAAGTATTATACATCTTTCCATGTGAATGTTTTAGAGACTTGTACCTTTTAATTTAAATAAAAAGTTAAAAGAGTTGTTGACAGCTCATGTCAAGGTTTATTAAATTACTTTTTTGTACTTTCCAAAGAAGGCAAGAAATTTTACCATTTGACTAATACTTAGAATCCAATTTTCTAATAGGACAAACCTTAACTTTTGTCATCATGTCCTAACAAGATCAGCATGATCTATTAAAAAATCATTTTAGTGTGACTTAAATGGTGGTTGACTCATCCAAATCACCTTAAAACAATGTTAAAATAATATATGGTAAAATGTAATCTAATACTCCATTACCCAGAAACGAGAGCATATATTTCTTTCATAAGAGTAAAGAATCCTTTACACTCTCCCATAAGGAACTGCTCATATATCTTATTTTAACAATAAAAGATGGTCAACATTTTCTTTTCATGATTCATATGAACATGGCGTTTAACAATAAAAGATGGTTATGATAAAAACCAAAGAGTAATAATGATCAACTGAATTCTCATTGTTTCATTACAATATATAGATAAACAAAACTCTAAACCCTAAAGCCCATAAGTAATGGGTTGGGCCTAAAATGTCTGGTTCATAACACTCCCCCTCAGACATTTAGAATTGCACACAGTTTAACAACATACTTCAGGATGATGTTAAATAGGTACTTCAGGACCTAAGTAAATAAACTGATACTACTGGATCAGCTATGCTGCCTCATTAAAAACCTTACTAAGAAAAACCTAGTGGGATAAAACTTAGTTAAGGGAAAAAGAGTACAGTGTGCATAATTCTCCCCCTGAATTCAACAAACATCTTTCAATCTACGAAGACCGATCTTGTGTGAGAGCTGCTCGAAACTGCTTCTGGGTAAAGATTTCGTGAACAGGTCAGCTATATTTTCACTTGACTTAAGCTGGCAAACATCAATTTCCCCTTCCTTTTGCAAGTCATATGTTGAGAAAAATTTTGGTGAGATGTGCTTTGTTCGATCACCCTTGATATAACCTTCTCTGATCTGAGCTATGCAAGCAGCATTGTCTTCATAAATAATTGTCGGCTCCATCTTGGTCTATTCTAATCCGCATGCTTCTTGTATGTGATTAATCATTGATCTCAACCACACGCATTCTCGACCAGCATCATGTAGTGCTATCAATTCGGCATGATTTGATGATGTTGCTGTAAGTGTTTGCTTAGTTGACTTCCAAGAAATTGCTGTGCCGCCGTATGTGAATACATAACCTGTCTGAGATTTTGCTTTGTGAGGATATGATAGATATCCGGCATCAGCATACCCAACAAGCTGGGACTTTTGATCTTTCTGATAGAAAAGACCTAAGTCTTGTGTCCCGCAAATATACTGGAATATATGTTTTACACCATTCCAGTATCTACGTGTTGGATTCGAACTGTATCTCGCTAGTACATGTACTGCAAATGCAATGTCAGGTCTTGTGTTATTTGCGAGATACATAAGGGCACCGATCGCGCTTAAGTACGGTACTTCTGGACCAAGTACTTCTTCGCCTTCTTCTTGAGGGCGATAAGGATCCTTGTGTGGATCTAGCGGTCGGGCAACCATAGGTACGCTAAACGGATGTGCTTTGTCCATATTGAAACGTACTAACATCTTCTGGATGTAGTTTGATTGATGGACAAATGTGCCATTGCACAGGTATTCAAATTGTAGTCCGATACATAATTTTGTCATACCAAGATCTTTCATTTCAAATTCCTTCTTTAACAACTGAGCAGCTTTCTCTATCTCTTCTGGAGATCCGATGATGTTGATATCGTCAACATAGACTGCTATTATAATGAAATTTGAGAGTGATCCTTTTATAAAAACACATGGACTGATTACATCAGACTTGTATCCTTCCTTTTCGAGATATTCACTAAGTCGATTGTACCACATACGACCAGATTGTTTGAGACCATATAAAGATCTCTGGAGCTTTATAGAACACGTATCTCGAGGTGTTGATTTTAATGCTTCAGGCAATTTTAATCCTTTAGGGATTTTCATGTAGATGTCATTTTTAAGTGTCCTGTATAAGTATGCGGTGACGACATCCATTAGTCTCATATGAAGTCCTTTAGAGATTGTGAGGCCGATTAGGAACCTAAGGGTTATCGCATCCACTACAGGGGAATACGTTTCCTCATAATCAACTCCTGGGATTTGGGAAAACCCTTGCACTACAAGTCGAGTCTTATATCTCACAATTTCATTCTTTTCATTTCTCTTTATTGCAAACACCCATTTATAACCTACTGGTTTGACGTCTATGGGTGTTCGGACTACAGGTCCGAAAACATGTCGCTTTTCGAGCGAATTCAATTCGGCGTTTATGGCTTCTTGCCATCTTGGCCAATCATTTCTGTGCATGCACTCTTCTAAAGTTTTAGGTACGTAATCATTTTCATTGATTACATCTGTTGCTATAGCATATGCGAATATATCATCAACACGTGTTTTATTCCGGTTCCACATTGTACTATCTTGTACATAATTAATAGAGATCTCATTTTCGTTTGGTACCGGTGTTTCTTCTGAAACTTCATTTTCCTCTGGATTCATAGTTGTCTCTTCTGGGACATTTACCTCTACCGAGGTTTCACTTATAATCTTTTGTGAGTTTTCACCAACTGGGTTACTTTGCTCTTTTCGTTTCCGTGGGTTTTTTGTCTTTGGAACCGATTGGTCTCCCAAACTTTCGTTGTATAGTAATCGCTTCTGGGATTACTTCAATTCGAGCAGGTGCATTTGATGCTGGTAAATGTGACTTTGTCACTCTATTCGTGTCTATGAATGCATCTGGTAATTCATTCGCTATTCTTTGCAAATGTATGATCTTTTGGATTTCATATTCACATTGACCACTTCGGGGGTCGAGATTTGATAGCGATGATGCATTCCACGTTATTTCTTGTCTTACCAGTCTTTCTTTGTCCTTATCTCCCCCTAAGACTGGGAACATTGTTTCATCAAAATGACATTCAGCATACCGTGCTGTAAACGTATCTCCCGTCATTGGTTCTAAGTATTTCATTATGGACGGGGAGTTAAAACCAATATAGATACCCAGTCTTCTTTGGGGTCCCATTGCAGTACGTTGTGGTGGCGGTATTGGTACATATACCGCACAACCAAAGATTCTAAGGTGGGACAAACTTGGTTCTCGTCCGGAGACCAGTTGCAATAGGGAGTATTCGTGATCAGCAGTTGGTCTCAATCTAATCAGTGCAGCGGCATGCAAAATAGCATGACCCCATGCAGAAGATGGTAGTTTACATCTCATTAAGAGTGGTCTAGCGATTATTTGTAATCGTTTAATCAGAGATTCAGCTAAACCATTTTGTGTGTGAACATGAGGTACTGAATGTTCAACATTGATCCCAATTGACATACAATAGTCATTAAAAGCTTGAGATGTGAATTCTCCCGCATTATCCATCCGAATGTTTCTAATTTGATTATCGGGGAAATTGGCTCTCAATTGTATGATTTGAGCTAAAAGTCGGGCAAATGCTACATTTCGAGTAGCTAAAAGACTCACATGTGACCACCTTGAGGATGCGTCTATTAAGACCAAGAAATAACGGAATGGTCCACACGGAGGATGAATAGGCCCACAAATATCCCCTTGGATTCTTTCTAAAAATGATGGGGTTTCATGTATCAATTTAGTTTGTGAGGGCCGAGTTGTAAGTTTACCCAGAGAGCATGCTGCACATGATAAGTCTTGTGGTAGCAAAACTTTTAAGTTTTTGAGACGGTGCCCGGTTACACTTTTAATTATTCGTCTCATCATTATGCTACCAGGGTGACCTAGACGGTCATGCCATATATTAAATGTGTCTTTATCTAATAGCTTTTGGTTACTCACCAGGTATGCTTCGATAGGATTGATATTAGTACAATATAATCCAGAGGATAAGGCTTCTAATTGTTCAACAATTGTTTCTTGGCCCTTTTTGTTTGAAGTAATTTGAAGATATTCAATTTTATTTTCAGATATTGTTTTTAGGTGGTAACCGTTTTTTTTTTTATATCTTTAAAGCTAAGTAAATTTATTCTGGATTTACTAGAATATCATGCATTATCAATAGTTAATTTGGTACCCGAAGTTAATGTTATGTGTGCTCTGCCGGAGCCTTCAATAAGGTTACTGACGCCAGATATAGTACTAATTGGTGTCTCTGCCGGAGACAACTCAGAGAAAATTTTCATATCTTTGAGAATAGTGTTAGTACTACCGCTATCTACCAGACATTCATCACCAATAATAGCTCTACTGGAGCTAGCATGCATATTTCTTCAGGAAATAAATAAAAATAAATAAATAAAAGTTAATGCAAAGAAGTAAAAATAAAACATTGCAAGAGTTTCAAACCAAACCAAATACCAAGGTCACAGTGTGAAAAGTAAAACATAAAAGGTACGTTAAATATGTTTAAACTTCACGAACATTTTCAATGAAATCACATGCATCCAAATGAACGTCTGATATCGTGGCTGAAGGTGCATTCTCAATCAGATTAGTTTCAACATTCTTTCCTTTTTCTTTCATCATACGTTGATATGCCTCAACGAGGTGTTTAGGGGTGTGACATGTGCGGGACCAATGATTTGACATCCTACATTTATAACAAATGTTGCTTTGGTTCCCGCTACTTTTCCCTTTCGAAGGTCGCCCCGTATTATGTCGACTCGATTCACCACCACTATTTTTAGTGTTCTGAGACTCCCGACGCCATGTATATCCTCGTCCTCGACCACGACCTCTGCTGGGGCCACGGCCTCTACCTCTACCTCGTCCGCTTTGATAATTAGCCACATTCGTTTCAGGGAATGGGCTTACACCGGCAGGTCACGATTGATGATTTTGTAATAGGAGCTTGTTGTTTTGCTCCGCAACCAGAAGACATGATATCAATTCAGAATACTTAGTAAATTGACGTTCCCTGTATTGCTGCGACAGGAGCATATTTGAGGCATGGAACGTTGAGAAAGTTTTTTCAAGCATGTCTTCATCCGTAATTTTCTCACCACATAATTTAAGTTCAGAGGTAATGCGGAACAGGGCAGAATTATACTCACTGACGGTCTTAAAATCCTGTAGTCGTAAATGAAGCCATTCATAGCGGGCTTTGGGGAGTAAGATCGTGGTCAAAACGTTCTTTGATGTTTGTCCATAATTCAAGAGGGTCCTCAACAGTTAGATATTCCCGCTTTAGATCTTCATGAAGATGATGGCGGAGGAATATCATGGCTTTTGCTTTATCTTGAGGTTTACTTTGATTACCATCAATAATTGTCTCCCCCAAATTATTTGCCGTCAAATGAATTTTAGCATCAAGAATCCATGGGAGGTAGTTGTTACCCGAGATGTCAAGTGCGGTGAATTCAAGCTTCGATAAATTCGACATTTTGTTCGGATTATGCCGATTGCCGATTGATGTCTAGTGGAGAGCAAGTGTGCTGATAACGTGATAAAAACCAAAGAGTAATAATGATCAACTGAATTCTCATTATTTCATTCAATTCAACATTACAATATATAGATAAACAAAACTCTAAACCCTAAAGCCCATAAGTAATGGATTGGGTCTAAAATGTCTGGTTTATAACAGGTTAAACCGTTTTTTTCTTTTTTGTTATATATTTCCTTGGTGATAAGAACATGCCTATTTGCTTATTATATCGACACACACCTATCACTTATAGGTGAAGAAAAAATCAGTTCACTTGTGATCTCTGACAATGTTATCGAACCGATTAAAAAAGAAAAAACACTTTGTCATTAAATGGTAATATATCGGACCATTTGTATTGCTAACTGTGATTGAATCTAAATCTTGTCTTCCGAATGTAGTAGCCTTTAAAACGTGGATGTTATTGAACCTATCACACTTTTCATTGAATGAATCGTCAACTTTATTAAGCTACTGAAAATCGCACGTGCTATGATTAATTAGGGTGGAGGGTATAATCATCGGGGACTTGAGCGGGGAGGGTATGTCACCGATCGGTGACTATACCGTGTGATTGTGGGTCTTCGGTGAGGAGGAGAGAGGGTGGGGATTTCGGTGAGTGTTTCCCGAAAATGGGTGAGAGAGAGTGATTGAGAAAATGGTGGGTCCCAACACAATTTTTTTATTTTTTAACCTACTCAAACACCCTAGGGTGATTGACTATACCCCATGATTGAGTGCAAAATGGGGAGTGGAATGGGAAGTTGACATGGCATAATATTATTGGATAAGATTTCACTCAAACACCCTAGAGTGATTAACTATACCCTCCACCCTTAGTGTTTTATGCTTGAGAGCTTGTAACACACAAAACCATGTCAATATTCATGTCAAAGTTTCATTTGGTTTTGTGTCAGTAAGTGTATACGTGAGCCTTGAAGATTCTTTTCACATTATTTCATATAAAAGTTTGTAAGTTTTTTGTGCATAAGCATTTGTGCATTGTGCTTTGTGAGTTTTTCAAAAAAAAATTGATTTTTTACTTTTAACCAAAAGGTTTTTATCTTTTCCAATTATAACCCTATATAATACTCCCTCCGTCCCTATTTAGATGTCATCGGACCCACATTCACACAATTTAAGAAATATTTGAGTATTTTATTTTTTGGGTTGTAAAATGACAATAATGTCCTTAGAAATGACAATTAAATTGGGACAACCAAAAATGGAAGTTTGTAATGGTAAGGGCAAAACTGGAAATTATTTGGAAATGACAATTAAATTGGGACAACAAAACGTGGAAATTTGGACATTTAAAATGGGACGGAGGGAGTATGTTTTTTTAACTTTAACCCAAAACTTTTCATTATTTGCAATTTAACTTCGCAACTTTTGTCACTTGTACTTTTCATCTTTCGCAAATTTTCGTTTTACGTATAGTTTTAAATTTTTTGAGTTAATACGACGCAACGTGCATGTGTTGTTCAACGTTTTTACCTCTATTTATCCATAATTGACAGGTTTGTCGCAACACGCATAACGTAGGTCGAGTCAGTGTTGGTGGTAGATGACGGTTGTGTGACATTAGTACTATTTGACACACCGTTTTACGCCTCACCGCAATGCGGGGTGTGCTTTAAGGGGTTTTCAAAGAAAAAATGGTTACGCATATGGTTGTCGTAACGTTGGCTTTGGGGGTTTTCCAAAAAAATTGATTTTTTTTACTTTTCACCCAAAAGTAATTCATAAATTACTTTTAACCCAAAACTATTTTTTTGTCATTTTAGTCCCTGAGTTTTGTCCATATTTTCCATTTTAGTCCAAATAGTTTTTTTTTCGCCACTGGGTCCCTGACATTTCCCTTTTGTTGCCATTTTGATCACATACACTAACTCCATCCAAAAACTCCATCTTTAACCAGGGGTATTTTGGGGATATTCATTTTAAATGTTTTCAATTGCCATTTTGATCCATTTCCAGAAAATCAAAAAATTCCAAATATTCCAAAAAATTCTAAAAAATAATAAAAATTCTAAAAAATCATAGAAATTCTAAAAAATCCAAAAAAAATCCAAAAATTCGTTTCGGCGCGAACCGTTTCGAACCCGAAACGGTTCGAGCTGAACCGTTTCGACGCGAACCGTTTCGACCCGTACCGTTTCGACCCGAACCGTTTCGAGCTGAACCGTTCGACGCGAACCGTTTCGGCCCGTACCGTTTCGAAGCCGAACCGTTTCGACCCGTACCGTTTCGAACCGAACCGTGTCGTATCGAACCGAACCGTTTCGAACCGAACCGTTTCGAGTTAAACCGTTTCGACGCGAACCGTTTCGACCCGTACCGTTTTGAAGCCGAACTGTTTCAAGCCGAATCGTTTCAAGCCGAACCGTTTCGACCAGTACCGTTCCGAACCGTACCGTTTCAAACCGAACCGTGCCGTATCGAACCGAACCGTTTCGACCAGTACCGTTTCGACCAGTACCGTTTCGAACCCGAACCGTTTCGAGCTAAACCGTTTTGACGCGAACCGTTTCGACCCGTACCGTTTCGAACCGTACCGTTAAGATGCGAACCGTTTCGAATCGAACCGTTTCGACGCGAACCGTTTTGACAAGTACCGTTTCGAAGCCGAACCGTTTCGAACCGTATCGTTTCGACCCGAACGGTACAGTTCGAAACGGTACAGGTCGAAACGGTTCGGTTCGAAACGGTTCGGCTCGAAACGGTACGGTTCGGAACGGTACGGGTCGAAACGGTTCGGCTTGAAACGGTTCGGCTTGAAACGGTTCAGCTTCGAAACGGTACGGGTCGAAACGGTTCGCGTCGAAACGGTTCACGTCGAAACAGTTCGGTTCGAAACGGTACGGGTCGAAACGGTTCGGCTTGAAACGGTTCGGCTTGAAACGGTTCGGCTTCGAAACGGTATGGGTCGAAACGTTTCGCGTCGAAACGGTTCGGGTCGAAATGGTTCAGCTCGAACCGTTTCGGGTTCGAAACGGTTCGCGGCGAAACGGATTTTTTGGATTTTTTTTAGAATTTGTTGCCTTTTTTAGAATTTTTATGATTTTTTAGATTTTTTATGATTTTTTAGAATTTTTTGGAATTTTTTTGGTTTTTTGGAAATTTTTTGATTTTTTGTAATTGGATCAAAATGGCAATTGAAAACATTTAAAATGAAAACCACAAAATACCCCTGGTTGAAGAAGGAGTTTTTGGATGGAGTTAGTGTATGTGATCAAAATGGCAACAAAAGGGAAAAGTCAGGGACCCAGAGGCGAAAAAAAAACTATTTGCACTAAAATGACAAATTTGGACAAAACTCAGGGACTAAAATGGCAATTTACTCTTACTTTTAACCCAAAACTTTTTATCTTTTACAATCTATCCTCACAACTTTTTTTACTTTCAACTTTGATCCTTTATAGTTTTCATTTTCCGCAAATTTTTCGCTTTATGCTTGGTTCTAAATTTTGTGACTTAACACATCGCAACGTGCGTCTTTGTTTTAACGGTTTTACGTTTCGTTCTAAATTTTGCGAGTTAACACGACGCAACGTGCGTGTTTGGGTGAACGTTTTTACATCGTCTATTTTTCCCCCATTTGACAGGTTTAACATAACGTGCGGGTCTCAGATTGACTTAGTTATAACTAAAGAATCCCCGCCGCATTGCGGCGGGTCGCAATCCTAGTGTGTAACAAAATTTCAATCAAATCGTAAATAAAAATATATGAATCAAAATAATATATTCATATTTATATAAGTTAATATTTATTAACACTTATAGAAAATATCATATTTTCAAAAACTACAAATAACAATATCGGCAGGAATAGTTCTGGCCCTTTATTAGGTCACATGGGCGGCAAGGGAATAGTGTCAGGCAGCTGCCTGGCACTTCCCTATTGGCCCAACAAATTTACGTTTTTATCTCGCTTTAAAAATACGATTTTGCCATTAGTTCAAATTATGTTTTTACCCTCACTTAAAAACAAATTTACGCTTTTGCTCCCAGCTAAAAATTTCAATTTTTCCCTGGGTTCAAAATTACGTCTTTTCCACGTTTAAATTTAAAGTTTTGCCATTGGTTTTTTTCCCATTATAATTAGGATTTTGCGATCAGTTCAAAGTTATGTTTTTCCCCCGAGTTAAAAATAAATTTACGCCTTTGCTCCCAGCTAAAAATTTCAATTTTGCCCTTGGTTCAAAATTACGATTTTGCCCCGTTTAAATTTACGCTTTTGCCATTAGTTTTTTTTTCTCACTGCCAGGTTACGATTTTACCCTCACATTAAATTTACATTTTCTCCGTCGTTTTTATTTTTGTTTCCCTGGTTAAATTACAAATTTGCCCCGGCGTAAAATTACAGTCATGCCGGCAGATGCCTGGCACTCCCCCATTAGTCCATTTAAAGTACGATTTTATCCCTGAAATTATGATTTCGCTCTCAGTTCAAAATTACGTTTTTTTCCCATTGTTTTAGTTTTTTTGCAAAAGTATAAAAGTTTTTTTTAATTGTTTGACTCGATTTAATTATTTCCCGTGTAAAGTAGAGGCAGTGTTGTAAAAGTCGCTAGGCGGTCCCTAGTCGGCCGACTGGGGAGTTGGGAGTAATCGGAGTACTCGGAGAGTACTCGGGGAGTACGCGGACATGGTAAATATAAAGAAAATTAATTGTTATATATTATTTATGTATTAAAATAAGCATAATTCATGTCAACTGGGTATAATTTAAAATGAAACATGTTTAAAGTTCAAATATTCTGAATACAAGTTCGACTAGTCTGAGTACAAGGCCGAGTAGTCCGAGTACAAGGCTGAGTAGTCCGAGTACAAGGCCGAGTAAGCCGATTTTGACCGAGTTTGACCGATTAAAAGTCAACAAACCACGTTGACCACCTAGACCGACTAGGCCGACTAGGCTCCGACTAGGCCGACTAGGCGCCGACTAGGACCGAGTACTCCCGAGGCCGACTAGTTGGGACCGCCTAGGAGGAAGTCGCCAAGGTGGAGGTCCGAGGACCGAGTACTCGCCGAGTACTCGGCCGAGGAATCCGACTTTTGCAACACTGAGTAGAGGTGTACAAATCAGTTTTTTTTCAAAAACCGGTTTCGGTTATTAACCGAACCGGTTTTTTTCATACAAAATGAAAACCAGATTTTTTAATAACCGGTTTCGGTTACTAACCGGTTTTTCAAGTCCAAAACAATAACCGGTGTAACCGGTTGGGATCGGTTTTTAACCGGTTTTTGCCAAAAAAAAAAAAAACCGTTTTTTAAAACCGGTTTCAGTTATTAACCGGTTTTTCATACCAAGAATCCTAACCGGTCTATAACCGGCGGTTCGGTTATAAAACCGGTTAGGTTATAAAAAAAACCGGTTTCAGTTTTTTCCCGGTTTCGGTTCTAAAACCGGTTTTTTTGTACACCTATAGTGTTAAGGAGCTGCCTAACACTTGCTTATTAGTCCTGAAAAATTACAGTTTTGTCCTGAGCCGAAAAATACGGTCTTATCATCGTTTTAGATTTTTTCCTAGCAAAATTATAGTAGTGTTTTTAATTGATTGAGAATTATTCGGCCTTCGCCCCGTAATGCGAACGGGGCATCAACTAGTTATATATATTAATTAAGACTCTTGATGAATATTAAGACTCTTGATGAATAGTAACTTAAAATATTTAAGTATTTGTTTTTTTTATTTTTAATGGTATTGTATTTATTTATTTTTTATAGTAACTCAAAATATTTAAGTATCTGCTTTTTTTAATGGTATTTTTTTTTATTTTTTAGTGGTATTTTTATTTTAATTAAGCCTTTTGATGAATAGTAACTTAAAATATTGAAGTATTTGTTTTTTTATTTTTACTGGTATTGTATTTATTTGTTTTTTATAGTAACTCAAAATATTTAAGTATCTGTTTTTTAATGGTATTTTTTTAATTTTTAGTGGTAATTGATTTTATTATTTTAGTAACATTTTATTTATCCGATGTTGGTCGAACGGTATCAGTGGATTCAGTTTATGATGGTACTAATACCGGTATTCAATTAGCGTCACAAACAGAGTTGTATAAATGAAAAGTTTTCGAAAACGAAAAAGATGAATACCAGTACGAGTATCGATGTTGTTTGGTACGATACGGTAGCGATATGGTGTTCGTTTATCGAAAAACACATTAAAAAATAAATAATGGTACTAAAATCCATGTTGGTTCTTTGGTTTCGGTTGAGTTCACTACGATAGTGGCATGGTATATGTTATCAAACTGAAAACCATAAAAGTAAATACATACAGATACCAATGTTGTTCAATTCAGTTTGATATGGTATGGTATAGTGAGATGGGGGTTAGTTTATCTAAAGCAATAACAATGAAAATAAATGCCGACACAGATGTTGTTCAATCGGCTTCAATTGAGTTTGGTATGACAGCGGCACAATATTCATTTTCAATAAAATTTATATCGCAATGTTGACAAAATAAACGTAGAACACAATGAACCAAATTGATATCAACTAAACAACATCGGTACCCATAAAGCAAACGAACCGAATCGTTATCAGCTAAACAACATTAGTACCATTATTGAAAATCGTTCTTATTTTTTTATCAATGTAAAGTTTTCTATTTCATTATTATAGCAAGTGTCGAAACTGTAATGAACCGAACTAATACCGACCGAGTTCTCGCCGCGAAGCACGGGTAAATATCACTAGTGTTTCATTAAAAATGACTGTCATCTTAGTTTTGAAACAAGAATCGGGAAACGCCGAAACACATCACTGTAAACAAATGAGCCCTTCCCACTTATTCTTAATTTTTTTCCAACAGGAGCAACATATTTAGGGGCAAGAACGTATATAACTTCCCAAAAAGCCTTATATCAGTTAGCATGTACAGAAATGTGCTTTTAATAGACTTTGAGAGATGGCTAGAGAGAAGAACCTGGTGACTGGAGTCAAACTGCAGATCTGACCATCGCGAAGAGGGTAGATCCAGCCGTTGGTATGAAGAAACCGAGACACGCTTGTTCTCGGTCCCACGGATGGCGCCAATGTCGAATCCATTATTAAAACGGCTTGGCGTTATTAACCTTAGATTCGGCGGAATCCGGTTCAGGTTCGTCCTCTTGTCGTCATGGTGACGGTTCCTCTTGCGGGGTGTCGGGTCTTGAGCTGCAGTGTCACACCCAACCGATGGCGGAATCATCGGGGTGTGGCACTGAGCGAAACAGATTGTCCAGAAGTTTCCATAACAACTATATTTACCAGATATTTAAAGCAACACGTCCCATACCATGTCATAAATGATAATACAATTATTACAGAAAAGATCTAGTCAAATTGTTCTGTTCCGACAACTCAGATTTTTATTACAGACAATTGTTTATTGTTGACCTAGGTCTTTCCTAGCCTTGATTTCACAACAAAGAAAGCAAATAAGCATCCTAAGCACCTGTCACATACGTTAAAGTAAAAGTCAATACACATAGTGTAAAGGTGAGCATACTAGTTTGATAATAGCATATAGAGTTCGAAAGCATTACGCATAACTAGCACGTACACAGAGTGAAATGAGGCATGTTAGTTATCGACATAAACCTATCGATACCAATGACTGCGGGTTGACTGCCCAAGGCAGTTTGCGATACATACTCACCACCGTAAGCCATGTAGGTAATTGTCCTTAACAACCCCCGAGTGAACGGGTGCTGAGTCCAAACTAATAGTACTATCGTTGCTAAGGCAGGTAGACAGCATTCCATGTGTAAACATAACAAACGAGCATTCATTAAGTCACGTATAACATGCGGTAATTGGTTAGCGATTAAAGTATTGCGTAGTGTGTTTGATGTGATTTTGTATACGTAACGTATGTAACACCCAAAAGTGCGTAAAGCAAAAAGGGGTCAAGTATACTCACAGCGGTTGATGGATTGAAGGGAGCACTACAGAGTAGGGTTAGCCTGAACAGATTAAATACCATAACGATGAGCGAAGCGTAAAACAATGCAAAGTGCAAGTGAGTCGGACAACAGTTCGGTCGGATGGTAGTCCGATCGGACGGCCGGCGTGCGAGTGACAGTCTGTTTGGACGGTCGTCCGGTTGGATGACCGTTCGAGTGGATTGTTTCTTCCTTTGAGAAGGATGTGTTTGTGTATGATGGCTTGACCTTTGAAGTTTTCATCGTAGCATTTTGAAAACATAGAAGTATCTATACCTTTCAGGTCGATCGATCGAAAGACCGTTCGATCGGACGACAATCTGATAGGTTGGGCACTTCAGCGAGAATAAGTTCACAGCAGGTTGTCACTCGATCGGACGGTTGTTCGATCGGGTGGCATCCTTTGTGCATTGAACATGTTGAAAATTGTTTAAGTGTGGAAGTTTAAATGTCTCATGATTCGGATGGCAATTCGATCGGATGGTAGTCCGATCTGACAACAATTCGTTCAACATTCAGACTTCAAATGTTGGCAAAAATGGTTAAGTGTGGGACCCAAGGTGCAAGTCGATCGATTAACAACCCGTTCGGTCGACAGTCCGTTCGGACGGTGGTCCGATCGGACGACATTCCGTCCTGGTCGTTCCGTTCGTCTTACACTTGGCTGTTTTGATCGTTTGTCGTTTTATCGAGACGTTTTGATAACATGTTAAGCAACAGAAACCTTGTCAATACTTGGTACCCCTGATCGGACATGAATCACCCAAATCCGGTCAGTTAACGGTTCGAGACGGTGTTCTATGTTTAACCCGAAATCGGTAGTCTCGTGGATAGAATCCAGATCTTGAGCCAACACAACCACAAGAATGAGTAGTAAGTCGGCACAAGCTCCGATTCCATCGGTCTTGAATGCATTGAGTGTAAAAGAGTTGAAAGAAAGTTGGAAAACCATCTTTCAATCTTTTTCATGGTGAATATGTCTAGATCTATGAAAGATCTTTGTTTGTTTTTGTGGAAATCGGTTAGATCCAAGTTATTCTTGGTGGATTGAGGCCAAAACACGAAGTTCTTCAAGAACACATGATGACGTCATCCTATAATACCTTGAAACTTAATGATTTCACGGTTAAAAGTTAAGATTCAAAAGATAGAAAGGTGTAGGAGTGCGTGTAGATTAGGGAAGTACAAGATTTAGGATGAGATCTTACCGGAATTGCGAGAAATCGGAGAAAAAGCAAGGTTAGAGCGCTGGTCGGACGCCAGTTGCCAAAAGTGGAATGTATGATGGTGACAAGGGGTATTTATAGGGTTACCCAAAGTGGAAAGGAATGGAGAGGGGCTGGTCGATCGGTTAGGCAGTCCGATCGAACAGCTGGTCGATCGACCGAGCGGCTGTTCGATCGGCTGGTCTCCTGGTCGATCGGCCACCTGATTCGTGTGTTCGGTGCGACGAATCTTGTCGTTTCGATTGCGATTGAGTTCGATTGCGTTTCGATTGATCACCACACATAATCTAATAAACATGCACAAGTAACACATAGGGCACACACACATATAACAATAACCAAGATGCGTAATTCGAGTTGCGAGTGCGATTGCGATAGCGATAAAGCGATTAATCAAGCGATAAATAGCGATTACTATGCGATTATTAATAGATACTCCACATAATACAACTAAAGCAATAATAAAATAGGCTAATTACAAGTCAAAGAAGTCAAAACAGGAATTGAGCAAGGAGAGACAGATCGCAATTAGCAATCTTTTCTTCCTTTGACTTCAATCCTGACTTTGACTTTGACGTCCGAAACACGGGGTGTTACAGCCTCCCATAGTTGAGGGAATTTCGTCCCGAAATTAGGCCGAAGCCGTAACAAACAACTGCGGATACTTCGCCTTCATGTCGCTTTCGACTTCCCAAGTGAACTCTGTGCCTCGTTTGTGTAACATCCCGAAATTTATAAAACTTTATATTAGAATTTTAAAGTACTAAATAAATGAGAATAAGCTAACTAGGAAATAAACAACCTAGTTAGCTAGTTGTCTTATAGTAACACATGAAGGGAGTGAAAAAGGTCTAAATTATAAAGTTAACAAAGATTGAGGGGCTTATGTTGTAAAACTTGAAATTTGATTTAATAAAAATAAAATAACACACACCAAACACACACAAAGGTGTGTCTGGTCGACCAGGAACACAGGGGCGACAAAGGGCTCCCCACCAAACCCTAGTTCTTGTCAAAATTGATCAAATTGGAAGTCCTAATCTGTTCCAAATCAATTTCCAAGCACAAAATAGTGATCCCCTTTGAAAAAGGATCATAAGGTATGTAATTTCCATGGAAAACCTTCATCTAAATTTCTGAGTAAATCTATGAAATTCAGAATTGATGTTGCATGTTGGTTGTTTGGGATGAAATAGTGTCTAGGGATAAACCCTAGTCAACTATTTGTTGAAATTTTGCCTATTTCTTGTGAAGTTCATAATCACCATTGAAGGTGATAAATGGTTTTGTAGAATTATGTTAAACACTAGGATTACCTTTGTTAACTTAGTGTATTTGAGCTCTATGGAGCAAATCCAGATTTGGTTGATATGAAAAATTGTCATGAACATGTGAAAAATAATGTTTAAATTTTGGTTAAATAGTTAGTCAAGAACTTGATTTTTTTTAATTGTATGAAATCATGCTCATTAGGTGTTTGATATAATGCCTAAGAGAAAACAAGTGTTGAGAAATTGGACTAAAAACGCATCTTTGATTAGTGTGGTAAATTAGGCGTTATATACTATAAGAGGGTTCTAAACATCTATGGTTGAACTCTATAGGCAAGAAAATCAGAACGTCAAGTGGACAAGCTAGTGGTGATACGCGTTTGAAGGGAACGCTTTGAAGGTACGTAACTTTCTGTTTCGTTACAATATGCATAAACAATAGTCTTAGAAATGTTGATGAGATTGTAGTGTCAAATGTGAGTTTGGTTTGTCATAGAAGTGACGAAGTTCACTCGACAAACCAAGCGGGTCAATAGGTTAGATAGATATGTTGATTGACGATATGGTTAATTAGTCATTTTGGAATGTAAATAAAGTGATGTAGCTCACTAGATAAAGAAACGGGTTAGAATATTTGTGGTAAGAAGTTTGGTGTGTTGATGAAATGGTGAATTCCATTAGACAACCAAACGGGTTAAATAACGGTCGAAAGATTAGTGCTTGAAGTGATTTAAACATCACTAATTAAATTGGAATTATAAGAGCGTAAATTATGGAATGGATGTGATATACATAAGGTTGATAAGCCCGGGAATGGGTAATTAAGGTTAGAAACCAATGTTGATAAATTATACAAGTATGTAACTTGATTCGTTACATTGGGTAATTTTGATAATTAGCTTATGTGTAGTTGATTTGTAGAATAAAAGTTGAGTTGAATTAAAGCGATAATGTTCGCTATATTGAATAATAAGTCAAGAATTTGTTTGATCTCGTTGGTAGTCATCATAATGGAGGATTCCTTAGATGAGCCAAACGGGTCGAATAATCAAATAGTGCGTGGTTAATGCATCGTAGTATGGTTACTCGATCTTTGTTATTGTTAATAAAAGACATATTAGAATACGAGAATTTAGTGTGTTGGTTTGTCAGAATGAGAAATCCGAGATTTGGGTTTTGGGTAAAATAAACAAATCTGTCAAAACATAAACTAGCAGTGACTACCGTAAGTTACGGTATCCACCGTAACTTACGGTAGAGATCAAAAGCTTACGGTGGACCACTACTGATTTACGGTAGACCAGAATCATCAAGGGACTACCGTAACTTACGGTAGATACCGTAAGTTACAGTTGAGCCTGAAAATTTTATTAAATTTTTCAATATTATAGTTAATCGAATTCGTTTCTAAGTTCAGTTTCGATTAAACAATAATCCCAAGAACTCTAATACTAATTTTTGTTAAAAATCTCCAGTTTTAGGTATTGCAAGTACGTGGACGATGGTCAAGTTGATGCTCTCGAACCGAACACAATCTTTGAAGCTTCCGCATTAGATACACCCAGTTTTCTTAATATTTATAACGTAAACAATTTGCTAATCGTGTTTTGGAATGGTGGAACTAGTTAAGAAATCATCTAGTATGTAATCATTTTGAAACTAAAATTTTGTACTTACTTTAAAGTAAGGTACCATTTTATATATATAATCTTGTGTATTTACATTAAATTCTTATAAAATTAAGATGGGTGTTACAAGTTGGTAATCGCTTAAGGTTGTCAACAAGTGTTCGGTTCAAGCTTGATCGATCGTCCGGTAAGAATTAGTCATTTAGTAGATTCTATTTGAATATTAGAAAAAGGAAATTAATGTGTACGGGAAGAGTGCGTTAATACACTCAAGCCCGGAAAGTGCACTAAATGAGAACGGTCAAAGCAAGTTACGAACTTGGCTGAACCAAAGCAAACAAAATTATGTTATAAAAGAGATGTTTAATAATCGATATAAACATTTCAATTTCAAGACATCCGGTAAGAGTTACTTGTAATTGAGTTTAGATAAAATTAAACGATATGAAATATGTGAAAAGTGTATGGAAGGAGTGTATAAATACGCTCGAACCTGGGAAATACACTAAGTAAGAAAGGTAAGGCAAGATATGTACTTGACCAAACCGAAAAGGAATAACACATTACTTATGATTAAGTGGGTATGATACAAATTTCCGTATAATAAGATGGAAATGTATTAAATAATTATTGATCAACCATTATGGATGTTTCAGTTAAAGAAATGTCTGGAGTAACCGGAGATGATTCGACATCTCAATTGACTGAACAAATGGAAGCTAAGATTTCCGAGGCAGTCGGAAAAGCTCTAGAAAATAGTCTATCACAGTATATTGATAGATTACAAACCACAATCGTGCCGGTGGTGGACGATATGATGTCTGAATTGAAAGACAGCATATTACAAGAAATAGAAGAAAGGAGGGTGTTGGATATGAATCCAAGTCCCATAAAGAAATCCAAGTCTAATAAAGCTCCCAAGAAAGGAGTTACAAAAAGTGTAGTACATCAGTGTAAATTTTGTAAAAAAAATCACAAGGGCACATGTGGTAGGCCAAGACATAAGAAGTCTAAATGTCCAGAGAAGCTTGGAACCAAGGACACAACCGACACAAAGTCTGATGCCCAGAAATCAAGGACAAAGTTGTTTTATATAACAGCCACAGAGGCTAAAGCTGAACCTGAAGTCGCTTCAGGTATACTTTTGTAAATTAAATTTTAGCATGAATTTTTAATTATTACGAGTGCAAATAAATCACTTGTTTTATATCGATTTATTCAACATCCTACATTCACGTTAACGAAATTACCTATGCTTTGAGAAATAGAAATATGTAATAATAAAAGTTATGTTGTTTATAAGAGGTGCTGAAACTGTACATTGAGCATCGAGGTAAAAGTAATCTCGATAGATATTGCAATGGGAAGGAGTGCGTGTACACTCGAACCCGGAAATTTCAATAATAATAAATAGCGAAGACAAGGTTATAGACTTGGCCGAACTAAATAAAACGCGTAGGAGCGTCATTTACATCAACAGACGATGTAGATAAATTTCATGCAATGATAAACAATAATAAATTAAATAAATTAATTATGTTATTGTTTCAATAGGATTAAGGTTAAGGGTGAGAAATTAAAATTCGGACCGAGAATATCCGCGAAAAAGAAGTTAAATGAATGATACGTATTATTCCCTACTATGAATAATAAAGTATCAATAAATGCAAATTTAGAAACTTGGGTATGGGTAACCATCCAAGTAATACATTATTAATCAAATCCTCATGAGAAAGAACGATGATTGCAGTGATGGATGTGATTATATAAAAGCCTAGTAAAATAAACCTTATGAAAGTGTTAGAATAAGAACGGGTAAACCCCAAAAGTCGTATAACCACAACAGTGGTTTTACCAGATAAGATTTAAGAAATGGGCTTTAGGAACATTAGTAAAAGAAACAGACCCAAGGGTCGCTAACAACAGAAAGGTGGCGTTCGGATCAAATAAGCAAAATGCTGGATAATAAGGGTAAAAGGAAGCCGGATGACGGGAGGGTGTTACATTAAGGTAATAAGCCCAAGGGAAGGGATAGGAATCAAGGTAAATAAAAATATAAACCAATAAACAAGAATGTTAGAGAATAGGGGTAAAGTTTGACTATCATAGGCGATGAAGTACACACGAACAAGTCAAACAAGACGAATGAAAGAATAAAAGACTTGATGGAATAAGGGAGATGGAATACGCTAATACTATTGAATAGATCAAAACGAAGTATAAATGCATGCCGGAATGGCTACTTTGATAATGAATTCAGTAAAATACCCGATTGATGGGTAGGAATACGGATATATGCGTAAACCAAGGGAAAGTGATGCAGATTTAAAAGTCAAAAGACTTGGATTAAGAGTTATGACTAAAGGACAATAAAACTTCGCAAAACCATAAATTTTGATAGTTAAGTTCAACTATTTTAATACTGGACGGGCCGAATAAAGTATAATACTTGATATTCCAAATAAGCACAACCCGAATAATGAAAATGCGAAATATTACTGAACCAATGTTGGTCGTATAAGAGCATGGAAAGGAAAATGCAAACCACTAAAACCGGGGTGTTAAAAACAATACGATAACGAACCCGGTAACGGGTTGAAAGGAATTAGAGGCATAAACCAAATAATGGAATAAGTAAAAAAACCAACGCGAAAGTGACGTAAGAAGTCATAGAGTAGGAAAGATAATCCGAAAGAAAATGAGTGTAGCTTTAGACTACGGTTAAGGTCAAATGAATTTTGAAAACAAAAGTCATTTATTCAAAATATAAAAAGGGGGTGCTTTGACGCCATATGTATACTTATGCAATTAAATAAAGATATGAATAGAAGATGATCCATGGGATAACCATAACCTTCTGGTTATAAACAATATAAAGGTCTACGGAACCGAAATGACCATTGGGCCGATAATATAAAGCGTGGGAACCAGTTATGATTTCTCGCGTAAAATGATAACGGAGAAGAATAATTCTTGTCGTCAATTTCTGGATATGACTAATCAACATGTAATAAAGAAAAGAACATTAAACTAAAATTCAGTTTTAGTAAAGAAACAATGTTCAAACAAATATGAATATTATGAGGGAAGTCAGAAAATGGTTAATACTAAAGGATATAAGTCTTAACGCCGATAGGTGTAAGACGACGCATTCGAGAGAAGATTCATAATAATGAAAAGCTGATGAAAACCTAAACATGGCATGATGGGACACAGAATACAGCCACGTTGTAATATGAGTCACTAGATATGAAATTATAAACACGCAAAGGGCTGATGACGGTAATATAGTATACCCGAATGACGAGGTATGAGGTAAGATGAGGACCAACTAGTCTAGGCAATAAACAAGTTGTAGTCAAAATAATGTGGTGACCTATATAGAACGCTTGTCAATATAAGACTAGCGTGAAGTAAGTATGCCGACGGACTCAGTGACTGGATGGTCAAAACACAGCCCGGTCAAGAAGGCAACAAAGATAGTAAGGTCAAGACCAAAGGACTGCTTAAAGAAGGTTTCGGGGACGAAACCCTTTTAAGGGGGTGGACTTGTAACATCCCGAAATTTATAAAACTTTATATTAGAATTTTAAAGTACTAAATAAATGAGAATAAGCTAACTAAGAAATAAATAACCTAGTTAGCTAGTTGTCTTATAGTAACACATGAAGGGCTTGAAAAAGGTCTAAATTATAAAGTTAACAAAGATTGAGGGGCTTATGTTGTAAAACTTGAAACTTGATTTAATAAAAATAAAATAACACACACCAAACACACACAAAGGTGTGTCTGGTCGACCAGGAACACAGGGGCGACAAAGGGCTCCCCACCAAACCCTAGTTCTTGTCAAAATTGATCAAATTGGAAGTCCTAATCTGTTCCAAATCAATTTCCAAGCACAAAATAGTGATACCCTTTGAAAAAGGATCATAAGGTATGTAATTTCCATGGAAAACCTTCATCTAAATTTCTGAGTAAATCTATGAAATTCAGAATTGATGTTGCATGTTGGTTGTTTGGGATGAAATAGTGTCTAGGGATAAACCCTAGTCAACTACTTGTTGAAATTTTGCCTATTTCTTGTGAAGTTCATAATGACCATTGAAGGTGATAAATGGTTTTGTAGAATTATGTTAAACACTAGGATCACCTTTGTTAACTTAGTGTATTTGAGCTCTATGGAGCAAATCCAGATTTGGTTGATATGAAAAATTGTCATGAACATGTGAAATAATGTTTAAATTTTGGTTAAATAGTTAGTCAAGAACTTGATTTTTTTTAATTGTATGAAATCATGCTCATTAGGTGTTTGATATAATGCCTAAGAGAAAACAAGTGTTGAGAAATTGGACTAAAAATGCATCTTTGATTAGTGTGGTAAATTATGCGTGATATACTATAAGAGGGTTCTAAACATCTATGGTTGAACTCTATAGGCAAGAAAATCAGAACGTCAAGTGGACAAGCTAGTGGTGATACGCGTTTGAAGGGAACGCTTTGAAGGTACGTAACTTTCTGTTTCGTTACAAAATGCATAAACAATAGTCTTAGAAATGTTGATGAGATTGTAGTGTCAAATGTGAGTTTTGTTTGTCATATAAGTGACGAAGTTCACTCGACAAACCAAGCGGGTCAAAAGGTTAGATAGATATGTTGATTGACGATATGGTTAATTAGTCATTTTGGAATGTAAATAAAGTGATGTAGCTCACTAGATAAAGAAACGGGTTAGAATATTTGTGGTAAGAAGTTTGGTGTGCTGATGAAATGGTGAATTCCATTAGACAACCAAACGGGTTAAATAATGGTCGAAAGGTTAGTGCTTGAAGTGATTTAAACGTCACTAATTAAATTGGAATTATAAGAGCGTAAATTATGGAATGGATGTGATATACATAAGGTTGATAAGCCCGGGAATGGGTAATTAAGGTTAGAAACCAATGTTGATAAATTATACAAGTATGTAACTTGATTCGTTACATTGGGTAATTTCGATAATTAGCTTATGTGTAGTTGATTTGTAGAATAAAAGTTGAGTTGAATTAAAGCGATAATGTTCGCTATATTGAATAATAAGTCAAGAATTTGTTTGATCTCGTTGGTAGTCATCATAATGGAGGATTCCTTAGATGAGCCAAACGGGTCGAATAATCAAATAATGCGTGGTTAATGCATCGTAGTATGGTTACTCGATCTTTGTTATTGTTAATAAAAGACATATTAGAATACGAGAATTTAGTGTGTTGGTTTGTCAGAATGAGAAATCCGAGATTTGGGTTTTGGGTAAAATAAACAAATCAGTCAAAACATAAACTTGCAGTGACTACCGTAAGTTACGGTATCCACCGTAACTTATGGTAGAGATCAAAAGCTTACGGTGGACCACTACTGATTTACGGTAGACCAGAATCATCAAGGGACTATCGTAACTTACGGTAGATACTGTAAGTTACGGTAGAGCCTGGAAATTTTGTTAAATTTTTCAATATTATAGTTAATCGAATTCGTTTCTAAGCGCAATTTCGATTAAACAATAATCCCAAGAACTCTAATACTAATTTTTGTTAAAAATCTCCAGTTTTAGGTATTGCAAGTACGTGGACGATGGTCAAGTTGATGCTCTCGAACCGAACACAATCTTTGAAGCTTCCGCATTAGATACACCCAGTTTTCTTAATATTTATAATGTAAACAATTTGCTAATCGTGTTTTGGAATGGTGGAACTAGTTAAGAAATCATCTAGTATGTAATCATTTTGAAACTTAAATTTTGTACTAACTTTAAAGTAAGGTACCGTTTTATATATATAATCTTGTGTATTTACATTAAATTCTTATAAAATTAAGATGGGTGTTACAGTTTGCCTTCACATCGGACTTTCACAATAGGAATGCGCGAGCGTCTGAGCTGCTTGGTTTGGCGATCCATGATTTCGACAGGCTTCTCCACAGGTGTAGTGTTTCGTTTACTTGGAGGTCATCGAGAGGTACAATTAAATCATGCTCAGCCAGGCACTTTCGGAGGTTTGACACATGGAAAGTCGGGTGGACATTACTAAGTTCCTCTGGTAGTTCGAGTCTGTAGGCGACTTTTCCGATCCTTTCCAGAATCTTAAAAGGTCCAACATATCGAGGCGCTAGTTTCCCTTTCTTGCTGAATCTGACCACACCCTTCCAAGGTGATACCTTTAGGAGTACGTAGTCGCCAACGTTAAATTCAATGGGCTTTCGTCGTCTATCGGTGTAACTTTTCTGTCGACTTCGAGCTTTCAACAAGTTGTCTCGGATTTGGAGGATTTGTCAGTCGTTTCTTGCAACAGCTCAGGATCGGTTAATTGTGAGTGACCGATCTCGTGCCACACAATAGGCGATCGACATTTTCTTCCGTATAAAGCCTCGAATGGTGCCATTTGTATGCTGGTTTGATAGCTGTTGTTGTACGAGAATTCGACTAACGGCAGGTATGCATCCCAATTACCACTGAAATCTATAACACACGAATGGAGCATGTCTTCAAGAGTACGGATCGTTCTTTCAGTCTGACCGTCGGTTTGAGGGTGGAATGCGGTACTCAGATTAAGCGTAGTACCGAGAGCCGCTTGAAACGTTTCCCACAGTCGCGAGGTAAACCGAGCATCACGGTCAGAGATGATGTCGCGAGGCGTCCCATGTCGACAAATGATCTCATTGGTGTAGATTCGGGCTAATCGTTCTACCTTGTAGTCTTCCCGTATTGGAAAAAAGTGAGCTGATTTGTACAAACGGTCAACAACAACCCAGATGTTGTCGTGACCCGATGACGTGTGCGGAAGCTTGGTTATGAAGTCCATGGCTATACTTCCCACTTCCACATAGGGATTGGGGGTTGTTCGAGTAAGCCATAGGGTCTTTGGTGTTCAGCCTTGACCTTTGAGCAAGTCAGGCACTTCCCAACGTAGAGAGCAATATCCCTTTTCATGCCCGGCCACCAGTACTTGTAGCGAAGGTCCTGTTACATTTTATCGGCACCGGGATGAATAGAATACCGGGATTTATGGGCTTCGTCCATCAATATCTGTCGCAAATTGGTCCGTTTGGGGATCCAAATTCGGTCCAGAAAGTGGAATATCCCATTCGACTTATTCACAATCTGGGCTCCATCATGATAGATCCTTTCCTTCTTCAGAGTGTGTTCATTAAAACAGGCATGCTGGGCTTCGCGGATGAGGGTTTCGAGATCGTATTGGGCTTGGACATCACGAATGCTGAGCAGATAGCTCCGTCTGCTGAGGGTGTCGGCAACGACATTTGCTTTGCCTGGGTGATAAGGAATCTCACGGTCGTAATCGTTGAGAAGTTCTACCCATCGGCGTTGACGCATATTAAGTTCTTTTTGATCAAAGATATGTTGTAGGCTCCTATGATCGGTGATGATCATACACTTGGTACCATACAGGTAGTGTCACCAAATCTTTAACGCAAAAACAACTACGCCTAGCTCGAGATCATGGGTTGTATAGTTCTTCTCGTGGATTTTGAGTTGACGAGATGCGTAAGCAATGACCTTGTCTCGTTGCATGAGGACACAACCAAGACCAAGGTTGGAAGCATCACAATAGACAATGAAGTCGTCGTTTCCGTCGGGTAATATAAGAACAGGAGCATTGCAAAGCATGTGCTTGAGGGTTTGGAAAGCAGACTCTTGTTCAGTTCCCCAAACAAAAGGCTTGTCTTTATGCGTAAGAGCGGTAAGCGGCACAGCGATCTTTGAGAATCCTTCGATAAATCGTCGATAATAGCCCGCCAATCCAAGGAAAGAACGGACTTCAGAAGGGTTCTTGGGTGTAATCCAACTCTTGACTGCTTCAATCTTCGCGGGGTCGATGTGAATACCTTGACTATTAACAATGTGACACAGAAACTGAACCTCCTCCAGCCAAAATTCACACTTGGAGAACTTGGCAAAGAGTCGATTCCCCTGGAGTAGCTCGAGAACCAAACGTAAATGTTGCGCGTGTTCGGCTTTCGACTTGGAATAGATCAAGACATCATTGATGAACACGATGACGAATCGGTCGAGATATGGTTTACACACGCGATTCATCAGATCCATGAAAATCGCGAGTGCGTTGGTTAAACCAAAAGGCATAACGACGAACTCAAAGTGGCCATATCGGGTGCGAAACGCGGTTTTGGGTATATCCTCCTCTTGAATGCGTAGTTGGTGATAACCTGAGCGTAGATCGATCTTCGAGAAACACGTAGCACCTTGTAGCTGATCAAACCAATCATCAATGCGAGGCAGGGGATAGCGGTTCTTGATAGTTAACTTATTCAATTCCCGATAGTCGATGCACATCCTGAACGACCCATCCTTCTTTTTGACGAAAAGGACTGGCGCGCCCCAAGGAGAGGTGCTCGGGCGAATGAAGCCTTTCTCAAGTAATTCCTGAAGCTGACTCGCGAGTTCACGCATTTCGGACGGTGCGAGTCGGTAAGGAGCTTTGGCAACAGGGTTGGCTCCAGGAATGAGGTCGATACGAAAGTCGATATCACGACTTGGCGGTAGTCCGGGAAGATCCTCAGGAAAAAAGTTAGGAAATTCTCAAACCACGGGAACATCGTTTACACCGGGTCTTCGTTTCTTTTCCTCCTCCGCTACTACAATGTTGGCCAAGAAAGCTCTGTATTCCTTGCAGAGATACTTGCTAGCTTGGACACATGACATGAGTTTGAGACCTTTCGAAGCAGTTTCACCATAAACACACAATAAATCACCATCCGCGAGTGAGAATCGAATCATCTTATCGTAGCACACAACTTTAGCATGGTTTTCGCGAAGAAAGTCCATGCCTACTATGATGTCAAAACTTCCGAGTTGCATCGGAATAAGGTCGATTGGGAAGATGTGATTGTTGAGCTCAAGAGTACAATCACGAATAACAGAATTCATGGCGACAGTTCTTCCGGTGGCGACTTCAACATCGAACGTCGAGTGGAGATGGGAGCGCTTACGACTAAGGAGTTTCTCGAATTCAAACGACACAAAGCAGTTATCGGCTCCAGTATCAAACAAACATGAAGCATAAATACCATTCACAAGGAAAGTACCATTGGCCACGTTTTTGTCAGCCTGGGATTGGTGCACGTTGATGTTGAAAGTTCTGGCGCGTGCGGCTTGTTGCTGCTGTTGAGGCTGTTGCTGCTGCTGAGGTTGCTGCTGCTGGGGCTCTTGTTTCACAACCCTGTTCGGGCACATGTTCGCAAAGTGGTTGGGATCACCACATGCGAAGCAGACTCGGGCGTTGAACGCGGGTGCCTGAGCCGCTTGTTGGCCTTGTGGGGCTGGGAGCAGAGCTTGATGCGCAGTGACTTGAGCTGGTGCTTGACGGAGACCAGTACGGCAGTTAGCAGTGAAGTGGCCGTACATATTGCAGTGAGCGCGGAAACGGCAGGCGAGACCCACCGAGTGATGATAAGAACATGTTGGACAAGCCGGGCGGGGGCCTGTGTATGCACGCTTTGCAGGCGGTGCATAAGTAACTGGTGTTGGTAGGTGCTGAGACTGCTGCTGAGCCGGTATAGCTTGAAGTGGAGCAGCAGTGGCGGTGGCAGCACAGTTCTTATTGCTGGAGCTGCTGTTGTTCTTCTTCTTCTTGCGGCACGAGGACTTTGACGATTGAGCGGCGGCGGTTTCAGCGGCTGGTGCGGTGGTGACTTGGTGCAGGTTCTTCGAAGTTTTATCCCAAAAACCAGCTTTTACCCGCTTGTCGTTGATTTCGGCGGCAAGCAAGTATGTTTCTTCGATCGTTGCTGGCTTTGCGCCATGAACAAAATCTGCAACGCAGTCGGGTAGAGCTCGAATGTACTTCTTGATCGTCATGTCGGGCGTCTTCACTTGATCGGGGCAGATGATGCTGAGCTGCTTAAAGCAAGCAGTCAGGGCAGTGTTGTCACCTTCATTCTGCTTAATTTGCCAGAATTCATCCTCCAGCTTTTGGCGTTCATGGGGAGGGCAGAATTCATCCATCATGATGGCCTTCAACTCTTCCCACGTCAGCTCATAGGCTGCATCATTTCCGCGTTTGTTTCTCTCGGTAGCGTTCAAAGTGTGGAGATTTTCCAGACATCCACTCTGGCGCAGAGTGACTTCGATGGAATCGAACCATTGAAACATAGCCGTTGGGCCATCTTCTCCAGTGAATTCCTTTGGACCGCAAGCCTTGAACTGCTTGAAGCTGAAAGCAGTCTTGGTAGCAACTTTGGGAGCTTCGGTTCTGGACTCCTCAGATGATTTGCTAACATTCTCGTAGATCTCACTCACGATCTGAGGCACAACCTTGGCCACTTGTTTAGCGAGGATGGCAGCAAGGCGTTTGTCCCTCTGTTCCTGGCGAGAAAGTCGTGGGTGACGGGATCCAGATGATGGTCCAGTTGACATTGTCTGCAACAGACATCGTCATAGGTCTCAGACACGTCACAATCGAATCTCACCTCACACGTCTAATACTTACTAAAGCTCAGGAACACAATGAAACATGTATCACGTAGGCACATAATCACCGATTCACAGAAACATATAAACACGTAAAGCACAGAAACACATAAGCACGTAGGGCACAGAAGCACGTAATCACAAGATGCAGTCAGAATACAGAAACCTATCATTCAAAGTTCGCGAGTGTTCGAATATAGCGGTCGCGAATAACTTATCGAGTAGTATAGTATAAGCGAATAATATAGCGGGTAGTATAGCATAAGCGTATCAAAGGGTCGTCCACAATTTAGCGATTTGTCAGCACTTTGAGATAGATATGCAATGCGGGTCGTGCGTGTCGATCGAAGTGAAAGCAAAGAATCGAATAATTCTCCAAAATTAAACACATAAACAGGTAAACACATATACAAACACATAAAATCGACGAATCATCAGAGTCAGCAGTTGCTGGCTCAGAATCGAAACACACAAAAATCGAGAAATAGATCGTCTGCGGCTATTAGACATTGACTATCCAAAGTGATTTGACTATTCACAGGGACCTGTTGCGCACACTTTGACTTTCAGGATTGTGATTTTGCCTCGAGTCTTGGGCTCAGCACGCATCCTTTCGGTCATGTCGTGACTTCAAGTCGTTGGAGTCCGTCGATACTTTGGTGAGAGTTTTGTAAAAACCAAGTAAAGGTCGGAACAAGTCGTCAAGGTTAGGGTTTCACCCCTGGCTTAACAACTTCGTTCCTGTTTTGATAAAATAAAAGAGAACTATGCGTCAAAGTATGGATTTCACTCCTATTTCAATGCAATTTCTCGTGTTTATAGATAAAAATGTGGGTTGAACAAGCAATTTAGTCGAGAGTTTGCGGTTTTCACACCTAATCACGACTTAGTCGGTCAATCATATTTGAAAATTCGAGTGCAGTGATAGTGTAGCATAGGCGAGAATAGCGAGAAATGACAGTAAGCTCATACACAGTCCCTACTGGGCATGCACGAGTCAGTCTATTGGTTCTTAACTATAGACTAGGTCTCTAAGACATCGACCCGGACTAGGTCGTGTCTTGCCTAATTCCCTATAGTTATGGCTCTGATACCTATCTGTCACACCCCAACCGATGGCGGAATCATCGGGGCGTGGCACTGAGCGAAACATATTGTCCAGAAGTTTCCATAACAACTATATTTACCAGATATTTAAAGCACCACGTCCCATACCATGTCATAAATGATAATACAATTATTATAGAAAAGATCTAGTCAAATTGTTCTATTCCGACAACTCAGATTTTTATTACAGACAATTGTTTATTGTTGACCTAGGTCTTTCCTAGCCTCGATTTCACAGCAAAGAAAGCAAATAAGCATCCTAAGCACCTGTCACATACGTTAAAGTAAAAGTCAATACACATAGTGTAAAGGTGAGCATACTAGTTTGATAATAGCATATAGAGTTCGAAAGCGTTAGGCATAACCAGCACGTACACAGAGTGAAATGAGGCATGTTAGTTATCGACATGAACCTATCGATACCAATGACTGCGGGTTGACTGCCCAAGGCAGTTCGCGATACATACTCACCACCGTGAGCCATGTAGGTAATTGTCCTTAACAACCCCCAAGTGAACGGGTGCTGAGTCCAAACTAATAGTACTATCGTTGCTAAGGCAGGTAGACAGCATTCCATGTGTAAACATAACAAACAAGCATTCATTAAGTCACGTATAACATGCGGTAATTGGTTAGCGATTAAAGTATTGCGTAGTGTGTTCGATGTGATTTTGTATACGTAACGTATGTAACACCCAAAAGTGCGTAAAGCAAAAGGGGGTCGAGTTACTCACAGCGGTTGATGGATTGAAGGGAGCGCTAGAGAGTAGGGTTAGCCTGAACAGATTGAATACCATAACGATGAGCGACGCGTAAAACGATGCAAAGTGCAAGTGAGTCGGAAAGCAGTTCGATCGGATGGTAGTCCGATCGGACGACCGGTCGTGCGAGTGACAATCCGTTCGGACGGTCGTCCGGTCGGATGACCGTTCGAGTGGATTGTTTCTTCCTTTGAGAATGATGTGTTTGTGTATGATGGCTTGACCTTTGAAGTTTTCGTTGTAACATTTTGAAAATATAGAAGTATCTCTACCTTTCAGGTCGATCGATCGAACGACCGTTCGATCGGGCGACAATCCGATAGGTTGGGCACTTCAGCGAGAATAAGTTCACAGCAGGTTGTCACTCGATCGGACGGTTGTTCGATCGGGTGGCATCCTTTGTGCATTGAACATGTTGAAATTGTTTAAGTGTGGAAGTTTAAATGTCTCATGATTCGGATGGCAATTCGATCGGATGGTAGTCCGATCGGACAACAATTCGTTCAACATTCAGACTTCAAATGTTGGCAAAAATGGTTAAGTGTGGGACCCAAGGTGCAAGTCGATTGATTAACAACCCGTTCGGTCGACAGTTCGTTCAGACGGTGCTCCGATCGGACGGCATTCCGTCCTGGTCATTCCGTTCGTCTTACACTTGGTTGTTTTGATCGTTTGTCATTTTATCGAGACGTTTTGATAACATGTTAAGCAACAGAAACCTTGTCAATACTTGGTACCCCTGATCGGACAGGAATCACCCAAATCCGGTCAATTAACGGTTCGAACGGTGTTCTATGTTTAACCCGAAATCGGTAGTCTCGTGGATAGAATCCAGATCTTGAGCCAACACAACCACAAGAATGAGTAGTAAGTCGGCACAAGCTCCGATTCCATCGGTCTTGAATGCATTGAGTGTAAATGAGTTGAAAGAAAGTTGGAAAACCATCTTTCAATCTTTTTCATTGTGAATATGTCTAGATCTATGAAAGATCTATGTTTGTTTTTGTGGAAATCTGTTAGATCCAAGTTATTCTTGGTGGATTGAGGCCAAAACATGAAGTTCTTCAAGAACACATGATGACGTCATCCTAGAATACCTTGAATCTTAATGATTTCACGGTTAAAAGTTAAGATTCAAAAGATAGAAAGGTGTAGGAGTGCGTGTAGATTAGGGAAGTACAAGATTTAGGACGAGATCTTACCGGAATTGCGAGAAATCGGAGAAAAAGCAAGGTTAGAGCGCTGGTCGGACGTCAGTTGTCAAAAGTGGAAAGTATGATGGTGACAAGGGGTATTTATAGGGTTACCCAAAGTGGAAAGGAATGGAGAGGGGCTGGTCGATCGGTTAGGCAGTGCGATCGGACAGCTGGTCGATCGATCGAGCGGCTGTTCGATCGGCCGGTCTCCTGGTCGATCGGCCACCTGATTCGTGTGTTCGGTGCGACGAATCTTGTCGTTTCGATTGCGATTGAGTTCGATTGCGTTTCGATTGATCACCGCACATAATATAATAAACATGCACAAGTAACACATAGGGCACACACACGTATAACAATAACCAAGATGCATAATTCGAGTTGCGAGTGCGATTGCGATAGCGATAAAGCGATTAATCAAGCGATAAATAGCGATTACTATGTGATTATTAATAGATACTCCACATAATACAACTAAAGCGATAATAAAATAGGCTAATTACAAGTCAAAGAAGTCAAAACAGGAATTGAGCAAGGAGAGACAGATCGCAATTAGCAATCTTTTCTTCCTTTGACTTCAATCCTGACTTTGACTTTGACTTCCGAAACACGGGGTGTTACATGCAGTCACAGGCAAATCTAGTTAGAGGGCCCGAGGGGATTCACCCCGAGGGCACTCCAACGCTCAAGTCAGTATCACGTATGGCAATGATAATTATAAGTGCAAGTAAAGGGTATAGTTTAGAGAGTGGGAGAAGAAGAGCAGAAGTTGCAAAGGAGATGGGGGAGAGGATAACCTTTGATGGTGGGAGATCTCATCTGCCTCTTTAAGAAGATGAGCTTTCTATTTATAACAGTATTCTTGGGCCTTAATCCTAATGGGTTGGCCTAAAAGGGGTTTTACTAGAATCAGGCCCACATGGACCCACTGAGCATGTGAGGAAAATCTAAATGGGCTCAGGCCTAGTCACCATTTCATAGGGGTAAGCCCAGACGAGGAGCCCAAGTGAGGACCCTCGTCGTCAACATATATGAATACACATACGCACATACACACACCTTCACACATACACGCATACATATACATACATACATACACACACGTACACATACACCATAAACATACACACACATACACATACACATACACTTACAAACACATACACATACACATACACATACACATACATACACATATACACACATATACATACATACATACGTATACACATTATACACATACATTGATACACATACAACTATACACATATACATACATATACACATGCACACACACATACACCTACACACATACACAAACACACATACATACACATAGTACACATATACATATACAAATAAACACACATGCACATACAACACATACATACAAGAACACATACACACATACACCTACACATACACATATACACACATACATACATACACATAAAGATCTGTTTACTCCATTGGATGGCTGAACATTAATTGTTAATTATATATGCAACATTAATCATGAAGATCTTCTTTTATGCGACAATAAGTGAAGACTTAATTTGTGTTTTCAACAAATATGATCATGATCTTTTTTTATATGCAACAAAAAAATTATATATGAAAGTCAAAAAAGCACGTAAAACCCCAATTTCATTAACTTAATTTATAAAAAAAATTATATTTTAATTTGAAAAAACCTAAAGGTAACACATTATAAGAATAAAATTATGTTTTTTGCAATAATAATAATAATAATAATAATTTTTAGAATTATGTTTTTTTTTTTTTTGTATTTCGTTTCTCTATTTTCTAGTTTCGAAAACTATAAATATTAATAAAAGTTGAATTGTATGTATTTATCGTGTGTCTTAAAAAGTATTAAAAGTTGTGCGTAAGAAGTGTATTATGAACCAAAACCAAACCGAACCAAAACCGATTAAAAACAGTATGAAATCGGGTTCAGTTAAAAAAAACCTGAAGTGTGCACCTATAATAGGATAAGGGTCCATTACTGTTCAATTGGAAAATCTGCGGTCCAGCCCAACAAGCCATTTAAAGCGACAGACAGACATACTTGCGGCAATTTAGTTGCGGACTTACGGTTATGGCGCGCCAGTAACGGTGCAATTTCCATTCTATATGGTGATATGCATTGCACATTTCATTTCATTTCATTTCTTTTCTTTTTCGATTATATCATTTTTCTAATTTCATTGTTACAATCTACTGGTTTCTATCCGTAGATTCCTCTGTAGTGGTAGGAAATTGTATCGCCATTTTTAGACCTTTGTTTTAAGTTCTCGATGTCGTTTGCAGCGATAGAAGTCATGGGAGGAAGGATCCATGTAGCTTCTGTAGTGTCATTCTTGCTTATAATATGCAAATTTTGTTTTTTTTTTTTCAGAATCCATTAATTGTAACGTATAGATTAACAAGAACAAGAGTACCAGCAGTCCCGTCGTTTAACATCTTCCATATGTGTAGGAGTTTTCTAGGAATTTAAGGTATGATTATACATGGTGAAAACGCCATTTTTTTTGTTTTTGTGGTCAAAAACAAAATTTGATGTGTCTGAATGATGTGTCCTTTGTTAACTTCAAATTGGTACCAAACTATGTCCCCTTATATAGTCATTCACCGCCATTGTTTGGGGCTCCGGTTGCTAGCTTTATAACTGTAAACACAGTTAAGTTGATATTTAACCATGGATGGTCTTGTGGTTGATGGTGCAAAAACAGTTTTTAAGTTCATTTGTTCAAGAATAATAACTGTTTCCAAATATGAAGAAAACGTTGTTGAACTCCGGGAAGAGTATGCAAACCTTACAACCAAAAAGATGGCAATTGAAGAAGATGTCACCTTGGCGAAACTGGAAGAGAAAGTTCCAAAACTGCAAGTATGTGAATGGTTGAGGAAGGTTTCTCAAGCAGAAGATGAGGTAAGGTCAGTGCTAGAGACGGCTGATCAATATGCTGATGGCCGGGATTCCAGAATGATGCATCGCTGGGCAGTGGCAAAGAAACTCAATGCGGTAAGAGAGCTAAATTCTGTTAGTTTTGATTCAGTCGCCCCTGAAAGAAGCTCTCCAATGAAAGCCGTGGTGGAAATGGCAGTGCCACCACTTGTCGGACAGGGGCCAGCATCCGATTTGAAGCAGCTTTTAGAAATCCTGAACAGGGATGATGTCAGAAGGATTGCTGTCTGGGGGAAGGGTGGCATAGGGAAGACAACTTTGGTCAAGAACTTGAACAATGAGCTGCGTGTTTCCTCCCAAAATCCTTTTGATATTGTCATCTGGGTTCAAGGTTCCGGTTCAGTGGATTTGAACACAATTCAGTCTCAGATTGCCAAGAGAATTCATCTAAAAGTGGAAGCTGGTGACACCACTCACGTCATAGCTAGCAGAATTCTTCGAAGACTGAAGCTGAGAAGGAAGACCCTCCTGATTCTTGATGACGTCTGGGAAAAGATTGATCTCGATGCTGTGGGTGTTCCATCATGGGATCCCTGCTGTACGATTCTTTTAACTACTCGATCTCGTGAAGTTTGCAGGGACATGGCTGTTGATGTTCCTTTTCAATTAAATCTTATGAATGAAGAAGATGCTTGGAATCTTTTCGTTCAAAGTGCTGGACCTGTACTTGATTCAAACTGCATAGAATCTGCGGCAAGGAAAATTGTTGCGGGTTTCAATGGGTTACCATTGGCAATCAAGACTCTTGGAAACTCAATGAGGGACAGACCACAGATCCAGTTGTGGCAAAATGCGCATCTTATGTGGCGATGCTCCTCACCCTTGTTCAAGAACATTGAGAAAGAGATATTTGGGACTCTAGCAACAAGTTATTACTCATTACCACGTAAGATTCTAAAGCAATGCTTTCTGTTTTGTTCTTTATACCCAGCAAGCTGTTCAATAGATGTTGGTGAACTAATCCAATGTTGGGTATCTGATGGTTTAATCAATGAAAACCAAAGTGTCGAGAAGGCATACTATAATGGGCTTGCTTCGGTTGAATACCTGAAGGACTCGTGCCTACTGGATCATGACTCAGAAGGAACCGTGAAGATGCATGACATATTTCGTGACTTAGCCATACTTCTGTCTCAGAGTCAAGAACTGTCGTATGGGTTTCACACCCAATCCGACCCTCCATTTTATCAGATGCCAAACGAGTTTTCCAAAAGAGTTTCTTTCGTACGTTGCGGGATCAAAAAGCTGCCAGAATTTCCTGTGTATTCCCAGCTGACTGTCCTTTTTCTCCAAGGCAATCCTATACAGAAAATCCCAGATGGGTTCTTTTACAATCTTATCTCTTTAAGGGTACTGAATTTAAGCGATACTCGAATTACTTCTTTGCCCCAATCTTTTCTGTGCCTTTGTGAACTGCGTTCTCTCTTTCTTAGAAACTGTTATATAAAAAACCTCCCTTCTCTTGACTCTCTTTGTAAACTCTTAGTTCTTGACCTTTCTAGCACCCGAATAAAAGCTCTTCCTAAAGGGTTTGGATGTTTACATAGTTTAAGACAGCTAAACTTGTCAGGCACACACGTTTTGAATAAAATAGTAGCTGGAAGCATATCAGGGCTATCAAGTCTTGAAACTCTAGATGTGTCTTTTAGTTCTTATAACTGGAACCCAAAGACGGATGCAGATCAAAAAGCAACATTTGATGAGTTATTATCACTGGAACACCTATCAGTCCTTCAAATAAGACTGGACTCGGTTAAGTGTCTTGAATCTGCATCTTTCTGGCTTAAGAAATTAACAAGATTCAACATCCAGATTAGCCCATGGAGTCATGACTCAAACCATCACGTTCTCAAACACAATGAAAAACGATTGGTTTTTAGAGGAGTTGATCTCCTGCAAGAAGACCTTCGAGATCTTCTACACAACACAAGTTCTCTGTCTGTGTTAACGTGTGTAGGCATGACTCGGAGACACTTGCTTAGCCTATCATCTTTGATATCACTTACTATATCAAATTGCAATGATATAACACGTTTAATAAGCAAGGAAAGAAGTTCCAAGGAAATGTTTCCAAATCTGCAGCACTTGGTTCTCGATCATTTGCGAAGTTTAGAGACAATTGTTGAGGGGATCATCCCAAGAGACAAATGCCTAAAGAATCTGACAACAATTCAAGTTTTGGATTGCCCGATGTTAAAAGGAGTGGTATCTTATTCAATGCTTCGTCATGTGAAAAAACTTGAAGAAATTAAGGTAAGTGGTTGTGAAAATATGTCTTGCATCATCGAATCTGGCGAGCATACAGAAACTCTGCCTAATTTAAGGGTGTTAGAGATAAGCAACATGGTCAACTTGAGGTCTATCTGTGTTGGTACATCAGTTTGCCCAGTGTTGCAGCAGATTAAAGTTTTTCATTGCTCCCGGTTAAAGAATCTTCCTCTATCAATCTCCAAAGCCTGCAGCCTGAAAAAGATTGAAGGTGATATTAAGTGGTGGAATAGTTTAATATGGGATGATGATGAAATAAAGAACTTCTTTCAGCAACACTTTCAAGCATGTCCTGGGGAGAATTGCACAAGAAAGAGAAAATACAAGTAAGAATGTTGTTTAGAGCATTGCCATTGCTTTTTGTTAATATCTTTTTAACTCTTTGTTTTCGGCATTGATTTGATAATATTAAAAAAAACATTAATAAGACAGAGTTCTTTTATATTCAGTTTCATAGGATCACAATTATTTAGCATAAAATTTGGGGAAATATTTAGGAATTAAAAACTGAAACTATAAGATAGAGGTGGCAAGATAAAGGAAGGGGTCAAACGGGTTGGTTACTTAGCCACCTCAAATACGAGTTCTCCTGGAATAACCTAAACAGTGGCGGATCTTGCCCGTTGAACGTGCCAGGGCCGAAAGACACGGGCACTAAAAAAGCCCGGGCAAGCCCGGCCCAAACATAGTATATATAAAAAATTTCGATCGAAATGCGGAAAATTAGCACTACGGCCGAAAAACTTGCCCGGGCCGTGGCCCTGCCAGTGGCCTTCTAAGAACCGCCCCTGACCTAAAGTAATAAAGATACTGCCATGTCATCCTTTTTGGTGCCAACTTGTTCCGCTCCAGTTTCAAGTGCTTGAAGTATCACATGCACTTTGAATACTGCCCTAGTTCAGATTGCCCAGATGTTGTAATTAGTTGCAGTCGACATCTGCCAACTTCAGAGTAATGGTATTTTGATCTTTGACACTAAACGCAACTCGTCCACCACCTCCCTTAGCCATTGATTTCTTCTTTGCCCGGCTATACATTAGTGGTGTATTTGAACCCTCATCTAGTCCTTCGGAACGCTTACTTCATGACTAGTCTTGAATAACTCTCATAACTAAGAACTAGATGCTTCAACATAATCGTGAGCACATGCTTCCTGCCACCGCTAGCATGCAAACCCCAGCCGTGAGCCCCCTACCCACAGCCTATCCTTAGTATATCTCGCTGCTGGTATGCACTTCAAGCACGGCCCTTACCTCAGCTATGGTCTTCACACTTCAGCACCAATATCGGTTGGCCACCCTTCGCTAGCAGCCAACGATTCCTTCTGATTCCGTAGTGAATATTGAACCAGCTCTGATACTAATTTGAGGTCACGGAACCGAAAATCACAATCAAGAAAACGAATTTGGAATAACCCCCCAAAATTATTAACTAAGAAAATAACTCAAAACTCAATTAACATTCTAACCCCAGATCATCAGCTTGATCAGGATTATATATCAATTTGAGGCTAACAATGATACCTAATTATCTAATTACCTTAACATAATCCAACTATAACTCTTTTGGACAACCCCTTTACTTCGATCGGCCCACTAACCCGAGACTGCATTACCTCGCGTCCAGGGCAACTTTACTAGAGTTCAAGGGCCCAAAACACCATCAAAAAATCCCAATTGTATTGAATGTTTGATCTTTTACTAATAAATAGATAAGGCACCCATCTCATTTGCCTAATTACCCTTGGAATCTCACTGCCCCACCACATGAATTGAGGGGTTGTTTTTAAACAATAGGAGAACACATTATTTCAAACGAATAGCTAGCCGCGAAAAATACCAAAAAAAATCCTTCTAGCTTTGTTCCATTTAGCTCTTGCAGTTAGAACGAGCATAATTAAATTTGGGATCTCAATTCAAACAAAAAGGTTATTTCAGTTTTGGCTTTTACAATTTCGATTTTCTAGTTTTATGTTTTAAAATCTAAAGTTCAAAATCATATTTTACAATCGCCAATCGTTGGAAGGTAATCATTTTACCCTAAATATTTTCATCATTTGATTGAAGTCTATGATTGTTTACATCCAATGTTGATCACTTGTTGAATATACTAATCTATTACAAAATGATGTTAGCTTATAAGCTATGTTAATATACTAATCTATTACAAAATGATGTTAGCTTATTATATAAGCTATGTTAAACAAAATGAATGAGACTTTCACACTACTCTACCCAATTCCATGTGTTTGTTAATCTACGGTTTATAAATTGCTAAACTTTATGGTTTAAAATGCTGAACTTTTATGATATTGTTGGTTTGACTCGATCCTTTCCTTGCCCCCTCTCACAAAGAATTCTTTGATCCGTCACTGCTCGCGTCAGAAAATTAGGCCCAATCGGCCAACAGATCTTGACACAATGTTTGTCTTCTTATAACAGTTAGAAAAGAAAAAACCAAATTATATTCTTGTAAAATCACATGGAAAGAGAAATATTCTTTGCATGCTAGACGAACTAACATATTATAATTCGAAATAAGTAGAAAATAAAACCTGACAAATATCTGGTAAATTACTTCCTAAAGATGTTCGCTTAGTACAATCACTCTTCTCATATGTCTATGATCTTCCCTTTTAGCCTCCTAATTTAATTCGCTTGCCCAATTTGTAGCATAAACAGAATATATACCGACCCTTATTTGAAGGGCACAATATAACCTTGTCTGTTTTAAACGCTTATTAATTAATTTGGGTATCATTGTTAGTTTTATTTTTTATTATAAATATGTAAATATTTAGTAATTATGCACTTGAGTATTATATACGATAATAATACTTAATTTATTTAAATATTATCCATTTATAAAAATATAAATAGTAAAAGTAAATTTAAATCTTAATTAAAGTATTATAAAAAAAGATAATATTTAATGTAGTGAAATAAATAATATCAATTGCATTAAATAATCTATCTATACTATATAATAAAAGAAACCACTTTAGGGACACTTGTCATCATATTAGAGCATCTCTTATAGATAATTATTATTTTAATTTAATATTTTCTAATTAATTATAGATAACCCTTTTATTAAATATTATTTAAATTAATATCTTATGGATAATTATTATTTAGTTTAATCTTCTTCTCCATTATAATATTATTTATAGAAAAATACGATTTTGGCCCCTGTGGTTATATCATTTTTACCCTTTTAGCCCAAAAAAGAATTTTTTAACATCTGAGCCTCCAACTTTTTTTTTCTAATTCTTTTAACCCCTAACACTAACCCCATCCATTAAATGTTAGGGGCCAAAAGGGTTAAAAAAGACGTATTTTTATCACTTTTACTCTTTTAGCCCAAAAATGATTTTTTTAACCTCTAAACCCTCAACGTCTTCTCTTCTAACCCTTTTGGCTAGCTCAAAAATGATTTTTTTTAACATCTAATCCCTCAACGTCTTCTTTTCTAACCCTTTTGGCCCCTAACACGAACCTCATCCATTAAATGTTAGGGGCCAAAAGGCTTAAAAAAGACGTTATGGGCCAAAAAGGTTAGAAAAAAGACGTTGAGGGTTTAAATATTAAAAAAAATCTTTTTTGGGCTAAAAGGGTAAAAGTGATATAACCACGGGGGCCAAAATCGTAATTTTATTATTTGATGTATAAAATTCAATTCATACAATACACGAGGTTTTTATATATATTTTATTATTTAGTACAGAAAATTACATTTATTCAAACCATGTAATACGCATATTTTTAAAGTTGTAATTTTTTTATTATTTAGTATATAAAATTACATTTATTCAACCCGTGTAATAAATGAGGTTTTTTAAAGATGTATTATTTTATTATTTTGTAAACAATATTATATTTATTCAACTCGTGTAATACACGTGGTTTTAAAAATATAACTTTTTTATTTGGTATATAAAATTACATTTATTCAACATGTACAATATTGTTCTTATAAATATAACTTTTTATTATTTAATATATAAAATTATATTTATTCAACTCGTGCAATAAAGAAGGTTTTTAAAGATATATTGTTTTATTATTTAGTATATAAAATTTATTTATTCAACCCGTGTAATACACGGGGTTATAACCTAGTGTATTAATTAGACGAAGTTTATTAAACGGGAACAAATTAGAATTACTGCAACATATGTAGCAAAATTTGTCTTAAGCATCTTAAACTTTGAGTAAGTTACAATGGTGTCCTCGTCAAATTTTATATATATAAAGTAGAGATATAAAGAAAACACACATAAATTTAAAAAAAAATAAAAAAAAAAACCTATTGAACTGGATGGCCCTGATTGTGTGAGATCTACAGCGGGAACATTTGAGCAATAATAAAGTGATTACTAGTAATTTAAAACTGAATAACGGTACAACAGGGGTAATTTCGGAAAGTGGGTATAAAAATAGTCTCTTGAAAAAAAACATGTAAACTACGAACACAGTACAGTTACATCAATCACAAGACCTGACGACGTCTACTTTACAATTTAGACTAGAGGGTATGGAGAGCCCCATCCTCAAGAGGATGGGCCGCCACGTCACCGCTACGTAGGAAGGGCTTGAGGGTGATGGACCTAGGGGGTGGAAGATGAACCTCTTTATATATATATGTATGTATGTATGTATGGGTATATGTGAGAGAAGGAGAGAGGAGGTGGGGGCGTCGAGTTCGGCTGGTGGGAGCCGAAGTTGCCGAGCTTGCACTACTAAAAAACTGTCCATTTCCGACCAAGGTTTTTGTCGGAAACTTGTCGGAAAACGGCGTTTCCGACCAGTTTCCGACAAAAATACGTTTGTAGGAAAAAGCCTTGTAGAAAAATATTTCCGACAAGTAACCGACTAAATTTCCAACAAATTTCCGACAAAAAGAAGAAGTTACTATTTCCGACAAAGTTCCGACCACAATTTTCCTACAGCTTTCCGACCGCCGTTTTCCTACTATTTTCCGACCAAAAGTTTCCGACAAAGTTCCGACTACAATTTTCCGACAAAGTTCCGACCAAAAGTTTCCGACAAAGTTCCGACCACAATTTTCCTACAGCTTTCCGACCGCCGTTTTCCTACTATTTTCCGACCTAAAGTTTCCGACAAAGTTCGACTACAATTTTCCGACAAAGTTCCGACCAAAAGTTTCCGACAAAGTTCCGACTACAATTTTTCTACAGCTTTCCGACCGCCGTTTTCCTACTATTTTCCGACCAAAAGTTTCCGACAAATTACCAACCACAATTTTCCTACAGCTTTCCGACCACAGTTTTCCGACCAATTTCCGACTAAAAAACTCTTTAATAAAAAAAAATTATTAAAAAAAAACTAAAAAATCCAGATTTTTCTACTAAAAATGCAGAAAAAAAATCCAATAAAAATACTAAATACGACACGATTATAGAACTGAAAGTTCATCCACAAAATACAAAACGGTTGTCAAATTGTAGGTTCAACAAAATATCCCACGGTTTTTAAATTACAAGTTCAACCGCAAAAGACAACAAACAAAACTAAACTATGGTGGAGGATTGCTAGGATTACCAAACTGCTTCATCAACTCGGTTATTTGTCGTTGCAAATCTTCTCTCATTTGTATTGCATCTCTTCAACTCGGTTTTGCAACACTTCTGTGTGGGGTTGCGCCTCTTCGAATCATTTATTTAACTTTTCCACTTGGGATTGCAAGTTCCACACCTAAACAGCATACATAATATTAGTAAAAAAGCTATATATATAGACACACTAGTAGGAAACCCATGCGATGCAACCCATTTGACATAATACGTTAATCCAATTATATAATTAACAAAACTATCTGTAGGATCTAAGGATGACTTTTATTTAAAAACATTATGTGTTACGATTACTTTCTAATTGATATAATAATGTAAAACGAAAAACGCATTTTATCGATTTTCCTTTTTAGTGATTTCTATCATATTAATGTAAAACTAGTAGGGTGCCCGCGCGATGCGGCGGGGGCAACACTTTGCATTACGACACTGGTGTATAGTAGTTTTCTTATATATACTATATATAGTAAGAAACCCGTGCGATGCGACGACAATGACAATTTACAACACCGTCATGCCCCGACTCTATGTTAGACCCGGACCAATGCATACCACTTGTTTCATGACATGCCACCCTTAGACTAACGTTTAGACTAACGTTTAGACTAACGTTTAGACTAACGTTTGCAGCCTCACCAATCCTATCAAAGCTATCAATGTGCATCTTCCCTATACCAAATTCAAATCATATCATAAACTAAATTGTAGTTGTTACATAAATATTTAAAAATAGAAGGAATTACCAAAAAGCCACGAGGAGTAGTTTGGATCCAAATCACAACACATTCCTACCTATTAGTGCCAACAGCAGCAAACCCATTCCTGCGAATTTAGTTACAAATTAATTAAAGAAATGCTCTACTATACAAAAAAAACAATAATAATAATAATAACAAAATAGATATAAATGGCACTTGTTAGAGTCGTGGTTTTAAAAAGCGAGAATCGCATCGAAGCGACAATGTTTAAAACCGAGGCGTGATGCGTGGAGTACAAAAGCAGTGCGCTTTCTGTATGCTAAGCGCAAAGTTATTATATATATTTTTTCATAATTCGTAGGTTTTTAGCATTCCCTAACCAAAATCTAACAATAAATAAGGTTTATATATGTTTTAACTTATAAATCAACAATTTTTCCGTTAAGCATAACACGCTCAACTTAAACTATAGGTCCTATCTATTTTTTTATACTCAAATTTCACACTAAATTAAAAAAAAAATAGTAACAAAAACATTTATCAGTTAAGTCGAGATTTACCGTGATTACCCATTCGACCCGTTACCTAACCGGGCCCATTTAGCATCAAACTTAAACGTATTATCCCTTTTGATTTTGGAGATCAGATTAGCCCACCAAATTGCAAAATTGACAAACAAGTTATCACACATTTAGTGTGGTTACCCTTAATGCCATACTTCTCACTGTGAGCCTGCAAGATTAAAAAAAAAAGTTAATCACTGCTAGTTACACACACAATGTAGACGGAAAAAGAACAAATAGTACATTATTGACATTAGTTTTATTATTCTCATAATTGCAAATATATGTACTTCATCCCTAACCAATGAAGTACATATATTTGCAATTATGAGAATAATAAAACTAATACACTCTCATAAAACGTTATACCAATAACCTGCAGGGTGTTGTTGTCGCCTTTGTCCGATTTGCAGCCATCAACACCATTGGGTTGCCTTCTAGTATGGTGTTGTATTAAGGAATTTGTTATTTTTAAAACACAATAGTATGCTTCCTTGTTTAATAAAGACAACACAGACGTTGTCTGTGTTGGTTTTGTTCCTTGTTTTAAACCAAAAGTAACAGCAAGTGATTTATATATGTTAAAGAAGGAAAGATAACAACAATCAATAAAAATGGATTTTTTTTTTACTTGCACACTATTAAATGAATCATCTTCTTTAATTAACCAAACTCAACGCCATAAAACAAAGCCCACTGTTACTTGTTCATATATGTATATTTTTAAACTTTCAGATCATTACAGTTAAGCTTAGATGCATATTATGAAGAAATTAAAATATTAAGTCACGAGGAAAATGGAATGGATAATAGGAATTATATCGAACGATGTCGCAACGAGTTCTGACGTAACTCAAACTGAACTCGAACCAAAACACGAACAGGTCTGGACCGAATCTGAAATTGACTCGTTGGTCTGACCGCAGTTAACACGAAAACTGAACCGAAGCATGCCTCGAGTCCAAAACGAGACCTGAACTGTTGATTGTTGCTGAACCAGAACCAAAACCGAACCACCGCCTCTGTCGACGTCGGCTGCCGCCGTACGTCGGCTCTGGTTGCCGTCGACACTACCGCCATCGCCTCCACTGATACCCGAACCAACTGAAACGCCCCAAGCTTGACCCGTGTTGACCCACCCTGTACCTGAACCCGACGAACCAGACTCGAGGTTGAACGACCGCCGCCGCAGATGGCGGCGCTGCTGTCTTCTCTCTCTCTCTACGGTTTTCGTCTCGTCTCCGTGAGCCATCGCTGAAAGGAGGTGGCAGGTTGTTCATAGATCTAGGTGGGGCTCGTATAGATTGAGATGGGGGGTGTCGCATGGCCGATCTTGAACGAGATGGAGAAGAGGAGCAGGTTGTTGTTGTTGTGGGACTTGGTTTGGAGAAGATGGTCTCCATATGTTTGTGTGTGTATTTGACTAGGGTTTCTCCAAGAAGAAACATAAGCAGAGAGAAGATGAAGGGTCTGGTATGCGTGATTTTTAGAAAGAAAATGGGGATTACGGTTTCAAACTATAAGAGTGCTTTATATACTAGTGTTTATTAAATGGGCTTGGCCCCAGGCCCACAAGCCCGTTTTTGTGTGGCCCGATACGTTTACGAGGCCCACTTTCAAACCCGAACTTCGTATAATGTCGTAGAATAAAAATTTGGGTCATAAGTATGTAAAATAGTGTCGGTAGTCGATGTTTGACGCGTTCGTTCGTTGGTCGCGGTAAATCGCGTAAAAGCCCCGTTTGTCGTTTCTTATCCGTTCTTTGATCCGATTTCGACTACGAATAATAAAATTCGAAAAAGAAGCTAACTATATCGTAATATTTCAGTTTTCAAGGAAAAATGTGAGTCCAATGTTTCCGTTTTATAGTCGGTGCGTTACTGCGATCGCGTTTTTTTTTTTCGTTCACGTACGCGTTTTGTGACGTTCGAGAGCACAATAATTCCGTAAAACGAAATCCATACGTTTAAATTATATGTATAAAGTTCGTACTTGTCGGCGTGGTCAGTATTTTGTATGTACACTATCGGGACCCATTAATTAAAACAGGCTAAGTATGTGTATATATATATGTATGTGTGTATGTATGCGTGTGTGTACACTTGGACAAACACATACTTACACATATATATATATACATACACACATACATATACATATAGAGACAAGAAATACGTTTATATATATAGATATACACCTCCGTATAATTAAATATGAAAAGAATAATTGTTTTAGTCGGAAATTTGTCGGAAATTTCCTACCATTTTCCGACCAGTAAAGGTTTTAGTCGGAAAAAAGTCGGAAATTTCCGACAACCTTCCGACCAATGTTGTGTTTCGTCGGAAAGTGGTCGGAAATTTCCGACCATTTTCCGACACCAACTTTCGTTTTTTTTTTTCATTTTTTCAACCTTTAAATATCGTTTTTCCATTCTATCTTTTGTACACATTAATTATACATGACATACTTTTACTTTACCAACTTATACGCATTGTACACGTTATATACATACACACATACATATACATATAGAGACAAGAAATACGTTTATATATATAGATATACACCTCGGTATAATTAAATATGAAAAGAATAATTGTTTTAGTCGGAAATTTGTCGGAAATTTCCGACCAATGAAGGTTTTAGTCGGAAAAAAGTCGGAAATTTCAGAAAACTTTCCGACCAATGTTGTGTTTCGTCGGAAAGTGGTCGGAAATTTCCGACCATTTTCCGACACCAATTTTCGTTTTTTTTATTTTTTCAACCTTTAAACATCGTTTTTCCATTCTATCTTTTGTACACATTAATTATACATGAAATACTTTTACTTTACCAACTTGTACGCATTGTACACGTTTATACGTGTATGTATACTATCGGGATCCATTAATTAAAACATGCTAAGTATGTGTATATATATGTATGTGTGTTGTATGCGTGTGTGTACACTTGGACAAACACATACTTATACATATATATATGTATATATATATATACATACACACATACATATACATATAGAGACAAGAAATACGTTTATATATATAGATATACACCTCGGTATAATTAAATATGAAAAGAATAATTGTTTTAGTCGGAAATTTGTCGGAAATTTCCGACCATTTTCCGACCAATAAAGGTTTTAGTCGGAAAAAAGTCGGAAATTTCCGACAACTTTCCGACCAATGTTGTGTTTCGTCGGAAAGTGGTCGGAAATTTCCGACCATTTTCCGACACCAATTTTCGTTTTTTTTTTTTCATTTATTCATCCTTTAAATATCGTTTTTCCATTCTATCTTTTGTACACATTAATTATACATGAAATACTTTCACTTTACCAACTTATACGCATTGTACACGTTTATAGGTGTATGTATACTATCGGGACCCATTAATTAAAACAGGCTAAGTATGTGTATATATATGTATGTGTGTATGTATGCGTGTGTGTACACTTGGACAAACATATACTTATACATATATATATATATATACTTACATACATATAGACATAAGCAAATACATTTACGTACACACATATACCCCCACATGATTATATAACAAAAGAATAATGGTTTTAGTCGGAAAATGGTCGGAAATTTCCGACAACTTTCCGACGAATGAGAGTTTTTGTCGGAAAATGGTCAGAAATTTCCGACAACTTTCCGACCAATGTTGTGTTTCGTCGGAAAGTGGTCGGAAATTTCCGACCATTTTCCGACAGCAATTTTCGTTTATTTCATTTTTTCAACCTTTAAACATCGTTTTTCCATTCTATCTTTTGTACACATTAATTATACATGAAATACTTTTACTTTACCAACTTGTACGCATTGTACACGTTTATACGTGTATGTATACTATCGGGATCCATTAATTAAAACATGCTAAGTATGTGTATATATATGTATGTGTGTATGTATGCGTGTGTGTACACTTGGACAAACACATACTTATACATATATATATATATATATATATATATACACATACACACATACATATACATATAGAGACAAGAAATGCGTTTATATATATAGATATACACCTCGGTATAATTAAATATAAAAAGAATAATTGTTTTAGTCGGAAATTTGTCGGAAATTTCCGACCATTTTCCGACCAATAAAGGTTTTAGTCGGAAAAAGGTCGGAAATTTCCGACAACTTTCCGACCAATGTTGTGTTTCGTCGGAAAGTGGTCGGAAATTTCCGACCATTTTCCGACACCAATTTTCGTTTTTTTCATTTTTTTCAACCTTTAAACATCGTTTTTCCATTCTATCTTTTGTACACATTAATTATACATGAAATACTTTTACTTTACCAACTTGTACGCATTGTACATGTTTATACGTGTATGTATACTATCGGGATCCATTAATTAAAACATGCTAAGTATGTGTATATATATGTATGTGTGTATGTATGCGTGTGTGTACACTTGGACAAACACATACTTATACATATATATACACATACACACATACATATACATATAGAGACAAGAAATGCGTTTATATATATACATATACACCTCGGTATAATTAAATATAAAAAGAATAATTGTTTTAGTCGGAAATTTGTCGGAAATTTCTGACCATTTTCCGACCAATAAAGGTTTTAGTCGGAAAAAGGTTGGAAATTTCCGACAACTTTCCGACCAATGTTGTGTTTCGTCGGTAAGTGGTCGGAAATTTCCGACCATTTTCCGACACTAATTTTCGTTTTTTTTTTCATTTTTTCAACCTTTAAACATCGTTTTTCCATTCTATCTTTTGTACACATTAATTATACATGAAATACTTTTACTTTACCAACTTGTACGCATTGTACACGTTTATACCTGTATGTATACTATTGGGATCCATTAATTCAAACATGCTAAGTATGTGTATATATATGTATGTGTGTATGTATGCGTGTGTGTACACTTGGACAAACACATAAGTATACATATATATATATACATACACACATACATATACATATAGAGACAAGAAATACGTTTATATATATAGATATACACCTCGGTATAATTAAATATGAAAAGAATAATTGTTTTAGTCGGAAATTTGTCAGAAATTTCCGACCATTTTCCGACCAATAAAGGTTTTAGTCGGAAAAAGGTCGGAAATTTCCGACAACTTTCCGACCAATGTTGTGTTTCGTCGGAAAGTGGTCGGAAATTTCCGACCATTTTCCGACACCAATTTTCGTTTTTTTTTTTCATTTTTTCAAACTTTAAATATCGTTTTTCCATTCTATCTTTTGTACACATTAATTATACATGAAATACTTTTACTTTACCAACTTATACGCATTGTACACGTTTATACGTGTATGTATACTATCGGGACCCATTAATTAAAACAGGCTACGTATGTGTATATATATGTATGTGTGTATGTATGCGTGTGTGTACACTTGGACAAACACATACTTATACATATATATACGTATATATATATATATACATATATATATACTTACATACATATAGACATAAGCCAATACATTTACGTACACACATATACCCCCACATGATTATATAACAAAAGAATAATGGTTTTATTCGGAAAATGGTCGGAAATTTCTGACAACTTTCCGACGAATGAATGTTTTTGTCTGAAAATGGTCGGAAATTTCCGACAACTTTCCGACCAATGTTGTGTTTCGTCGAAAAGTGGTCGGAAATTTCCGACCATTTTCCGACAGCAATTTTCGTTTTTTTCATTTTTTCAACCTTTAAACATCGTTTTTCCATTCTATCTTTTGTACACATTAATTATACATGAAATACTTTTACTTTACAAACTCATACGCATTGTACACGTTTATACGTGTATGTACACTATCGGGACCCATTAATTAAAACAGGCTAAGTATGTGTATATATATGTATGTGTGTATGTATGCGTGTGTGTACACTTGGACAAACACATACTTATACATATATATATATATATAAATACTTACATACATATAGACATAAGCAAATACATTTACGTACACACATATACCCCCACATGATTATATAACAAAAGAATAATGGTTTTAGTCGGAAAATGGTCGGAAATTTCCGACAACTTTCCGACGAATGAGAGTTTTTGTCGGAAAATGGTAGGAAATTTCCGACAACTTTCCGACCAATGTTGTGTTTCGTCGGAAATTGGTCGGAAATTTCCGACCATTTTCCGACAGCAATTTTCGTTTTTTTCATTTTTTCAACCTTTAAACATCGTTTTTCCATTCTATCTTTTGTACACATTAATTATACATGAAATACTTTACTTTACCAACTTGTACGCATTATACACGTTTATACGTGTATGTATACTATTGGGATTCATTAATTAAAACATGCTAAGTATGTGTATATATATGTATGTTTGTATGTATGCGTGTGTGTACACTTGGACAAACACATACGTATACATATATATATATATATATACATACACACATACATATACATATAGAGACAAGAAATACGTTTATATATATAGATATACACCTCGGTATAATTAAATATGAAAAGAATAATTGTTTTAGTTGGAAATTTGTCGGAAATTTCCGACCAATAAAAGTTTTAGTCGGAAAAAGTTCGGAAATTTCCGACAACTTTCCGACCAATGTTGTGTTTCGTCGGAAAGTGGTCGGAAATTTCCGACCATTTTCCGATACCAATTTTCGTTTTTTTCATTTTTTCAACCTTTAAACATCGTTTTTCCATTCTATCTTTTGTATACATTAATTATACATGAAATACTTTTACTTTACCAACTTGTACGCATTGTACACGTTTATACGTGTATGTATACTATCGGGACCCATTAATTAAAACATGCTAAGTATGTGTATATATATGTATGTGTGTATGTATGTATATATATATACATACACACATACATATACATATAGAGACAAGAAATACCTTTATATATATAGATATACACCTCGGTATAATTAAATATGAACAGGAAATTTATCGGAAATTTCCGACCATTTTCCGACCAATAAAGGTTTTAGTCGGAAAAAGGTCGGAAATTTCTGACAACTTTCCGACCAATGTTGTGTTTCGTCGGAAAGTGGTCGGAAATTTCCGACCATTTTCCGACACCAATTTTCGTTTTTTTCATTTTTTTCAACCTTTAAACATCGTTTTTCCATTCTATCTTTTATACACATTAATTATACATGAAATACTTTTACTTTACCAACTTGTACGCATTGTACACGTTTATACGTGAATGTATACTATCGGGATCCATTAATTAAAACATGCTAAGTATGTGTATATATATGTACGTGTGTATGTATGTGTGTATGTATGCGTGTGTGTACACTTGGACAAACACATACTTATACATATATATATATATATATATACACATACACACATACATATACATATAGAGACAAGAAATGCGTTTATATATATAGATATACACCTCGGTATAATTAAATATGAAAAGAATAATTGTTTTAGTCGGAAATTTGTCGGAAATTTCCGACCATTTTGGGACCAATAAAGGTTTTAGTCGGAAAAAGGTTGGAAGTTTCCGACAAATTTCCGACCAATGTTGTGTTTCGTCGGAAAGTGGTCGGAAATTTCCGACCATTTTCCGACAGCAATTTTCGCTTTTTTCATTTTTTCAACCTTTAAACATCGTTTTTCCATTCTATCTTTTGTACACATTAATTATACATGAAATACTTTTACTTTACAAACTTATACGCATTGTACACGTTTATACGTGTATGTACACTATCGGGACCCATTAATTAAAACAGGCTAAGTATGTGTATATATATGTATGTGTGTATGTATGCGTGTGTGTACACTTGGACAAACACATACTTATACATATATATATATATATACTTACATACATATAGACATAAGCAAATACATTTACGTACACACATATACCCCCACATGATTATATAACAAAAGAATAATGGTTTTAGTCGGAAAATGGTCGGAAATTTCCGACAACTTTCCGACGAATGAGAGTTTTTGTCGGAAAATGGTAGGAAATTTCCGACAACTTTCCGACCAATGTTGTGTTTCGTCGGAAAGTGGTCGGAAATTTCTGACCATTTTCCGACAGCAATTTTCTTTTTTTTCATTTTTTCAACCTTTAAATATCGTTTTTCCATTCTATCTTTTGTACACATTAATTATACATGAAATACTTTACTTTACCAACTTGTACGCATTATACACGTTTATACGTGTATGTATACTATCGGGATTCATTAATTAAAACATGCTAAGTATGTGTATATATATGTATGTTTGTATGTATGCGTGTGTGTACACTTGGACAAACACATACGTATACATATATATATATATATACATACACACATACATATACATATAGAGACAAGAAATACGTTTATATATATAGATATACACCTCGGTATAATTAAATATGTAAAGAATAATTGTTTTAGTCGGAAATTTGTCGGAAATTTCCGACCATTTTCCGACCAATAAAAGTTTTAGTCGGAAAAAGATCGGAAATTTCCGACAACTTTCCGACCAATGTTGTGTTTCGTCGGAAAGTGGTCGGAAATTTCCGACCATTTTCCGATACCAATTTTCATTTTTTTCATTTTTTCAACCTTTAAAGATCGTTTTTCCATTCTATCTTTTGTATACATTAATTATACATGAAATACTTTTACTTTACCAACTTGTACGCATTGTACACGTTTATACGTGTATGTATACTATCGGGACCCATTAATTAAAACAGGCTAAGTATGTGTATATATATGTATGTGTGTATTTATGTATATATATATATACATACACACATACATATACATATAGAGACAAGAAATACCTTTATATATATAGATATACACCTCGGTATAATTAAATATGAACAGGAAATTTATCGGAAATTTCCGACCATTTTCCGACCAATAAAGGTTTTAGTCGGAAAAAGGTCGGAAATTTCCGACAACTTTCCGACCAATGTTGTGTTTCGTCGGAAAGTGGTCGGAAATTTCCGACCATTTTCCGACACCAATTTTCGTTTTTTTCATTTTTTCAACCTTTAAACATCGTTTTTCCATTCTATCTTTTGTACACATTAATTATACATGAAATACTTTTACTTTACCAACTTGTACGCATTGTACACGTTTATACGTGTATGTATACTATCGGGATCCATTAATTAAAACATGCTAAGTATGTGTATATATATGTATGTGTGTATGTATGCGTGTGTGTACACTTGGACAAACACATACTT
>CM060415.1:47379641-47382141 GCA_030545235.1 Helianthus tuberosus
TAAACATCGTTTTTCCATTCTATCTTTTGTACACGTTAATTATACATGAAATACTTTTACTTTACCAACTTGTACGCATTGTACACGTTTATACGTGTATGTATACTATCGGGATCCATTAATTAAAACATGCTAAGTATGTGTATATATATGTATGTGTGTATATATGCGTGTGTGTACACTTGGACAAACACATACGTATACATATATATATATACATACACACATACACATACATATAGAGACAAGAAATACGTTTATATATATAGATATACACCTCGTTATAATTAAATATGAAAAGAATAATTGTTTTAGTCGGAAAATTCCGACCATTTTCCGACCAATAAAGGTTTTAGTCGGAAAAAGGTCGGAAATTTCCGATAACTTTCCGACCAATGTTGTGTTTCGTCGGAAAGTGGTCGGAAATTTCCGACCACTTTCCGATACCAATTTTCGTTTTTTTCATTTTTTCAACCTTTAAACATCGTTTTTCCATTCTATCTTTTGTATACATTAATTATACATGAAATACTTTAACTTTACCAACTTGTACGCATTGTACACGTTTATGCGTGTATGTATACTATCGGGACCCATTAATTAAAACAGGCTAAGTATGTGTATATATATGTATGTGTATATGTATGTATGTATATATATATATATATACATACACACATACATATACATATAGAGACAAGAAATACGTTTATATATATAGATATACACCTCGGTAGAATTAAATATGAACAGAATAATTGTTTTAGTCGGAAATTTGTCAGCAATTTCCGACCATTTTCCGACCAATAAAGGTTTTAGTCGGAAAAAAGTCGGAAATTTCCGACAACATTCCGACCAATGTTGTGTTTCGTCGGAAAGTGGTCGGAAATTTCCGACCATTTTCCGACACCAATTTTTGTTTTTTTTTTTCATTTTTTCAAACTTTAAATATCGTTTTTCCATTCTATCTTTTGTACACATTAATTATACATGAAATACTTTTACTTTACCAACTTATACGCATTGTACACGTTTATACGTGTATGTATACTATCGGGACCAATTAATTAAAACAGGCTACGTATGTGTATATATATGTATGTGTGTATGTATGCGTGTGTGTACACTTGGACAAACACATACTTATACATATATATACATACATATATATATATATATATACTTACATACATATAGACATAAGCCAATACATTTACGTACACACATATACCCCCACATGATTATATAACAAAAGAATAATGGTTTTATTCGGAAAATGGTCGGAAATTTCCGACAACTTTCCGACCAATGTTGTGTTTCGTCGGAAAGTGGTCGGATATTTCCGACCATTTTCCGACAGCAATTTTCGTTTTTTTCATTTTTTCAACCTTTAAATATCATTTTTCCATTCTATCTTTTGTACACATTAATTATACATGAAATACTTTACTTTACCAACTTGTACGCATTATACACGTTTATACGTGTATGTATACTATCGGGATTCATAAATTAAAACATGCTAAGTATGTGTATATATATGTATGTTTGTATGTATGCGTGTGTGTACACTTGGACAAACACATACGTATTCATATATATATATATATACATACACACATACATATACATATAGAGACAAGAAATACGTTTATATATATAGATATACACCTCGGTATAATTAAATATGAAAAGAATAATTGTTTTAGTCGGAAATTTCCGACCATTTTCCGACCAATAAAAGTTTTAGTCGGAAAAAGGTCAGAAATTTCCGACAACTTTCCGACCAATGTTGTGTTTCGTCGGAAAGTGGTCGGAAATTTCCGACCATTTTCCGATACCAATTTTCGTTTTTTTCATTTTTTCAACCTTTAAACATCGTTTTTCCATTCTATCTTTTGTATACATTAATTATACATGAAATACTTTTACTTTACCAACTTGTACGCATTGTACACGTTTATACGTGTATGTATACTATCGGGACCCATTAATTAAAACAGGCTAAGTATGTGTATATATATGTATATGTGTATGTATGTATGTATATATATATACATACACACATACATATACATATAGAGACAAGAAATACGTTTATATATATAGATATACACCTCGGTACAATTAAATATGAACAGAATAATTGTTTTAGTCGGAAATTTGTCAGAAATTTCCGACCATTTTCCGACCAATAAAGGTTTTAGTCGGAAAAATGTCGGAAATTTCCGACAACTTTCCGACCAATGTTGTGTTTCGTCGGAAAGTGGTCGGAAATTTCCGACCATTTTCCGACACCAATTTTTGTTTTTTTTTTCATTTTTTCAAACTTTAAATATCGTTTTTCCATTCTATCTTTTGTACACATTAATTATACATGAAATACTTTTACTTTACCAACTTATACGCATTGTACACGTTTATACGTGTATGTATACTATCGGGACCAATTAATTAAAACAGGCTACGTATGTGTATATATATGTATGTGTGTATGTAT